>PVKU01002212.1:145974-241012 GCA_004027475.1 Anoura caudifer
AATGAGATACCACTTCACACCTGTCAGAATGGCCATCATAAATAAAGCAACAAACAACAAGTGTTGGAGAGGTTGTGGAGAAAAGGGGACCCTAGTGCACTGTTGGTGGGATTGCAGACTGGTACAACCACTATGGAAAGCAGTGTGGAATTTTCTAAGAAAACTAAAAATGGATCTACCTTTTGAGCCAGCAATTCCATTGCTAGGACTATATCCTAGAAACCCTGAAACACCAATCCAAAAGATCCTATGCACCCCAATGTTCATAGCAGCACAATTTACAATAGCCAAGTGTTGGAAGCAACCTAGGTGCCCATCAGTAAATGAATGGATCAAGAAACTTTGGTACATTTACGCAATGGAATTCTATGCAGCAGAAAGAAAGAAGGAACTCCTACCCTTCACGACAGCATGGATGGAGCTGGAGAGCATTATGCTAAGTGAAATAAGCCAGGCAGTGAAGGACAAATATCATATGATCTCACCTTTAACAGGAACCTAATCAACAGAACAAACAAACAAGCACAATGTAACCAAAGACACTGAAATTGAGAACGGGTTGATAGTCACCAGAGGGGAGAGGGGAGGGAATTTCAGGGGTAAAGGGGAAGAGTTTGGAGCAACAAGTATAAAGGTCACATGGACAAAACTAGTGGGGGTGGAAATGGGAGGGGGGTGGGGAGGGCTGGGGCGGTGGGCTGGAATGGGAGCAAAAGACAGAAAACTGTACAAGAACAATTAAAATAAAAAATAAAAAATAAATTGATCATCAATGAGAAGAAATTTAACATGAAGATGATTGGGGACTGGCTTTTTTAAACTAAGGCAAAACACTTGTGCAAAATAAGGAAAATTTGAAAATATTGTGTCTTAGAGGTGGAATGGGATTATAAGGCCAAAACACGAATCTCTTTGAGATGTGGCTAGTAGGAGAGCTTGGAGTTTCACGTGCCATGACCAGTAATGTGGCTTTTAAGGAGACACCATAGTTTTTCAAGGAGGGAAGCAGCATGAATCATGTTACATTTTAAGAAAAATCTGGATTTTGTGCTGCTGCCTTCTGGGATGCTTATGGTGTCTCCTACCCTGGACTCTGGTCTTGAAAAATGGGGCAAGGGTTAGGGAATAATTTGAATTGAATACAAATCTAGACTATAACATGTAAAACTGCTCGGCTCTCTGAGCATTTTCATTGGGTTTTGAATAAAACATAGAAAAATTTGCAATCAGGGAAACAAAACAACAAATATGGGGGAAAAAGAGGAAAACTCTGGTGGCAATGATTATAAACAATAAAATGAAATTGAGGAGACCAGAAAGAAAGCTATTAAATAATCAAAAGGAAAAGATGAGGCAGAGATGAAAAGGTAAGGAGAAATACTGCAGAGATGTAATCAACTCAGAGATTTAAATGCTGGAATGTAGGGACAACATCTGGATTGCAACAAAGATTGTGAAACTGAGATAAGGAACAGAGGAAGTGACAGCTGGATAACAAGTACAGTTTTGACAGGCAGCATTTGCAAGACCTGTAGAATACTAAATAGATATTAAGGCCATGTGTCTGCTGCCTAGTGAAAGTCAGGATTAGAGATCGATCTCTGGAAAACATTAGCATAGGCCCAACTGAAGTCATGGGAGTGATGAGATTAACAGGGAACACCTGAACAGGATAAGGGTAAAGGGCAGAATCATGCAGAACCTCCATATTTACAAGAGCTAAGGAAAGAACTGAGTAGTAGCAACAGAGATAGGAGGAGACTGAGAAGAGGCTGGTATTTTGTAAATAATGATATCACAGGTGACTGCTAATAAAAAATTCAGTTAAATAATCATATTGCCAAGAATCCTGAAACACCAATTCAAAAGAACGTATGCAGAGACTTCCAGCCAAGATGGAGGTGTAGGCAGATACACTTTGCCTTCTCGCACAACCAAAAGAAGGACAACAGCAAATTTAAAAGCAAAAACCTAGAACTGCCAGAAAATTGAACTGAATGGAAGTCCGATAAACAAGGAGTTAAAGAAGAAACATTCATCCAAACTGGCAGGAGGGGCGGAAATGGGCAGCTGGGGTGGACAGGACTGGTGACAAGGTGGCGGCTGGAGGACCAAGGCGGGCGAGGTGGTGGCAGGCAGTCCCACATTTGCATGCAGAAAAACTGGGAGGAACAACTGGGGAGCAAGACAGACCGCACAACCAAGGGTTCCAGCATGGGGCAATAAAGCCTCAAAACCTCTGACTGTAAAAATCTGGAAGGGTTGTGGTGGCAGGAAAAACTCCCATCCTCACAGGAGAGTTCAATGGAGAGACCAACAGGGTCCTAGAACATACACAAACCCACCCACCTGGGAATCAGCACCAGTAGGGACCATATTTGCTTGTGGGTAGCAGGGGAGGTGATTGAACGCCAGCCAAGAGCTGAGCAAACAGCATTGTTCCCTCTCTGAACCCTTTTCCACATGCAGTGGCACAACATACTGATGTGGGTTGCCCCATCATGGCAAATACCTAAGGCTCTGCCCCTTAGTACATAACAGGCCCATCAAGACAAAGAAATATGGCCAAGATGAAAGAACAGATAAAAGCTCCAAATATAAAACTAAGTGATGAAGAGATAGCCAACCTACCAGATGCAGAGTTCAAAAAACTGGTTATCAGGGCTCACAGAAATGGTTGAGTATGGTCGAGAAATAGAGGAAGAAGTGAAGCCTATGAAAAGTGAAATAGAGGGATCCAACAGTGAAGGGAAGGAAAAAGGGACTCAAATCAACAGTTTGGAGCAGAAGGAAGAAATAAACATTCAACCAGAATAGGATGAAGAAACAAGAATTCAAAAAAATGAGGAGAGGCTTAGGAACCTCCAGGACAACTTTAAATGTTTAAACATCCGAATCACAGGGCTGCCAGAAGGAGAAGAGGAAGAGCAATACATTGAAAACTTATTTGAAAAAATAATGAAAGAAAAGTCCCTGAATTTGGCAAAGGAAATAGACACACAAACCCAGGAAACTCAGAGGATCCCAAAGAAGTTGGACCCAAGAAAGCACACATCAAGGCACATCATAATTACATTACCCACGATGAAAGAGGAGAGAATCTTAAAAGCAGCAAGACAAAAGGAATCAGTTACCTACAAAGGAGTTTCCATCAGACTGTCAGCTGATTTCTCAAAGAAACCTTGCAGGGAAGGAGCTGGAAAGAAGTATTCCAAGTCATGAAAGGCAAGGACCTACATCCAAGATTACTCTATCCAGCAAAGTTATCCTTTAGAATTGGAAGGCAGATAAAGTGCTCCCCAGATAAGGTCAAGCTAAAGGAGTTCATCATCACCAAGCCCTTATTATATGAAATGTTAAAGGGACTTATCTAAGAAAAAGAAGATCAAAACTATGAACAGTAAAATTACAACAGCATCACAACTATCAACAAGTGAACCTAAAAAAAAACCAAAAATAAAAACAAACTAAGCAAACAATAGAACAGGACAGAATCACAAAAATGGAAATCACATGGAGGGTTATCATCAGAGAGGGGGTAGAATTGGGGGAAAAGGTACAGGGAATAAGAAGCATAATTGGTATGTAAAAAATAGACATGGGTAGGTTAAGAATAGTATAGGAAATGGAGAAGCCAAAGAACTTATATGTATGACTATGGACATGAACTAAGGTGGGGAAATGCTGGTGGGAATGGCATACAGGGCAGAGGGGAATAAAGAAGAGAAAAAAATTGGACAACTGTAATAGTATAATCAATAAAATATATTTTTTAAAAAACAACCTATGCACCCCTATGTTTATAGCAGTGTTATTAACAATAGCCAATAGCTGGAAACAGCCTAAGTGCCCATCAGTAAATGAGTGGATCAAAAACCTATGGTACATTTATGCAATGGAATACTAAGCAGCAGAAAGAAGGAACTCCTACCCTTCACAACAGTATGAATAGAACTGGAGAATGTTATGCTAAGTGAAGTAAACCAGGTGGTGAAAGACAAATACCTTATGATCTCACCTATAAGTGGAACCTAATCAACAAAACAAAGAAGTAAGCAAAATAGAACCAGAGATATGGAAACAAAGAACAAACTGACAGTGACAAGAGAAGGGTTAGAGGGACAATGGGGAAAAAGAGGGGAAGGATCAGGTCAAGGGGCATGTATAAAGGACTCATGGGCAAAGACAACTGGGGGAGCTGGTTTGAATATAAGAGGTGGGGGGTTGGTAGGGCAGGGGAGAGTGATGAGGGAAAACTGGGGCAACTGTAACTGAACAATAAAAATAATCAGATTCTCAAAGCAACAATAGTCAGGCAAAGAAAAGCAAGCTTTGAGAAGTTAGGTAGTGAGGGGAAGATAAGGGTGGAAGCTAATTTTTATTTTTTTAATTTATTTTTTTAAATATATTTTATTGATTATGCTATTACAGTTGTCCCATTTCCCCCCTTCATTCCCCTCCACCCTGCACACCCCCTCCCACCCACATTTCCCCTTTTAGTTCATGTCCATGTGTCATAAGTTCTTTAGCTTCTACATTTCCCACACTATTCTTGCCCTCCCCCTGTCTATTTTCTACCCACCATCTGTGCTACTTGTTCTCTGTACCTTGTCCTCCTCTCTCCTCCTCCCACTCCCCTATTGCTAACCCTCCATGTGATCTCCATTTCTATGTTTCTGCTCCTGTTGTAGTGGTTTGCTTAGTTGGCTTTTGTTTTAGTTGTGGTTGTTAATACCTGTGAGTTTGCTGTCTTTTTATTGTTCATATTTTTTATCTTCTTTTTCTTAGATAAGTCCCTTTAACATTTAATATCATAAGGGCTTGGTGATGATGAACTCCTTGAACTTGACCTTATCTGAGAAGCACTTTTTCTGCCCTTCCATTCTAAATGACAGCTTTGCTGGATAGAGCAATCTTGGATGTCGGTCCTTCACTTTCATGAATTGGAATACTTCTTTCCAGCCCCTTCTTGCCTGTAAGGTCTCTTTTGAGAAATCTGCTGACAGGCTGATGGGAACTACTTTGTAGGTGACTGTCCCCTTATCCCTTGCTGCTTCTAGAATTCTCTCCTTCATTTTAATCTTGGCTAATGTAATGATGATGTGCCTTGGTGTATTCCTCGGGTCCACCTTCTTTGGGACTCTCTGAGCTTCCTGGACTTCCTGGAAGTCTATTTCCTTTGCCAGATTGGGGAAGTTCTCCTTTATTATTTGTTCAAATCAGTTTTCCACTTGTTGCTCTTCTTCTTCCCCTTCTGGTACCCCTATAATTCGGATGTTGGGACGTTTAAAGATGTCCTGGAGGTTCCTAACCCTCTCATTTTTTTTTGAATTCTTGTTTCTTCATTCTTTTCTGTTTGGTTGTTTCTTTCTTCCTTCTGGTCCACTCCATTGATTTGAGTCCCAGTTTTCCTCCCATCTCTATTGATTCCCTGTGCATTTTTCTTCATTTCACTTATTGTAGCCTTCTTTTTTTAATCTAATTTGTGAGCAAAATCAACCAATTCTGTGAGCATCCTGATCACCAGGGTTTTGAATTGTGCATCTGATAGGTTGGCTATCTCTTAGATGTTTAGATAAATTGGCTCTGGGGCTTTGATCTGTTCTCCGGTTTGAGCCATTTTTGTTTCTGTTTTTTGTTTGTTTGTTTGGTCTAGTCGCAGCTATTATGTAGTGAGGGATGTAGCCTTAGGTGTTCCCCAGGGCGGGGCAGCCCACTTGCTGGGTAGTGACGCTGTATGTGGGGGCAGGGTCCGAGAGGGAACAATGGCGCTTGCTCTGCTGTCTCTCAGATTCCAGTCCCTTCTGTTGCTTCCCCTTCGCCTGGATTATCTGCGTGCAAATGTGGGACCACCTGGTCAGCCAGCCGCCTTGTACGGCCTCACTGGGTCTGCACAATTGCCACCCCGTGCCCAGGGTCCACTAGCCGCCCCCTGTGCACATGGGATCTGCCAGCCGCTGCTGCCTGCGTGATGGGTCCGCACCTCCACTTTTTCCTGCTGTGACTCCGCCCCTCTTACCGGTCCGGATAAATGGTTATTGGACTTCCGAACAGTTCAATTTTCTATGAGTTCTGGTTGTTTTCTTGTTTCTAAATCTTTGTTGTCCTTAATTTTGGTTGTGAGAGGAGGCACAGTGTGTCCACCTACGCCTCCATCTTGAGCGGAAGTCTAATTTTTAGACTAAGGAAAAAGTCAGCAAAGGAACAAAAATGAAAGTTGTGGGGTGGGGTGGAGAAGATGAGACAGATGATCTCACCAAAAGAGTCCAAAGCAAAGGGAAGTGATTAATATCAAAACACAGAAGACAGCGTTATGCTGTGGGTTAAATTATGTCCACTTGAAAAAAGATAACTTTAAGTCCTAACCCCGAGGTCCTCTGAATTTGACATTTGAAGAAGGGTCCTTGCAGATATAATTAGTTAGGTTATGATGAGGTCATATTGGAGTAGGGTGGGCCCCTAATTTGACTGGCATCCTCATGAGAGCACACCCATGTGACCATAGAGAGACAGGAAGAACATCATATAAAGAGAGGAGATCAGTGATGTATCTACAAACCAAGAAATGTCAAAGATTGCCAGCAAACACTAGATGCTAAGGAAAGAAAGCATTCCCCTACAGGTTTCAGAGAGAGCATGAGCACTGTCAACACCTTGATTTTTTGACTTCTGGCCTCTAGCACGTTCAGACAATAACTTCCTGTTGTTTGAACCACCCAGTTTGTGGTACTTTGTTACAGTAACTCCAGGAAACAAATACAATACATTTTACATGTAGGAAGAGAAAATAAGGTAAGTGAAAATGCCATCCTTTCATTCTTATGTTGCATTTTGAAGGATGGCTTGTCTCTGGCTTGGCCCTTCTGGTGAGGATGTAAGTGAGGGTACATACACTCTAGACAGAAACAGTCTTATGCAGACTGGACAGAATTTTAGGCTACTTTGTATTTTTGAGCCAAAACTACAACAGACTTGAGGAGCCATTTAGAACAAAGACAACCAGGGAGTGAAAGGTGAGACTTCTTTAGATCACTGAGACTGTACCAGAAGCAAAGAACAAATGGCTGCATGTCTTCTTTCTTATAACAAATGTCACATAGAGGAGAAAACTGCATGACTTAATTTTCTACTTCAGGTAATCCAAGTACCAAAAAATGTAAAACAATTTTACCTCAAAAGAAAATGCAGTGGATTGAGCACTGACCTGCGAAATGGAGGGTCACCGGTTTGATTCCCAGTGAGGGCACATGCCTGGGTTGTGGGCCAGGTCCCCAGTTAGGGGTGTGTGAGAGGCAACTGATGGATGTATCCCTCACTCATTGATGTTTCTCTTTCTCTCTTTCTCCATCCCTTCCCCTCTCTCTAAAAATAAATAAAATCTTAAAAAAAAAAAAAAAAAGAAAATGTAGTGATAGATAACACTTCAAAAACTCAACACATGTGCCTTACCATGGGCCCTGCCTAATAACAACTCAGGTGCGAGGTAGTCTGGGGTTCCCAGGATTCGCCCATCATCCACTGGGGCTGCCCCTCTTCTTACACTCTTTGGAGTTCGATATGGAGTTCCTGACTTGACCTGATTTGGGGTCTGCTATTTAAAAAGAGTTTTAAAAAGACAATTAATTCCTTTTACAGTGAACAGAAATGCCAAAACAAAAGAGTGAGGCTGCTTAGCATGAAGAACATACTCAAATCCATCATCGATTTTGAAGAAGGACTCATAACTAAGTATAATTATAAAAAGTCCTAATATCTAATGATACTCCGGAAGCCAGGTAACACCAACTATGGTCAATAAGATCTGGATACACAAGACACAATAAAAAAATTGGCAAGAAAAAGCTCTTGATAGCATAGATTAATGCAAGCTTAAGGAGTCACCAAGGGAGGCTGTGGCTGACAAATGATCGAAATGTTAGGATAATACATAAGGTAGAACTAAATAAAAATAACCTCTTGTGCTAACTGGCATTTGAGTTTTTAAGATATTTAGTTGTCTCATAAGGACTCTGTGAGACCAGCAAGGTAGGTATCATTATATTCTACAGACAGGTGGTACACAGAGGCTCTGAGGGTAAGGGCCTCTAAGTCCCCCAGCGAGTTCTGAATAAAAAACCCAAGTTTTGTAACTCTAAATTCCAGGTTTCCACTTTTTATATTATGTCTCTCCAAGGGAAGAAAAAAAAGATAAAGGGTTACAAAATAAGAATTACAATATATACTTTCATCTTTTTTTCTGTAAAAAAGAGATCATCTAAACATGTACTTAGAAGACAGTACACTTTACTTTTATAACCCCCCGTTTCGGGATCAAGTGAAAACATGCGATTATAAGTATGTGAACGTAAATATAGGAAAGTATATAAAGAAGTACAAATGAAGGTAGCGTTGTTGTTAAGAACAATAAACATGACTACTAGCTCTACTTTTCTGCATTAAAACTTTCAACAATCCAGAAATTTCCAACCAGGCAAGAGTCTGGACTTCATAATTTATTCTTCTACAATTTCAAAGAACAAGTGTTAGAAAGTAATAACATACCTGATAAAAGTAAGGCCTTTCCTTTTGAGTAGGGGTTATGGCCATGGGGTCCGAACCACTATAAGCACAGGAGATACTCGTTGTGTCTAAAGTAATGCTCATTTTGGATGGTTCTGAGTTACTGGATACATTAATATGGCTGTGAGAACTTCGAAAAGCTACAGCATTTCTCTTAGAGCAGGTTAATGTTGTCAACACCTCCGAAGAAGGCGCTAATGTTTTTTGGTTATTGTCTTGGACAGCAGGGCTCGCATCATCTTTTGGCAAGGGACTTTTCTGGCAGCTGAATGATACATTAAGTAGGTCTTCAATATTTGATTCTTCGAAAGAAGATTCTTTGATGCTATTATTTGGATCTAAGGACTGCCTTTCTAGTGGACTTTCCATTATAGAAATTCCAGGGAAAGATGAATCAGAGTCTACATAAATACTTTTAGAAGCTCTATCATCATCAGAACATAGAAAACTAGAACTTAAGTTGTCATTATGCTTGTCACAATCTTCATCCAGTTCACACATAAGGTTTTTTGCTATCATTGGGATAGGAGTTTTTTCTGGTGTATGTTGTTTATCCATAAAAGAATCAACTATGTTCTCCTTATTAGCACAGTCATTTTGCTGACTTCTATATACTGATAGCTTAAGGCCCTGAATTTCAGTGGTTAAGCTTGTACTTTGATTTGTATAACAATCTCTCATTTCATTACTATGCTTATACTCTGTACAACTTTTTTTATTCTGTATGGTTTTCTGACAAGGACTGGAGTCAACTAACTCAAAATGTCTCTTAACATTTCTTTTCCCAAGGTGTTCTTCAGTCATACCATCAGAATCCACAGCCCCCCGATGTGACTGATGAAAACCAGGCTGTCTTGTGTCAGCAGCCATATTAATATTATTTATATCCAGTTCTCTTGCTTCCCAAGAAACTTTCCCAGAGAAGCATTTTTTAGCAAGGTTTACACAAGAGCTTCCACTGGCAGGAATGGCACTGCTATTCTGAATGGGAGAAAGGGCCAACTCAAGGTCCTTCTTATTGAAATTTCTGGTCTTGATGGCATTTGTAGATTTTGTACATAAAGGCTTTTCAGTCGTGTTCCAACTCATCATTGTAGAGCCCAATGCCTCGTCACTTTCCTAAGGGGAAAGGGAAGGGCCTTTTTTAGTCATTTTATAAAGCTGAGATTCTTTAACCTGTGTTAAACCTCTGTCTACTTAGGTGGAATAAATGACCCCATAAACATTTATGCTACCTACTCCCACTTTCCAGTGGAACAAAGGAACAATGATAACAGATAACTAAAAGCAATATTAAAAATTTTAGTATACATTTACATACATTATTTTGAGTGAAACACTGGTCTAAAATGTAAATCAAATATTCTATAATACTTATTTCATAGTGTATTATATGTTATTTAAATAGAACAAATTAGCAGGTGACATGTTCAGAGAATTTGGGGGAAAGGCTCTATTATGTACATATCTGCTTTGCATAGGAGTATGGATGATTGTATTTTGAATTTCAAAATGTACAAGACTTGATATAGTATAGTTAATGGAAAATTACAGATAAAAATATTATTAATATAAACATTTATCACTTCAAACAAGTAAAAGAAAACCAAGCTGTAAAGGGTAAGGATAAATTAGTGGTAATTTATGAGAAACCAAAAATAATAGGAGATAAATCCATTGTCAACAAGTTGTCAACACTGATAACAAAGTGTTTTCCTCGAAAACTGAATTCCAACCCTCTGTAGAAGCTATTGGGTGATCATAGCTTTGTACTTGTGTGCTTGGTAATGAAGATTTTTACATGATTACTCAGAGGGAATCTTCAGTGACTCTAATAGTGCCTATTTTTGACATGTGAAAATTAAACTTTTTTAAGTAAGTAATAATACAGAGCACTTAAGTCATGAATCAAAGAAAATTCCTGAATTACAAGTCATTGATCTTTGAGCACAGAAAATGATGCATTTGGGAACCAGCACAGGGCTTATCAGGGGTCCCTTGCTCTTCTCTTGACTGTAACTTGAGAAGACCCACCAGAATGCAAATCACTGCGTTCCCTGGGGATGCAGGGGTAGGAGCAACAGGGTAAAGCTGTATATAGTGGAAACAGTATACTTCTTTCTTGAATAGGACAGAAATGAAATAATTGTAATAGGAATGCAAATCTGGTTTATTCTGTAACATATACATATTATCTATAAAGTAGCCTATAAGGAGAGAAGAAAAAAAAGTGAGAAATCCTGCCTTAACTAAAAAATTTGACCTTACTTATAAAATGTAAATATCCAACAATAATAAAGAAAATTATAAGACTGAGAATAAGGGGCAAATACAATCCAAATTATTTTATCAAACGGAAGGTTTATTCTTTGTGTACTACCATTCTTCTAATCTAACATTATTTTATTGGTATTTTATGAGGGCAACTTTATTATAATTTAAAATTTCAGTTCTTCTCAGCTTTAATTGCTTTTAAAAAGAGAAAAGTAGAATATTTTAAATTAAGTAAAAGAACTAAGTAAATTCATTCACTTAGCAAGCAATTTTCTTGGAATAGATACTTTTATTTAAAAAATTTATTTATTTATTTTAGAGAGAGGAGAAAGGAAAGAAAAAGAGAAAGAGAGAAACACTGATTGGCTGCCTCTCCCACACCCCAACAGAACACCTGGCCCGCAACCCAGACATATGCCCTGACCAGGAATTGAACCGGCAACCTTTCAGTCCACAGTTCAGTGCTCAGTCCACTGAGCCACAGCAGCCAGGGAAGAATAGATAATTTTTCAAGGTACATATACATTATGTTTGTGGTCTAAAAGTTACTTCTGATCCAGAAGAGTTGCCATTCCATTAAATGAGAAACTGGCTGAAATCAGTACAAAGGAGGTAGTGCGAGTTTAAAAATAAGACACATTTTTAAAAAATCAACAAGCTAGTATCTGTGTCATGGTAGGGAATTGAAAAAAAAATGTCTACATAGATGCAGAGAAGCCAAACATTCTATCAATTTATAGCAAAAATTAAAAAATTTAGAATCTCATTATATAAAGTGAGAATAATTTCAGGCTGGTGTATCTCTCCATACTATGCCCCTTTCATTTCTTGGAGAGTGAATAAAAGCTTCATTCTCTTAAAAGAAATCGTATTTGAATGAGAAATAGATATTTCAAAAGAATTTAACACACTGTAAGGAAAAATGAAGACTACCTTGACTGCTGTTCACGTAACAGTTTCATTGCCATAAAGAATTTAAATGAAAAGGTAAAATGTGTCTCTCTCATTAATTTCACCTACATAATTGGTTATGGTTAAGATAAATTTCACTCTAACCTGGCAATCCTTTTCCCATCTGGGGCTGCTGTGGCATTCAGATTCCATACTGGATACAAAAGTGTGGGACTGACTACTGGCACTCGATGTAGCCAGCCTTTTCCTAGACTGGAGTAGATTAGAAGTTAGACACTTTACAGGCATTCCAGGGTTGGAGGCAACTGTTTCAAGACCTGGAGGGAAGAGAAAATATTGAACCTTGTGTCACATCTTACTTAGTTCTTCACTGAACCTTTATAGATAATTAGGCCAAGTATCCAGCACTGCTCATCTGAGCTATTTCTATATAAACATTATCCAATCCACAAAAATGGTTCTTCATATTTTTGCATACAAATACTGTTCTGAAAGTTAAAAAAGAACCTCTCAACATTTGTAAAGTAAAAATCAGGATAAGGGAACTAACTTATAAGCAGGAAGAAATCCATTTAATATTCATTACCCAATTTGAAACTCCTCTAGAGAAAAGCATTGTTGATGGGCTATATCCAGATGTGATGTGAAGCCAGAATGTGACTAAATTTACCCAGTTCAACTTGCATTTTATTAAAACTATAGCTTTATTTTAATGTTGAGGTTTATGTGCATATAAGTATGAATTATGCACAACTGTAAGGGATTTTTTTAATACCACTGGGTAAAACGAGTAAGTAATGGTAAATTGGCTAAGAGTCAGCTATTAGAAGAAAGCAGCACTATCAACATGATCCATGTTCCTTTATCATATAAATAATGATGCCAAAAATTACTGCTCCTGTACTTATAATTAGATATGGTAGACCATCATGCTTTTACCAAAGATCAAAATACATAAAATATAAAGATTTTATACCCATATAAAAATATATATTTATCTTGTTTTCCTTTTTCCAAAATGGGTGAACACGACTTCAATTCCAAATAAATTCTTAGTCTTGAGTTTTTTGACTTAATAACTCTTATGAGAATTTTAAATCTGGAAGAATTTCACAGTACATCTAAAACAAATTTCTTTATGGTACATAAATCCTCTCAATGGAATTCTTGAAACTCACTGGACACTGACCTTGATATATGACCAAACTATTCAGTTGCCTTTCCCCATAGTATGGAATTCGTGTCTGATCAAATGCTATGTGCATACTGTATATCTACTAATGAGTTCTTTCTGGGTCATTGATATAATCAGACCATTTCCTACTTTGGCACTTTTGATACAGCTTAAATTCTAGGTCCCCTGTAAGCTTTCTTTGTCACTGTACATATGTCTTGTTCTCACATAATACATTTAGTCCCTATGATGTGAAGATGGAATACACTTCCATGTGTCCATGCCTTTGCTCATGCTAGCACCTCTATCTGAAATGCCCTTTCCCACTACATGTGGAGCTATCAAGGTCCTGTTTCTCTTTCTGGGTCTGGAAAGAAAACCTATAGCTTTGTTGTTGCTATATCTTCATTTAGAACCATTCCTGATTTTCCCAGTTAGTGTTTGTCACTTTCTGTGTCGCATAAAAGTCTCTGTGGCATTTATTTTATAGGATTGTTATTGTTATCCTTTTATACCTATAATCACCACAAAATTAAAATTTATTTTGAGCAAGGATGTCTCTTAGCCATCTTTATATCCACAGTACCATGCCTTGCACCTACCTAATTCTGACTGGATTAAAGAATGACTAAGGGAGCTGCAATGATTTTTTCTTAAGACTAAGGCTGCCCTGGCTGGTGTAGCTCAGTGGATTGAGCATGGGCCTGCGAACCAAAGGATTGCGGTTCGATTCCCAGTGAGGGCACATGCTTGGGTTGCAGGCCAGTTCCCAGTAGGGGATGCACGAGAGGCAACCACACATTGATATTTCCCTCCCTCTCTCCTTCCTTTCCCCTCTAAAGATAAATAAATAAAATTTAAAAAAGGAAAGAAGTATTCTGCAAAAAAAAAAAAAAGACTAAGGCTATAAAATAACTTTGGCATATTACGTATTTCAACAGTCTCTGTTTATCAAACCTATAAATATATATTCAGTCATTTTCATTTTAACAGTGGATTTTGACAGAAGAAACAAGATTTACAGAATTTGGAGGAAAGGGTAAGTGAGCAGAAAATTGTATTTGTAATCAGGACTTGGCTTGCCCATTTATTAGTGTGTAACTAAGCATTTTCAAATATTAGCTTTCTCATGGGCAAAAAGAAGACAATACTATATATGTTCTAGATAGGTACAGATTTGTTGAGGAACAAATTCAAAACAAGATAACATCCATGAAAACAACTAATGGTAATTAACCTTCAAAGCATCATTATTCACATTCCAAGATGAAGAACATGAGTGCAGAGAACTAAATTGTCCACTGTTGCCAAGTCATAAAGGGTAAAGTTATGTGCCAAACAAGTATCAAATGTCCCACTCTCTTCTTCCAGTATTTGACTTTGTCTTTTATTGTGTGGTACTTACAAAAATTATAACTTTTCTTCGGCTATTTTATTTCAAAAATCTATTTTGTTATTTATTTTATTTATTTTAGAGAGGGGAAGGGAGGGAGAAAGAGCGGAAGAGAAACATCAACATGTGGTTACCTCTCGCATGACCCCACCCGAGGGACATGACCTGGCCTGCAACCCAGGCATGTGCCCTGACTGGGAATCAAACTGGTGACCCTTGGTTCACAGGCTGGTACTCAATTCATTGAGCCATATTGGCCAGGGCGTATTTCAAAAAAAAATCTTTCAGAAATAATTTTATAAAGACATAACATTATTACAGGTACTACATCTTCTCTATGTAAGATTTCTGTAGATCCAATACACTGGGTGATATCTACCCAATGCTCATTCTACCATTATAAGTAATTGAAGAATCTCTCATTAGCTAGACATTTTGTTCTGTTCTGCAGACTTAAAGATCTACAATAACTCCTGCCAGAATTGATGTCTATGTAATGAAATATAGGAATGCCACAGACTGTTCAAATGTTTGCATTTTCAAATTGTTAAACTGATATTAGAAATGAACTATCTTTTCTTTTATACTCACATGATTTTAGCAGTTTGCTAGAATAAGGAGTACTATCCTTTTGATCTATAGACATAGGACAAATTAATCCTTGAGAAAGCTGTGATGTTTCAGACATATGAGTTGGAAAAATATTTGCAGATTCATCACTGTTGTCTCCATCTGGTGGTGGGTGCTATTAAAAAGAAAGACAAACACAAATGTTAACATTAATCTTCACAATAACACCACCAAAGACAGTTATACCACCTGAGTAGATTAACTGTTAAGTACTCTAACATGCTTGATTTTTACATTCATCTTGATCATTTTCTTTAAAGATTGTATTTACTTATTTTTAGAGAGAAGGGAAGGGAGAGAGAAAGAGAGGAAGAGAAACATCAATGTGTGGTTGTGTCTCATGTGCCCCCCCACCAGGAGCCTGGCCCCCAACCCAGGCATGTGTCTTGACTGGAAATCTAACCAACGACCCTTCAGTTTACAGGCTGGCACTCAATCCACTTAGCTACACCAGCCATGGTTTGATCATTTATTTAAAAAAAAAAAAAGCAGCAAATAACAGGATTTTAAATTTTAAATGGTAATCATGAAAGGGCATGTTATATGAGGTGTTTTTTATTTAAAGTACTTACGAATCCCAAAGAGCTGATGAGAGATAATACTTGTCCTGGAGTTCTTGAATAATCTTGTCTAGGTTTAGCCATTGATGGTGTTATAAGGATATCCATCATATTGATGTCTATGTATGGAAAGAAAGTATATGAAATTCTTTAAAAACTTGAACTGTCATTGACTAAGTCTATAATCATCTATTTTGAACTTTGCCCCTCTTTCCACATTAAATTACCTAGAAATTGGCTTGTGCAAGACAAATATACCCAGGAAAATCATATGCCATAGAGTAAACATACAAAATTAAGCAACTGATTTAAATCATTAAAGTCTGATAAAACAGATAGAACCCAGTGTAATGATCCAAAGTCTTAGTTTTTCAGGAAGTATTCAGTCACTAAACAAGGGTGTTATGTAACTGGCATTAAAATAATTCTTGGTAAATCAAATATTAGAAGAGGAGGTAGTAAATAAAGGAATCATGATAGTGGGAATGTAAGTTAAATTTCAAATCAGAATCTAATTAAGGAATTAATACAAATTATGGGCCCTTCATGTTAACTAAAATGTGCAAGTATAGGTCAAGATAGAAATTAATGCAGATTTTTACAGGTTTTAGTGGATAACACTGTAAAATAAAATAATTCAACATGCACACATAATATCATACTATTTTCTTTATATATCAAAAATGGTAAGAGATGTATGGGATATAACACTTTTAGGGTAGACTAAAAATGTGAGCTTAACAAATTTCATTTATACCTAATACTGATGAAGCAGTAAGTTCTCCTTTTTTGCTAGGTTAATAGTATAAAATAATTCACTTATTATTATTATTATTTTTATTGATTTTATTGGGGTGACATTGGCTAATAATATTATATAGGTTTCAGGTGTACAGTTCTACAATACATCATCTGCATATTGTGCTGTGTGTTTACCATCACAAGTCCATTTTTACTTTTAGTATGTATGTGTAAATTGTGTGTTCACTTTCTTTCCCCCTTGTTTTCCAAGGTCTTATTGGTGGCCAAGTATATTTGATTAAATTCTTTAGGGATTAAGTGTTTATTACAGATATTTTAGTTATTTTACTGATGTTGAATTGGTCAGGACCAGTGTTGGTAGGGATAAAAAGTCAAAAGAACAGAAATTGTGAATTTCTCTGTGACGATCCAAAGATCTTCAAGGACCTTTGAGGATTTAATAATGATTCCTAGTTTTCATCTTTAATTGGAAGAAAGATAACATTACACCTTTTCAGTCTATTTTAAAACAAATAATCATCAAATTTTATTCATTATAAACAAAGAAACAAACAGTATAAGTTAATGGGAAAAAATATAATTTGTTGGAATTTTAAATAAATACTTACCTGCTATTTTTTCTTACCTCTATTCAAAGTAACTTTGGAAAGGCCAAAATCCGTTAGTTTAATATGGCCTTCATTAGAAATAAGCATATTGTCTGGTTTCAAGTCCCTGCACACACAAAAGATAAATAGCAGAGAACTGAAAGAGAACTAGTACTGATGTTAGAATTCCTGGGGGGGAAAAGTTAGAGAAGTCTCAAACCCCATTTATTTTCTCTAAAATATGGCACTCATTGTGGCTTTGAAACTGCAGTAAAGTTTAAAAAGCAAACCATCCTTTGCATAAATGAATCAACAAGAAAGTTAACTGATTTAGTGGTAATCTTTTGCATTATTCATTAGATAGTCTATTAGAAAAAAATCAACCTCATAAGTTAAAATAAACCTCAAGCCAGGTCAAAATCATATTTACCTCATTCAAAGACGTTAAGGTCAAACTTTCATAAGGCAGAGCCACTTACCTGACTCTGCACAGAGCAAAACACTGTAATCAGCTGGGATTAAAAAATATAGCACTTTTGTATGATGGTACAGGAATGGAAAAATGATTCGATATTCGTCACTATAAAATGTCATACTCATTGTCAAAGCAATGTATTATAAAAACACAAGGAGATGAAGGAAGAGTTGATGGAATTTGTAAATTCACACAAGTTAGTAATAAACTTTAGATAATTTGGATATATGGGTAAGTGGTTATGCAATTATTGTAGACATAATTTGATTTTTGTATTTTTAAGTAACGGAGTGGAGAAAAGTCAGTTTTTACCGGTGAATGATTCCATGTCTATGAAGGTAATCTAGAGCCAATGCCACTTCAGAAATATATTTCACAGCCATCTTTTCATCAAAATAACCATATATATGTAGGAGAGACTTGACATCTCCACCAATAAGATATTCCATTACCTATCAAAAAGGGAAAAAATGTTACAGAATAAAACCAATATGATTATACTAAAATATGTATTATTTGAGCATTGCAGTTATATATATTTTAGTGTGGTTCTGTACAAAACACATTTTCCTGATACCACTCAGTATGCATTAATACCAGGTTTGGTCATGTTGCCTTATGGTTTTTAAATATAAATTAAACTGTTTAGTCTGAACAAAAATTCAGACTTACAGAAAGGTATAATAGTACAATAGAATGATTTCCCATATACTCTTCATGTAGATTAATCCATTGTTAGCATTTTGCCAAATTTACTTTCTTCCTCTCCCCACATATGACTGTACAATAAATAATATTTATATTAACCGTTAACATAATTATATTACATAGTAAATATAACGCAATTACTAACCTCATTAACAGATTAAAGAGTTTAATTTAAAAAACTATATGGCAACATTAGAAACTGATATTAGTGTATAACTTTTAAATTTTGCTGAAGGAGTCAAGAATAAGTTAACAAGATCATGACCCATCACTGCTACATTCTTCATCATGTATCTACCAACAAGGACCTTCTCACATAACTATGGTGTAATATAATCCTGAGAACTTAACATTAATATAATGCTATTACCTAACGTATAGTCCACATTCAAATTCCTCCGATTATCTCAATATTGTCCCTGAGAGCTGGAATCAAGAAAGGAATTTAGTTGTCATGTCTCTTTGGTACTCTTTAATCCACAGGTGGCAAACACAAGGCCCACTGCCCGAATCCGGTCCTCCACCTTGTTTCTACCTGGCAGAAGCGCTGAGCTCCTTGCCCCTAGTTAAGGAGTAGTCACATTTATACAGTCCTAAAGTTACATTCGGCCCTTTGAAGGCAACGGCAAGGCTGATGTGGCACCGGGTGAAAATGAGTTTGACACCCTATGGTCAGAGAACCCAAACTGTTTTTTACTTTCAAGTTCTTATCGAACTCTCAAGAAAGAAGAAGAGACAACCATAGTGACAGAATGTCACTGAAGGGTTGACAACGTGAAATAACAGACGAGAGCTGGGGAAGGAGTGACGAGAAGGATGTCATTTGTATCCTCATAGCACAAAACGAGGAGTCAAGAGATCCTGTCTATATTTGATGAAACTAAATAAAAAAAAGTAAATAAAAAGGTAACATATGACTTAGAGTCTAAAATAATCAAGGAATCAAAAACAGTAATACAATCATTCTGGAATGGAGGCAGAGGGGTTTGAGTCAGTGATTCAAAATATCTAACTGTACTGCATGACTTTTTTAAAGATTTTATTTATTTACCGCACACATATAATACTTAGATCACATGAGGATTTCAAGGTGGGCAGTTTGGCTTTAGGGGCCATACTCCCACCCACAAAATTAATTAAGATGCCTCCTCTAAGACACATTTGGTAAATGGAAATTAGAAAAAAATAATCTAACATGTAGCCTTTTATAGACCAGTGATGTCTAAGTGTGATTTCCACATCAGTGGTATCAGCTCTACCTGGAAACGTTTGAGAAATTTGATCTAAGTATTCTATGTGGTTAAAAATCCGCCAGCCCCCACAGAGACACACTAAATCAGAAGCGGCGGGCATAGGCTCTATCCGGCGACTTCAGCAAGTGTCCCAGGAGGCTGTGCTGCCTGCAAAGGTCTAGGAAGCACCGTTCAGGACCCAAGAAAAGCTGGAAAGCATGGACGCCCCAGGGCAGGGCCTAGGACCTTCCTGTTCTTGGTTTTTAATTGGCAAGTGTTGTTTTCATAATGAACAAAACAGATTTTCCTGTGTATAACACACACCCAAGTTTTTGTGCATTATACATGGGATTATTATACACATTATTAGATACATGACATGTAATCATTACACACATGTATATGCACATCCTGAGTTTTCCCTAAAAAATTTGGGCAAAAAAGTGCACATTATATGAAAAGTGCACATAATGGTGAAATACAGTAGTTTATACATGGGCAAATGTAAGCATTTAGATGTGTGTGTGTCACTATAGCAAAATATAGAAATTTTCCAGAGTCATCAAGATACTTATGTAAATATGCATACTTTCCCAGAAAATAGATGGGAAGTTGTAGGTAGATGTACTCTCTAGACTATGTAAGGCAGGAAACTGACAGAGAGATAAACAAATATACAAATACAACAAACATACCAGAAGTTGATTAAGTCCAAATAAATGCATATACAGCATCAGAAGCATAACAATATTTATGTCTCTCATATTCCCCAATGCCACATCCACACAAAATACACCAGGAAAAAAATTAACTAACCAAAGCAGATTAAATTTCTTCCTCACAAATGTTATTCTAATTCTGGCAAAAAAAAAAAAAAAAAAAAAAAGAGCCCATGTTATTTTCCAAATATCTGATACTGCTGATCATCTTTGCTTTTCACCAATCAAAGTTCAACATTTAATCACAGACTTTTTAATCCAGTGATTCCATTTAACTAGATACTTTGTGGATCCTATCATAAGGTAAAGAACACCTTTAAGTTAGAAAAGTTCTCAGTACTTGGGATAAAAGCTGTTTGTGTATAAAATAGTTCAGAAGCAAGAGGCAGAATTGAGAGAATGAAAGTACAACTAAAAGGAGAAAAAGAAGAGATGACAAGGATAACGGATTGGGGTTTAAATTCACATTAAAGAAAGCAGGTAGGAAATGAAGGGAATGAGGAAGAAAGACAATGACTCTGGGTGCCACCAAAGAACCCCGAGAACAGAATCACAAAATGACATGGACCTGGAGAAAATGGAAATTTAAAAGCCATCATTATATTTGATTTATGTAATCTGGCTTATCTGCCTGTTAGAAAAACATTTGGTTTATATCTATTGGCAATTTTTAAAAAACTGTTCTTTTTTTAGAAGATTTATTTCCAATAGGAAATGGCTGAAATTCTGTAACAAAGGTAAATGCAAGTGTATGTATGTCTGTAGCTCTAAACTTGGAAAATGTCTCTTTCTCCTTTTTTGGAAGAACGGACACCTACAGTCCCAAGTCCAAGTCCAATGAAGGGTTTTGCAGACAGGGCACAGACTCATTGTCAAAAACGTGCCCAGGTGCCCTGACTCAGTGGCTTAGTTGGTTGCAGAGTCATCCTATACATCAAAAGGCTGTAGGTTCAATTCCTAGTCAAGGAACATACCTGGGTTGCAGTTTTCATCCCTGGTTAGGGCACATGTGGGAGGCAACTGATAGATGTTTCTCTCACAGTGATGTTTCCCTCCCTCTCTGGTCTCTCCCTTCCTCTCTCTCTAAAGCAAGGTGGCAAACACAAAGACCTGTGGGCCGTATCTGGCTCTCCACCTTGTTTTAAACCGCCAAGCACCTTGTTTCTACACAGAGGCAGCGCCGAGCTCTCCCTTAACTGTTAAAGGAGTAGTTACATTTATACAGTCCTAAAATTACATCCGGCCCTTTGAAGGCAACCACGAGGCTGATGTGGGCCCTGGTGAAAATGAATATGACACCCCCGCTTTAATCTGAAATTTTTATTACTTTTTCATGATTCAATTCAACTTATGCCTTTTTGGCAGGAATACTACATTAGAGATGTTGAGTCCCTCTCAGTGACTCCCACCAGGTGAGACACTCAACTAACATCAGTGTGCTCTGTGACTGGTGATGTTAGCTTTGATCATTTAGTTAAAGTTGTGCCTTCCAGATTTCTCCACTGAGGAAGTACTTTTCCCCTTTTGTAATTAATCTGGGGAAGAGACTTTGAAACTATATAAATAATCTGTTTCCCAAAAAACTTTCATTCAGTGATTTTAGCATTATGTAACCACAGATGATTCCATTATTGCTATGTGTGGTTTGCAAAGCTCTATTTTTGCTTCTATATGTACTTATTTTAAATCATAAAAACTTCTATAGTTTTAAGCTGTAAAATACTGCCTTAAATAAGAAGTTAATAAAACAAGGTCATTTCTTTCCTCCTTAGGTTAGTACTAGTTTCCCTGGTCCATAGAAGTTAGTTGATATTTGTTGATGAGATCAATCATTAAAAACATTGATGAAACTCAGAATCTGTGCTGAATACTGTGCTAGTGCCGGGAACATAATACAGGAATAAAATGTAGTCACTGCACTTAAAGAGTTCATAATTCAGTAGAGAGAAATAAATAAAGTAAACAGATAATGTATTTGAGCTGATGAGATTCTTATTTTCTTGTGTCCTTGTCAACAGTGATTACTAACCCTTTTTATCTTTGTCAGTCTAAGGAAGAAAAGATGGACATGTTTAAATGTTTACTTTATTTATTTTTAGGGAGATATAGCATCTTTTCACACTGTTTTTTGGCCGTTATATTGTATTTCTCTTGTGAACTACTTCTATTCTTTGCTCACTTTCTACTGTAGTATTTATTCTTTTTTATTGATTTGTAAAATGTTTACATAGTAATAAAATTAGCCTTTTGTCTGTCTTCTAGATAATAAATATTTTCTCCAAACACATCATTTGACTATGTGTATGGTATTTTGTCACATGTTTTAAAATTTAAGTACTGTATTTTGCCATGTATAATCTACAGTTTATTGCCCAAATTTTTGAGGGAAAAATAAGGATGTGCAGTAATACATGGGTAGTACTAATTCCATAGCTATATAAATGTTTTTAATTCTTTTATTTAAGCTATGTGTTAAAAGTGTAACTCTAGAAAGCAATAACAATATCCATATGCAAAATAATACCCTGGAATATGATATTGGTTTATACATAAATAGAAAGTTAAAACGAAAGATTTTTTCCTAAAAGTTTGGGCCAAAAACGTGGGTGCATATTATACACGGGAGTACATTATACGCAGCAAAATATGGTAAGTTTTATGTTGTACTTAGTGTCTTGCATCATTCTATGATTATAAAAATACATCAGTTTTCTTTTAGTACTTTTATGGATTCCTACTTTTAAGTAGAAAGCTCTGAAATGAAAGTGGAACAAATGAACCTAACTCTACATCAAGTTTCATACCCACATAGAGAATTATTTCAAGTGACTTAAGAAAACAGAATTTGAAAGTATATCCAAAGGACAGAAAAAACTGCACAGAAATCCTAAATTGAATCTAGTTGTTTTAGTGGTAGTAAAACCATATTAGTATTGTTATTTTGAAAATATTAGATGTACACATACTGTATGTTAAAGCAAATAAGTAATTATGTTAATTTTATTAGGATCTCAGATTCTCAGTGTAAAAAAATATTTTTCCCAAACATTTTTATAATTTATATATATATATTTCAAGATGTTAAACAAAAAATCTAAAATCTTCCATTAAATTGAAAATATCAGTATGCATGAATGACATATTTTTCCCTTTTTATAAAAATATGTGTTTTCTTGTTTGTTCACTGAAAAGGCCTAAAGGAACTGATCACCCTAGATTGTGGTCTCTAAACACTATTTCACAATAAGAGTAGCTAGACTTCCTTGCCTAGGTCTAGTACAGCACATTTACAAAATGACCCTTAAGTATCTTGTCATGGGACAAAGAAAGAAAGCTATGAGAATACCAGGACAGTATAAAAAGACAGATTAACCAAAGGGGTTCCCACTAAGGATGGGACAATATGGACATGACCACAGTGGATTAAAAACACATAAAACCTGTGTTATAAATCTGTAAAATTCCATTAATTCATAAAGACACTTAACAAAAACTAAAAGTAACAGTGTAAACAGTTGGAAGTAGCTCTTCTGAAAATTGGTAATGAAAGGAAAAGAATCAAGCATTTTTCCTGCTTTCCTCATAAAAGCTGAATTTCAGAGTACTGAATTGGATCATAAGGGAAAGTTCTTTATAAAAGAATTCCAGCTAAGGTGCACTGATAAATCAGGGCATATACCTGGGTTGTGGGCCAGGTCCCCAGTAGGGTGCACACAAGAGGCAACCACACACAAATGTTCTTTCTCTTCCTCTCTTTCTCCCTCCCTTCTCCTCTAAAGTAAGTAAGTGAATCTTTAAAAAAATGTTTCCATCTTCATGTTCTTGCTCCTAGCATAGTACCTGGCATAGAGTGGTCAATTATTTTTTTATTTTTGTGGCTAAGTTCAGTCATACCTTATCTTTTTCCCTTAAAACAGCTTCCCATGTCTAGAAAATCTTGTTTTTCTCTAAACCAGTGCTTCTCACACTTTAATGTGTCTGGTATCTTATTAAAATTCAGATTCTGGTTCAACAGATTTGGAGTGGAACTTAGATTCTGCATTTCTATTAAGCGCCCTGATGATGCTGACATTGCTTGTTCGTGGACCACACTTTGAGTATCAGTGATCTAAACCAATGATAAAGTTAGTAGACAAGCTATGGACTTCTATCCAATAACAGGAATAGGAAATAAAAAAATATATTACAGCTGTTTACTTATTCCACCAGTTTTAGGACACAGCACTGAAAAAAAAGCCACCAGTTGAGCAGGTTGACTTGCCCTTCAACCACCACTGTTAGACTAGGGTCATGGAAACCCCTGGCTGCCACAGGGCTAAGTCATGACTGATGCCCCAGCCAGTCACGGCACTGGGGAATGCACACACACTGTGTATGTAGGACACAGTCCATGGTAAAGGTATTAAGAGAGCCCCAACAAGAATTAAAGGATCAAGCAGCTTCCTATCTTTTTTGTAAATGACATACAATCTTCCCTTCTTTTTCTGTAAAGAGCCAGATAGTATATATTTTTAGGCTTTGATGGCTATAAGTTCTGTTGCTATATGAGAATAAACAATATGTAAGCAAAAGGAAGGGGTTGTTTGTGTTTCAATAAAACTTTACTTATTTACTGAAATTCAAACTTTATATAAATTTCACGTATCACAAGATACTACTCTCTTTTGATTTTTTCCCAACATTTTAAGAATGGAAAATGTATTCTTGGCTCACAGGCTGGCTGTAAAGAAACGGAAGGTCAGATTTGGCCCGTAGTTTGCCAACTGCTGGCTTAAAAGATGGAAAGTCCATTATTCTTATTCTGTAGTTTTCACCTCCTTACTGCTACCATGTATTTTTTTCAACCCACTCAAAAGGTGAATATTCCTAAAAAGTAGAGCCCCATCTCATGCCTTTTCAGAACCCAGGAGTCTTCCTCTGAGGGTGAATTTCAATTCAAAGTTGTATCTTTTCTCCAATATGTTTCCCCCAAACATTACCCAGTCTTATCTCCCATAGTTAGGTCATTACAACCAGGCATTGCAATTCATGCTAAAGTATTCATTGGAGTGTTGTTTAGCATAGTAAGAAAACAAAAACAAAACCAAGCCATTTAGTTACAAATAAATGACAGAATCCATAAACAAATGTGTAATGTTTTGCAGTCATTAAAAAGGATGAGGTCACCACTAAGTGGAAAAAAACAGGTAGAAGAATAGTATTTACAATATGATAATATCTTATGCATTCATTAAACAACTGTGATTTGTAACACTTAACATCAGTCCAAGTATACTAACAGATTCACTAAAAGATTAGAAATGTATTTAACCCTTAGGTACCAAAGGAGTTTTAGAATAGACTCTATTTTATAACCTATCCTAAATGCTCAGGCCTATAGCTCGAAGCTGTATATCATGTTCTTTAACATTAGAGTTCTGTCTAATCTTAAGTTTTGGTATAGCAAGAAGTTGAAATGTGGCACAAATATGTTCCACTGACTTGCAAGAAAGCTTCAGCATATCAAGGATAAAGGGTTTGCACTCTAAAGGATAATCAAATCATGAAAAAAATGAGCTTTCTGTTGATAAACATAAACCCCAGGCTTAAAATCTAACATCCTAAAGTCCAATTCATTCCCAGAAAAGCACTTGTATATACTAAGCAGAAGCTATTGGAGTTACCAAACATTGAATCCACAGACCATCTCTGAAGTCAGAAGACCCTCTAGCATGTGTAGTCAAAGTACCTGCTATCCTCACCTCTTCCTCACTGCCTTCCTCCAATTCCTTATTAGCATTAACAGAGTGTAAGCTTCTGCTTTAAATGAGAAGCAAGCACCTCTCAAACTCTACCTCTCAAACTCCACACACCCAAAATCCACTCCTGCCAAATATCTTTATTAGATACCAAACTTTACATAGTATTTCCATTTTATCTAGTTTTCTTACCAAATATTTTAGCACTATGTACCCCACTGTTCTTCATGCTTTACATTAACCTACCAAAGTGTCATAACAACCTTTGAAGTAGACACTATTATCATCTCACTTTGTAGACATGCGTCATTTGATGAAGGGAATATATTCTGAGAAATGTGTCTTTAGGCATGTTTGTCATTGTGCAAACATTGTAGAGTACACTTACGTATACCCAGTAATACAACCCACTATACACCCAGGCTATGTTGTATGGCCTATTGCTACAAGCCTGTACAAAACAACACGAGATTAAATACAGATGAGAAAATGACATGATCAAGAGAGGTGTTAAACTCAAGATGCATGACAGCGCTGCTGGAATATCATAGCATACTGTTTTAAAACAAGCTTTTTTTTTATAAGTAGAAACAGTACATTGTAAAGTAATGAAATAATGATAAAACGTGTAGTAGAGTAAGTTCATAAACCAGTAACATAGTCATTCATCATCATCATCAAGTGCTATGTACTGTACATTATGTGGGTTGTACTTTCATATGACTGGCAGTGTTGTAGGTTTGTTTACACCAGAATCACCACAAACATGTGAGTAATGCACTGCACTATGATGTAGAGATGTCACTAAAAGACAGTGATTTCTCACCTCTATTAAAATTTTATGGGACCACTGTGCTATATTCGGTCTGCTCTTGATCAAAATGAGTGACACATGACCATAATTAATTTTATGTGAACTTGGCTAAGCCATGGTACTGAGATTATTTGGTGAAATACCAATCTAAATTTTGCTGTGAAGGTATTTTTGCATTAAAGGTGATTGTCTTCCATAATGTGGTTGGGCCTTATCCTACGAGCTAAAGGTCTTCAGGAAAAAAAGAGACTGCAGTGTTGTCTCTCACTTGTAGCTGCCACCCCAACCCCCACCTCTGAAAGAACAGGGAATTCTGCCTCTGCACCGCTTTGGGATTGGTGCTACAAAGTTAACTTTTTCCTGGATTTACAGTCTGCCAGCCTACCCTGCAGATTTCAGACTGGCCAGCCTGCACAATCACCAAGGGCAACTCCTTAAAATAAATCCCCTGCTACGCACACACACACACATGCATGCACTGTTAGTTCTTTTTCTTTGGAGAAGACTTGACTAACAGAACAGGTAAGGTAACTTAGCCAAGATCCTAAAGCTAGTAAGTTCAAGAGCTGGAATTTAAACTCAGGTACTCTGAGTCTAGAGACTGGAGTCTTAAGTCACTGACTTCAGTGACTGCTGATTGAAGACGAAAAAGGAAGACTGTTTACTCACCAAGTAGATATTGTTTGCTGACTGCAGTGAATAGTACAAATGGACAATGAAAGGACTTTTGCTTAGGGCCAGTGCATCCCTCTCAGCTTGTACCTGATGAGTCATATTTTTGTTGATCATGTCTGCTTTTTTGACAACCTATAGTAGGTAACATAACAATAGACATTCAATTTACTTTTTCATTGCAAATTATTCTCAGGGTTGAAATTACCATCATGAAACAACCAGAGAAAGAAAACACATAGATGTCATTTGGACCTCATATTGCCATCAGGAAACTTCCAGAAAAACAACTAATGTGGAGAAACAAAACCAGAACTTTTTCAACACAGAATTGCTTATTTTGATATCAAATGTCATATGTATCGTGTCCCTTTTGAGAAGGAAAAAGAAGCAAAATAAATGCTCCCTGCCAGACCTGTATATTAGTAGGAAAAAAGGATTCTGTTCTGCTCTTCTTATAACGAAGTGAAAACATAGTAACATTCCTAGTAGCTCGTAGATAACCAGGAACCTAGACACAAAGAAATATATATATATGTACATGTATATGTGTGCGTGTATATATACATATATATGTGTGCATATATATGTATATATCTTCTGATTCTTTGATGGATGGAAATAGAATCAGAAAGAAGAAGAATGTAGAAAGTTTGCCTAGAAAATAAAATTTTAAGAATGGTTAAAACTAGTGAAACAGTGTCAAATGGTATAGTACAGAAAATTACTGATTACTCTCTTCAAGGTAATTAGTACAGAGGCAAAACCATTAAAGGTGGAGCCCTAACTGAATAGTCAATAACACTGAGACACTGAGATCAAGTCTCAGGACTACCTCAAAAAAAAAAAAAAAAAAAAAAAGGCATATTTCTTCCAAAGATTCATTAGAGTATTTAATAAAATCATGAGTATATTGTACATTCCAGCCTTATATCCTTTCCATAAGGAAACTGAGAGCCATTGACAAAGCCAGTTTATAACATGATTTTACCCATCATTCCATTAGATTGAAAACTCTATGAAGGCAGGTTTGTTTTGTTCATGATAGCCCAGATCTGAGAAAGGAAGGACATGCTCAATAAATACTAAAAAATGAATTCGTGTTTTCATTTCAACAACAGATAATGACTGATTAGTAAGCACAGTAGAAGGAAAAGCAAAACATCTTGGGAACAAATGAAGCAAGGAAGAATTAATTTCAATGGGATGGATCTGAAAGGTCAGGGAAGGTTTGAAGGTGAGCTAGGATAAATAACAGGTGGAGAAGAGCAGAGAAGGGTAGAAGAAAAGCACTTAAGGAGCATAAACATAAGCTCAGAAGGACCATATGCAGAATTCAGAGACCAGTCAATTGTCTGGAGTGGCTAGAACACAAGATATGTGGAATATACAGTGGGAATTTAGAGTCAGAATGAAGCACGACTGTTTCCTTTCTTCCTTTCTAAGGAGTCTGGACTTTAGCTTGTATGTCATGGCCTAAGGAATGGATGTAAAAATAAATAGTGATTCCAGTTAGGGGGCTATTTCAATAGACTAAGTATGAATATTAAGGCCTGCTGAATCTCAAAAACATCATGTTAAGTGAACAAGGATGAAAAGCTATACATTGTATGATTCTATGTATATGCAATGTCTAGAAAAGGCAAACATATAGAGAGTACATTGGTGGTTACCTGGGGCTAAGAGTATAAAAGTGGGGAGGCACAGCAGATGGGAAGGAGAGATCTTTTGCGGGTGATAGAAATATTCTAAAATTGGATTGTGGTGATGATTACTCAATCTTTAATTTATTAAGAAACCAAACTGTACTTCTAATAAGGAAGGAAAGAAGGAACAAAGAAAGAATGAATTAAAGGAGGAAGAAAACAAAATGAAGAGCTGTACTTGGGCAGACTTGGGAATGAAACAGAAGGAGTAATAAGAATATTAGACAGAATTGACAAGACTTGTTAAGAAGATAGGATATGAAGATGAAGGAGATAAAAGTTAAATGATGCAGGTTATGATAGGGATGATGGTAGTAGTGTTGAATGGAGACGGAATGCAGGAGGTTCAGAGTTTAGGCAGTTAGGCGGAGAGCGCTAGTCTAGGTTAGGCAAGTACAATTTGGGGTTGCCTGCTAGACATTTACATAACAATGTTCAAGTCCCCTGCCACTCAGACTGCTGGCTTTTCCCTTTATCACTTTCACTAATTGCTGAAATGTGAGTAATCTGAAACTGTGAGAGAGTGGATAACCAAGAATGGCCAGAACTGTTTCAATACATAGAAAGCTCTTGAATGACTTTGGAATGCTATACACTGTCGCAAAGATTAAAGGCTGATTTAGGCCATATTTCAGTTTAGTCTTTAAATAAAAATACATTCTAGATTTATAAAGGAATGTTGGAAGAAGAAAAAATGAGGTTGCTTAATGAGATTCTTTGATTTACAGGTCAGAAATTAACGTACATTAAACTGATGAAATAAAAAAAATAATTTGTAAAATAACAGTTTAAAATTTAAAGTTTCAAATTTAATCTTCATAAAGGCCAAATGAGTATAAAGGATTCAGAGGTTCTGGTGAGTTCTGGTGTCTCTTAAGCAGTCAGGGTGTGAAGCGAAGGGTGTGGCAGAAGAGAAACAACCGACCTGCCCACGCTGATGTGTCACCCTAAAGTGAGAAGTCATCTCGCGGGGCTGTGCAGGCGTCAACAAGCCAGGCCACCCAGTCTACTTACTCCAGCAGCCCTGGTGCCTGCCCAATTCAGAGGACAGAAAGAAGAGCCGAAGGGACGGCTTCTTTCCCTTGCTTTAGTCCTTGACTTCTTACCTTCACCGCATACAACTTGCTTCCTTTCTGTCCCAGATACACCTTTCCGAAGGCGCCACGGCTAATAGGCTTCACTATGGTGAATTCCTCAATGGAGGGAGGTCTTGGCACTGAGATCCTACTCACACATTTCCCTGCAGCCGCCCCTTGTCCATTCTCCTCACTCTCGGCGGTGGGCTCCATAGCTGGGCAGCCAAGATTGAAAACCCAGAAGCAGCCGCCAATGCTCCTTTCCCAGCCGCAACTCCCCGCCAACTAGGTTCAAAGTAAGGCTCCGCCCATGCCTCCCGCAGGTCGTGACGTCACCCCGTCGCGCTAGCCACGAAGGACCCAATGGGCGTGAGGGTGGGGACGCTGGGAAATTCTCCAACCAACCACACACTCTGCCCGGGCAGTGACCACTGCCCACTTTATTTGTAAAGAGACGAGGGTTGCGATAGGTGGTGCCGCTAACAAAATAAATACATAAGTACATGCATAAATAAATAAAGGGACACCGGGGATCGGAATCTGAATCATAGGATTTGAATAGTTTACTCCCGACTTTCAAAGGAGGCTGTTGGGACCCTGGCTTTTTTAAAAAAAAATTCGCTACTCTCTCCTACCCACCCTCTCTCTCCCCTCCGACTAAATGTAAACCGGTTGGATTTATTCAAGGAAATGGTGGTTAGTGAAATCGTAAATGTGGCGAAACTGGAAAAGCAGGAACTGGTGGTGCACCTGTAATCTGACATTTTAACAGGATGTAATTTGCCTGTTTGAAACAGAATAGGATCAAGAGGAAGAATTTTGTATTATTGTGAGGAAGATAGAATACACTAATTTGTAAGAAAATACCTTACAGCTTATTCTGTTCCAGTCGCAACATAATACATTGGATAAGGAAGCTGTGAGAAGGTTTAAGAGGGCGGATGCCGGCCCTAAGAAAAGGAAAAGATACAGTCAAAAACTTTTTAGGGTCAGGAAGTGCACTATACAATGTGAACATCAACTACTTTCGGAGGGCAACAACACAGAATCTCAGCTGGAAAAGGCAGAACGCTGACAAATTCAGACCTGGCGGCGCTCCCCTGACCCGGAAGTAATGTTGCTCTAGAGCTTTGCTTTCCGGGGCGGATTGTCGATGCAGCAGCTGTAGAAAAGGGGAGGCCATTTTCTGTTTCTAGGAAGATTGCGGGTAAGGGGAGGGTGAAAAAGAAAGGGACAAACGGACTCAGCGCCTCCCTGCCTGGACGGAAAGGCAGCTTCAGCAGGCGGTCCCGGAGGAGATGTTTTCCCTTTCGAGCACGGTGCAGCCCCAGGTGAGTCCCGGCATCCAGTCCTTACCCGTGCCCCCCTGCCCCCCGCAACCCCCAACCTTTCCTCTCTCTCCACCGCCCAAGGCTGTTTGCCATTTGCTTTTTTTGGAAGAGGTTTCTCTTAAGGGGTCGTTGGAAGGAAGCGAATAGAACGACACGAATTCTAGGCGAGAAGGGATCAGGGGCAACGCTGAAAGTTAAAAGGCTGACTGACGGTGAAGCAGAGCGTGATGGAAACCTTGGTTTGTCGGGTTGATTGCGCGGAATTTTTACTAGAGAATCATCAGGCATTGTTCAGCGACCGACATTCAGGGGTGGAGGCTGGGTGGGGGAGATCATTGCCATAAATGTAAAGGAAGCAAGTAATAGTCCCTTTCCATTTTTCCGCCTTCAATTCCCTATTTTTTTCTTTTCCTTTAAGTGGAATTTAGCCAACACGTGATATAAGCATTTCAGTAATCTGCCACGAAGGCTTTCCTCTTTTTTTTTTTTTTTTGGGCTAGAAATGACTAACAAATAGGTATTCTCAAGTTACTGATTGCTTGCAGTTAAAATTTTGATTGGGCTTTCTCCCCATCTTTTCCTGGGGCAGAGAAAAATGATTCGTAGAGTTTTCAGTGATCTTTTCTTAGGACATATCACTTGTAACAATATTTTGTTCATGGTTCACCTAAAAATCTTTTTTGGTGGTAACATTTTGACAGTTTTTTTTTCCTTGAGAATTCTTACAGTTTTGCAAATGGGTTTTGGAAAACAGTCCGATTAAAAAAAATTTTAATGATTGATTTTAGAGAGGGAGAGAGGAAGAGGAGGAGGAAAGAGAAAAATCTTTTTATCATTCCACTTATTTATGGATTTATTGGTTGGTTCTTGTACTGACTGAGGATCAAATCCACAGCCTCAGCATATCAGGATGAGGCTCTAACCAATTGAATACCCGGCCAAGGTGAAAACATAAAATAATTTTTGGATACTCTTTGGTTTCTTGGTAAACATATACTTAGGTTCCTTTGTATAATCCACATAAATCCTTGGGTTTTGTATGTAATCCATATGCAGTTCTTTTTTTTTTTTTTTTGTTATTTGCTTTTCTGGATAATAGAAAACAAGTGACTACTCAGTGGGTATCAGTCATGTGCCAGGTGAAGAAAGCAAACACAAAATCTTGATGCTGATATAAAGTGAAAGATGAGTAGGAGTTTATCAGGTGAAGGGTAATGGAAGTGAATAGGTGTCCCAGAGGGTCAAATGACTATCTGGGGGTCCTGAGGTAGGAAAGAGTTTAGCAGATTAGAGGAACAAAAATAAGACCAGTGTGGCTAGAGTGTGGTTATTAAGGGGCACAATAACTGAAATGAGATTGGAAAGAAGCCTTGAAGCAGGCCATTCAGGGAGTTATTAATAATAAGGGACTTGAGATTTTATTTTAATTGTGTTGGGAACCATTGAATACTTTTAAGAAAAAAGTGACATGACCAGATTTACATTTTTAAAGCATCGCTTTGGCTTATGGCTGTATGGACAATGTGATAGATCAGGAGTAGATGTGTTCAGTAAAGGATCCTATTGCAGTAATCCAGGAGAGGGATAATGCACAACTAAAGTGGCAGTGGTTATGGAAAGAAGGGGGTGAGATTTAATTTGGAGAAAATAGAATTTCATGAGGATTGGATTTGAGGGGTGATGGGAAGCAGTGTTTATGGTTTGATTAGCTGCATGCATGAAGATGTTATTTACCAGGATGACAGTGTCTGGAGGAGTCCTACCAGTTGTTTAAAAAAGAAGTGTGACTTGGCCTTTAGAAAATAGTATTGAGCTTTTTGAAATTGGACTTCAAGATGTTTGCATCCAGAAGACCCTATTTTAGGAGAATTTATCATCAGCTAGATGGAGAGTTAGTGGTACATGATGTTGGGGCACTGGGGCAGCAGCTTGAAAGGTGCCAGGGGCATATGGGAGGAATTAAATTCTCTAGCTTCGTGGTGAGCTCTGGAGGCGTCAGCTTTCTCACAGATAGAAGTGCTGTCAGAAACCACATTATTCCTTTGCTGAGCACCCCCTGCTTTTGATCCCAGGTGGGTGCCATATCTGAGACTCCATCAGCTTGGCCTAACACTGTTTGCCTTACCCTGGTGATTCCCTGAGACCTGGACCCACCCAAGACGTGTTTCCAGTGGCTTTTGCATTACAAACGGCCTGTCTTGGCTCATGCTGTTTTTCCTAGAATCTCTCAAGGTTCACAAACCCCAAACAAGCAGCATCTGACCTGGTATACCCTGTACTTGTCACTAAGTGCTCCTAGGCCTGGCACTAGCAGCAGCCAGCCTTGGTTCACAGCTTGGCGGCCTGTCCTGGGCACCTCCAAGCACAGCACAAGTAGCAGCCATCTGCAGAGTGCTTTATAGCTCATTCTGGGGGACCCTGGGCAGGGCACATGCAGTGGTTGATCTTGGCTTATACCTGCTGGGAGCACGCACAGCCAGCACTCACCCTGGACAGCTTCAGATCACTGCCTAACCAACTGCGCAAACAGCACACCTAAAGACTGGACTCAGCAGGCACCAGAGCCCCACCAAAGTGAATCCTGCTTTGTAGTGTCAACTCCTGTTCAAAAGCTCCTCTACTGTAGTTGTGGCCAGTCCTCACAGTCAGTGACCAGTTACCTGAAGGTATTCCCTCTCATTGATGTGCCAACGACAATCAAGGCTCAACTATGACAGGAAGGCACACACAACCCATACGAGTGACACACCTGAAACACCCATCTCAGGGGACTAGGAGATGGTGCCACCATGGCCCACAGAACACCTACTAGTTAGTTAAGGCTACTCTACCAAGAATGGGAAACATAGAATCTTTACATACTAAATAGAAACAAACACAGAGAGGCAGTGAAAATATGGAGACAAAGAAACATGTCCCAAAAGAAAGAACAAAACTCCAGAAAAAGAACTAACCACAGGTATCCAACCTGTGGCCTGCAGGCTGCATGCAGCCCAACGCAAAATCATACATTTACTTAAAACATTAAGAGTTTTTTTTTTGTTGTTGTTGTTTTCATTAGTGTTTGTGTATTTAATGTGTGGCCTAAGACAACTGTTCTTCCAGTGTGGCCCAGAGATGCCAAAAGGTTGGTTGGATACCCCTGATAACAAAAGCAATCTACCAGATGCAGAATTCGAACCATTCGTTATAAGGTTGCTTAATTATCTCAGTGAGAACTTCAACAAAGAGATAGGAAACGAAAGTGGAGATAGAAAACATAAAAGAGGCTGTTATTGCCACTGTCACTTGGTGATCTTTTATTTTATCCTTTGGTGCAGACAAAAAAGCAAGTAGCAGTTAGGAAAAGAATGGCACTGAAACAGATTTTCAGCAACAAGTGCTTTGGGGAATTGGAGAAAGTTTTTGAACATGACATTGTTGAACTAAAACTGCAAAATGAAATTTCCTATCTACTTACCACCAAAGACAGAAACTGGAAAATGCCCTGTACTATGTTGGCTGTCTGGTTTAACTTACACAGAACAGCATTTTATACCAAAATCTGGTCATCATCAGGCTGCCTCAGAACAGGGCTTTGTTTTTATTGTTTCTGATACTGACTCTCACAGCTACAGTATTAAAGGAGAAGGTGAGAACTGGGACTTTGGCACTTGTGCTGGATTGAATGTGGATGCCAGTGAAGATCCTTGGAAAACTAACTACACAATGTATTCTTATGTAATGGAGGAGCTTCCCCAACTTGTAATTGCCAATTTTCCAGTGGACCCCCAAAGAATGCCTATTTTTGGCCAGGCTGTGGGAGGCCATAGAGCTCTGGTTTGTGCTTTAAACAATCCTGGAAAATGCAAATCTTTGTCAGCATTTGCTCCCATGTGCAGTCTAGTCTTCTGTTCCTGGGGCAGAAACACCTTTAGAGGATATTTGGGAACAGATCAAACTACATGGAAGGCTTATGATGCTACCTGCCTGGTGAATCCTGTGCAGGTTCTCAGCGGGACATACTAATTGATCAAGTAAAAGATGTCCAGTTTCTTTCAGATAGTCAATTAGTTTCTGATAACTTCAAAGCTTCCTGTATAGAAAAGGAAACCCCTGTTGTTTTTAGATTACAAGAGGGTTATGATCACAGCAACTACTTCATTGCAACCTTTATTGCTGTTAACATCACACAGGAGGCAAATACCTGAATGCTTGAAAAACTTAAGAGAATCTCTTCAGGACTATGAAAATTGTAATAAACAGAATTGCAGGAAATAAAGATTTCCAAACATTGTATTTCAGATGCTAAAAATACTTTGATACTTGAATCACTTTCTGAATAAATAAATGAAAGCTGGAAAAAACCTACAAAAGAGATCAAGTTAGATAGGAAGACTACAGTAACTGAAATAAAGACTATATTGGAGGAAATCAATAGTAGATTAGTTGAAGCAGAGGATTGAAACAGCAGTTTGGAAGATAGGGTAGCAGAACACACTCAATTAGAACAGCAAAAAGAGAAATTCAAAAAGAGGATAGTTTAAGGAGCCAATGGGACAACATCAAGCCTACCAACATTTGCATCATAGGGGTTTCCCAAAGGAGAAGAGGGAGTAAGTAAGGAATTGACACTTATTTGAAGAAATAATAACTAAAAATTCCCTAACCTAGTAAGGAAATAGATATTCAAGTCCAAGAAGCACAGAGTCTCAAACAAGGTGAACCCAAAGAGGCCCTAACAAGGACACATCGTAATTAAAGTGCCAAAGGTTGAGAACAAGAGAAAATCTTAAAAGCAGCAAGAGAAAAGCAATTGGTTACCTAAAGGGGAGCTACCATAAGACTGTCAACTGATTTATCAACAGAAACTTTGCAGGCCAGAGGAGATTGGCATGAAATATTCAAAGTGACTAAAAGCGAAGACCTACAACCAAGATTTATCTGTCCAGCAAAGCTATCATTTAGACTAGAAGGATAAAGAGCTTTCCAGACAAGAAAAAGGAATTATCACCCCCAAACCAGCATTATAAGAAATGTTAAAGAGACTTCTTGAGAAGAAAAAAAGATAAAGAATATGAACAATAAAGTGTCCATAACTATAAGTCTACCAACAATTACTTTAAATGTCAATGGATTAAAAGTCCCAATTAAAAGACACAGTGGCTAAATAGATACGAAAACAAGATCCTTACATATGTTGTCTACAAGAGACTTCAGATCATAGGACATGCATAGACTGAAAAGAGACGTATGGGAAAAAATTTTATGAAAATAGAAACAATGAAAAAAGCAAAACAGCTTTTAAAACAAAGACTATAATAGACAAAGAAGGATCCAGCAATTTCACTTCTGGGTATTTATCTAAAGAAATTCAAAATACTAATTCAAAAAGACATACAAGGGTATGCATCCTTATGTTCATTGCAGGATTATTTACTGTAGCCAAGATGGAAGCCAACTAAGTATTCATATAGATAAATGGATAAAGAAGATGTGGTACATATATACAATGAAATATGATTCAGCCATATGAAAGGATGAAATCCTGCCATCTGCAACAATTTGATGTACCTAGAAGGTATGCTGAATGAAATTAAAGACAAATACCATATGATTTTACTTACATGTGGAGTCTGAAAACAATATAAATAAATAAACAAAACAGAAATAAACTCATAGATAGGGAGAACATATGATGGTGGCCAGATGGGAGGTGGTTAGGTAGAAGGGAGAAAAAGGAGAAGATACTAAGAAGTACAAGTTGGTAGCTACAAAACAGTTATAGGCATGTAAACTATAGCTTAGGGAATATAGTCAGTAGTATTGTAATAACAATGTATGGTATCAGATGGGTGCTAGATTTATCAGGGTTATCACTTCCTAAGTTATGTAAATGTCTAATCACCATGTTGTATACCTGAAACTAATATAATTTTGTATGTCAATTATAATAGAAAAAATTTAAAAAATCATTAAAGAAACCTGGCTGGTATGTTTCAGTTGTTTGGAGTCTCATCCCATGTACCAAAAGGTTGTGGGTTCAATTACTGGTTGGGGCACATACCTAAGCTGTGGGTTTGATTTCTAGTGAGAACAGGTGCAAGAGACAACTGATTGATGTTTCTCCCTCACACTGCTGTGTCTGTCTGTCTCTCCCTCACCCTCTCTCTCCTCTCCCTGTCTTCCTCTTCCCCCTTCCTTCCTCCTTCCCTTCCTCTCTGTCTGAAAGCAATGAAAAAGGTCCTCATATAAGGATAAAAAAAAAAAATTAAAGAAGGTAACTTAACACACTAAAAATAAGAGATAAGAGATCAAACTATCTTTTAGCAATTTGAAGCTTTTTTTAAATGAGAATAAATACAACTAATTAAAATTTTCAAAGAAATTGGAAGGAAATGTGCATCTTAACATAATTGTATTCCTATAGTTTTAAAAGAGCTTATCATTTATCTCTGGCTCAAAAATAATACAGCTCATTGCAAAGAATGCTGAAAAGAAAAATATACATAATAAAAGGTTACCCATAATCTCATTACTCAAGATCACCTTTTATAATAAATACTTTTCTTTTTTTATCTCTACACAAATAGGTATATGCAGACTTATAAAAAGGCATTACAGACAGTTTTATAGCTTTTTTTTCCATTTAACAGCATATCATAAATTTATTTCTATATCAGTAATTAGGGAATGGAAGGTCTTTGCTTGGAATCTAGTGTCAGATTATCTGGGTTAGAATTACTCCTATACTTACTAGTGGTGTAACTTGGAACATGCCACTGAATCTATCTAAATTCTTGCTGTCTTAATTAAATAGGAAGTATAATAGTAACTTATGTTTATGGTTGTTAAATGAGGATTAAATGATAATGTAAGTAAAGCACACAGTATGAAACCTGGCAAGCAGGGAGAACCTATTTAATTTGTTTACTCAAAAAATGTTTATTTAGCATCTACTTTGTGATTGTTGCTGCACTGAGCTATAGAATAAAATAGACAAAAATAAAGTAATATAAAGGAAAAGTCTCTTGCCACATAGAACTTATATTTTAGTTGGAGAGTATGGTACAATGTTAAATAAATATTTAATCTTTATTCCCAGTTCTTGCCCCAGAGTTTCTAAGACCCTCAGAATTTAGTGATAGGAGTGTCATTATTCATAAGGAGTCCTTTTGAGATCACTCCTGGATTTATGCTAATAAAGTCACTTAGGGTGGGGTTTCTAGAAAGCATCAGGGCTAGGTTGGTCATCAGAAAGACCTAGTGATTAGCGTGGAAACTGTCAGCTCTAACCTTTGGGAGGGAGAGCGAGCTAGCCAGCCTGAACGTTGAGCTCTTTTGAAACTTTTAACAATGAAAATCAATGCAGAGATTTACAGTGCCGGAGAGTAAACTTTGGATCCATGGGTGAACTCCTTTTGAGTTATGAACTCAAGGGTATAAGAGAGCAAGTTAGGTGACAAATGAACTAGAGGGAATAAATAGTGCAAAGACCTTGAGGTGGGCATCTGCCAGGTGTATTCTAGGAACAGCAAGGAGCCCAGTGGAGTTAGAGAATGAAGGTGAGCATAGCAGTGGATAAAAGGTAATCAACACCCAGGGATGATTTTGGCTTTTAAGTGAGAAGATAAGCAATTGGAAAGTTTTGTACAGAGGAGTGATGGATCTAACTTTGGCTCTCTTAGAGCACATGTAGGGGGAGCAGTTAGGAAGCTATTACAAAAATCCACGTATGGGTAATGGTGACCTAGAACAGGATGGTGCAGTAGGGAGGTTGAGAAGTATCAAATTCTGGACATATGCTTACTTTTTAAAATGTTTTTGAACTATTTCACTCTGTGGCGGTACATACTACTTAATATCAACTTTCATCATTTTCTAGGTTACAATTCCTCTGAGTCATCTCATCAATGCCTTCCATTCACCAAAAAGCACATCTTCTGTCAGTGCATCAGTTTCTCAAAACCAGCATCGAGATGTGGTTCCTGAGCATGAGGCTCCCAGCAGTGAGGTAACAGGTTTTCTTGTTGTGTGAGAAAGCATTTTGATTCAGTATGTTGTAAACATGTTTGAAACATTTTTCTTTGTTTAGGCTTCTGTAATAAGGTGATTTCTGTTACCAGCTTAATCTCCTTTACAATTAAGGATGTCTAATTCTGGCTTTATTATACAGATAAGAAAGTTATTGTTTTATTCTTTAACACTTGATTAAAAAATTTCATGTGGCAGTAGATTTGGTATTCACTTCCAGGTTACTACTTGTGTGATATCATTCAGGTTTTCTTTTGTTTTGCTCCAACAGTAGCAGTGAACCCATAGTTACTGACCATGTTTGCCTGCCAAATCTCAGGGAGGTTAGAATAGTGAAAAGTTATCTGCTGCCTGATAGGAGCTTTCAGCATAATTGAACAACTAGAATATAAGTATCTGCAAGTGAATTATACAAGCTGTGAAATCAATATTGGCCTAGGATATAGGGAATTCCTGCCCTGGGAACCCTTGTGTTTATAAGATTCATTAGTGAGATAGTGGCTTATAGGTCAGAATACATTTTAAAAAAAAAAAAACAGAAAACAGTATAGTCTGTAGGCAAGTTTCCCAAAGCCTGTTTAACCAATAAATAGCTTATATTCTTAGTTCTCGTATCGGACTATGGCAAAGGACAGTAGAAGAAAAGTTCAAAGTTTACTTTTGGGGGAGTGATTTTTGGGTCAGTTTTAAGATAAAAAAATTTTTTTAAAGATTTTATTTATTTTTTTAGCAAGGGGAAAGGAGGAAGAGAGGGAGAAAAACGAATCGGCTGCCTCTCACGCACCCCCAGCTGGGGACCTGGCCTGTGACCCAGGCATGTGCCCTGATCCTGAATCAGATCATGTGTTTTCTGCAAGCCAAAGCTCAATCCACTGAGCCACACCAGCCAGGGCTTAAGATAAAATTTTAATTAGATGAAAATTTGTCTCTGTCATCTTTATACTTTCCTTTTTTACTGTTTACCCAGTTCCTGTTTCCTCTTTCTGTAGGTATTCCTTTGTTTTTCTACTGTCCTGACACCCTTCCTCAAATTATATTCCAAGAGCTTTCCTAAAATTAACAAAATTGTTACATGCAGCAAAGTCATTTTAGAAATTTTGGAAAATATGTGCATGGAAAAAATGAAATTCACTTGAGAACCTATTTCTCAGAGATAATGCTAACATTTTGTGTTTATATTTCATGTCTTTTTTTCTCTTCTTTTTTAAAATTTTTTTGTCACAAATTTTTTTATTGTTTTTCAAGCACAGTTTTCTGCCTGTTTCCCTATCCCTCCCCACCACCCCAGCCCTCCCCACCTCCCTTCCCCACTTCCACCCCCGCCTTGTTGTCCATATGTCCTTTATAATTGTTCCTGTAAACCCTTCTTTTTTTTCTTTATACTTTATATTTTATAATTGGATATACTGCAGTGCTGATTTAGAGTCTCCTTTCTTCATTTAATAGTCTTACGAACTTGTTATGTCATACATTTCCCAAATTTTTATGATCATATAAAGCCTTCATTACATGATATCCCATTGTTGGATATTGTTTGCAATTTTTTGTTGATTTTACCATCGTGTTGTTAAATCTTGGACTGTTTCATCAAGTGAAATAGCAAGGTCAATAGTGAAGTACATTTTGGGGGGCTTGAAAAGTAACTAAACTCTAACAGCCAGTGTTAAGACCGAAGGCCTCCAATACAGAATTGGTGTTCTTATCTTCTGATGATACCTTCATTAGTCCTATTGTTTGTCTTTAATGAGTGCTCGTTATTGCTTCACAAACATTTTCATTCTTAAGCATCCTGTTGCATCTCTGCTCTCACCTCTTGGTATGTGGTGACTTTGCTTTCATCAAGTCTTGCTCATCCAAATACCCACAACACAAGCAAAAAAAATTTTCCTTTTAACTTCCTTCAGGCTATTAACTTCTTTATTCTCTGCTTTCAGACTTCTTGAAAAAGTAGTCTTAATTTCTTTCCTTTTTTTTTAAGATTTTATTTATTTCTAGATAGAAAGGAAGGGAGAGAAAAAGAGAAGGGAACATTGATGTGGGAGAGAAAGATTGGCCCCCAATTGGGGAGCTGGCCTGCAACCTGATATGCCCTGACTGGGAATCAAACCGGTACCTTTCAGTTCACAGGTCAGTACTCAATCCACTGAGCCACCTCAGCCAGGGCTAGTCTGGATTTCTAACTGTACGCCAGTCTCACCTTATCAGTGGGGGATATGTTCCAAGGTCCCCATTGGGTGTGTGGAATGTGGATAGTGCTGAATCATATACACATGTACTATGTTTTTCCTGTACATACATACCTATGATAGTTTTATTTGTAAACTAGGCACAGTAAGGAAATTAACAACGATAACTAATATAAAATTGAACAGTTATAACAATAGGCTGTGATAAAGTTTATATGACTGTGGTCACTTGTTCCAAGTAATCCCTGCTGAAATCTTCCTATATGATCAATGCTTTCTGGTGCAACACATTCCCGTCAGTCAGGGCACGGTTTTTGTGCATGTTTTCCACTGGCAAATTTAATGCCTTTTCCATCTTAACTAAGCATTTATGTACTGTGCTGTATCTTTTTCAATTTGAGATACGATAACAAAGCTAGCGTGAATTTTTTTCCCTTCACAATTTCAGAGAGAAGACTCATTCATACCATAGATCTTAGCAACCTCAGCTTACAAATACTTTCTTAAGTCAAGAACTTTCACCTTTTCACTTAAAGCAAATATTTTATGGATTTCTCTTTGACATATCCGAATTGCCAGCATCATTGCTTTTGTGCTTTGGGGCCATTGTGTATTAAGTAAAAGAAGGGTGACTTGCACATGTAACAGTCCATCTGATAACCAAAAATACAGTCTTGGATCTGATGACCAAGAGGGCTACTAAGTGACTAACTGGTGGGGAGAGTATTCAGTATGGAGACATTAGACAAGGGATGATTCATGGCCCCAGGCCTGAAAGAACAGATAGCAGAAGATTTCATCATGCTACTCAGAATAGCACACAATGTAAAATTTACATATTGTTTATTTCTGTCATTTCCATGTAATGTTTTCAAATGGTGGTTGATTGCAGGTAATTGAAATCATGGAAATCAAAACTATGGGTAAAGGGTACTACAGTACTTGTTAAAGTTCATTCACACTGCATCCTGTCGTAGTTTGGTTACCACTTTCACCATTTTTTAGACCTATTTTTGCTAAAGTCAGCATTGACTTCCTTAGTGTTAAATACAGGCATCTTAAAATGCACATCTTTTACAACTTTTCTTAGCATTTGACCTTGCTGAACATGTACTACTTCCAACATATTTTCTTGGATTGAGTGATAGTACATTGATGATAATTTTTCTCTTTTTGTTTCACTGGCCTTTTTTATTGCCAACCCCTTAAATATAGAATGTACCGTGCATTTATCCTTAATCTAATTTCCATTCTGCACAGTCTCCCAGGTTATGTAATCCACTTTTATATCTTCACTCAACATCTATATATATATATATATGTATATGCTGTTAACTCCCAAATATATCTCTAACCCTAATGTCTCTCTAAAGTTTTCAAGTAATTTAGATGGTGGCTTGATGCGGACATCGGCCAGCAGTGTCCACGTCATTATGGATGAATTAAAACATGCACACAGACTACCAAGTCTGGTGGAGGAATAAGGATAACTGACAGGCTTTTGTCTCAAGAGGAGCCAAAGCCTTGGCCTCTGCCATCACAGGCCTTTATTCTAATAAACTCTCCTTACATTCCAAGATGGATTCTTCTTCACTATCCTGGTCACCACAAAGGAGCCAATGCCCCTCATTACATCACAGAAGAAGGATATTAGCAAATGAATAAGCAGGCAGTTAACACTGGGCCTGCAAGGTACTTGCAGGGTGAGGGGGTTTCAGGCAAAGAGCAGATCTCAAAAACAGCCTAGGTATATTGCAAATCTGATTTCCCATGAAAGAACCTATCTGTGGGCGTGGGTCCTGTGTATCTCCGAGTGGGAGCTGGGCCCACGCCATGCAGAAGGGTCTGCCACATGGTGGCTTATTATATACCCCTCTGGATAGGCTCAAGGGACTTCAAAATTAAGGTGTCCAAAACTGAGCCACTCCCTCACATTCCACTGTATTTGATCTTACAGTGGTTTTAGCCTCCCTTTATCAGTCTGGGTCCAACCATGAACAAGAAACTACATAGTCATTTGAACTGCAAATGTAATATAAAAAGTGAAAGTGTAATATAAAATAGATTTTTTAGTTTAATATTTTTAGAATTCTCTTTTTATAAGGGATTGCAGTAACTAGGGATTGGCCAATAGTAAGTAAAGAAAACTCTAAAATTTATAGGACAAATACATTTATGGAGCAGCCAATGCCCCTGAGGTTCAAGTAGAGCTTCCCAGGAAGAGTTTTCCACCTCTAGGTCAAAGTTTTGACCTTGGAGAGGACATGGCCTTGGCTCACTGAATGGCAAAGAAGAAATTACTATGGTGCCATGCAAACTGAATGTGATGGAAATCTGCCCTATAAGGTACCAGGGTGAGCTGTTCATGGGATGTATGTTACTGGAAAAGCTGCTGGGTACTGCTGGCCACTGAGCTGCAGGAGCCAGGCTTTGGAAAAGAAGCTGCAGAGGTAGCAGAAGCCAGTCAATGCTGGAGAAACCATGGGGTGGTGCAGACCAGAGCCTTGAGCACACCTGAACCAGAAACAAAAACTTTCCTCCTACAATGCTCTCTATTGACAAAGCAAAAACATTTAAAGGGCCCGGATCCTTGTTGGTAGAACCAACAAAAAGGATGTAAAGGAAAGAGACAACAAATCAATAAACAGCACATCCTTTCAGAACCTTCTCAGTTCCTACGTTCTACAGGTTTCTTCAAATGTCTTTTGTCTATGATTTGTTATGTCCAGCTTTCTTACATGAAATTTAAATCAAGCTCATACCATTTTTCTCTTGTTCCATCAGCCTTCTCATCCAGTTTATCATCTTTATCTTCTGTTTTCTTCCTATAAAACAAAACTAACCATATTATCTATAGAATTAAATTCAAATAAGGCTCTTCACAATTTGGCCATATCCTATCTTTCTTGTCCCTTTCATCACTAAACTTTTTACTATATCTCAGACATTCTAGGCCCTTTGGTGACTTTTTGTTTGCCCTTTCTCCAAGGCTTTCTTCATCATTTTTCAAAGTAGATGTTAGCTCAGTGAAGCCTCCTGTGGCTTAGGGCATTAGTTGCTCTGTGTTCTCTTACGACTTTTGAAACCATCTCTGTAATAGCAGTTACGGTGTATGATAATTACCATGTTTATATGTTCCATATTTTTCTTTACCCTTCCTAGGACCTGATACCCAGCAAGTGAGGGCAGTAATTTTATGTCTTCATTAAGTCTCCATTTTCCTTTTGAAGTCTCTATTATAAATAGACTTTTAGGCCTCCCATTTTAAAACATGACTTTTGAATATTGTAGTCTTTCTGTTTTCATTATAATTGCTTTATATTGTATGGTTTTTAATAATTTAAAGGCTATAACTTTTAAGTACTTTATTTTGGCTTACCCCTTCCCTCCAGTGGGCAGTGCAGCCGCTGTTGGAGGGGCAGGTGAGCCTGGAGATCAGCAGCCTTGGGCACCTTTGCACTGCCTGGCAGAATAATGCTGTGAGGCTGGCTCTGTGTGTAGCATGAAGGGACTGTGTGCACCCTGGGTGTCTTCATACAACACAGGTGCTGGTCCCAGGGCAGCAGCTGTGATCCTTGGGGGCTGCTGGTTTCTCCATGTTGTGGAAGGGATTGAATGTTGTAACTGGCTCTTCAGAAAACCCTGCTTAGCTAAAGCTTTAAGAATGTCTCTTCGACCTCCATCTCCTTTCACAGTCACTTCTGAAGGTACTTAAGGAAAATGATGTGACAGTTCTTATCGGAAGCATCATTGGAAACATAATCTCTGTGAAGAAAGTGGCCCTTTTTCCCTTTTGCAAAAGAATTTGACATTCTCAAATTCTAAAATACCAGCCAAGACCCCAATTAACCTGAAAGCTGCTAATAACAAGAAAGGAAAGAAATTTAGCCCTGGCACAGTGACTCAGTTGGAGTGTCATCTATACCTAAAGGTTGTGGGTTCAGTTGATCAATATTTTTCTCTCATACTGATGTTTACTTTCTCAAATTAATAAGCCTATCCTTGGGGGAAGATTTTTTTAAAAAAGGAAAGAAATTTAAACTGAAGGACATTTTGTCTCGTGATATGGTCAGTCTTGCCTTTGGATACTTTTGCCACGCTATTCACATTGGTAAAGAGGGCCAAGGATGATCTCTTTGGAGATACTTCCTTTCTTTAAAGAAACTATGAGCTTTTTACCTGGAGACCAGGAGAAAGCATGCTGGGTTCAGTTCTCTGGGTGTATTGAGTCCTTCCAGGCCAATAGCTCCTCAGACTGTTCACAGAAACAGTCTGAGCACCTCTCCTGTGCTCAAAGATGTCATCTCTCTCCTGACCATGGAGGATCCCAAGCACTCATGTTGCCATTATCGTCACTGGTGACATTTAATTCCAAACAGGAGACCTTTGGGCCAGCAAAGCTGCCCAGCCTTAGCTGTGAGCTTGTCATAGAGGAAAGGGCTCTGGAGAATAGTAGTCTGTTGGAGAACAGGACAGTCCACCAGAGAAATGTCTTGTAGGGCTCCAGTGGGTCTGCATGGCTGTACACCCAGGACAGGGACAGCCACTCCTCCAGCCTTTCAGAATAGTACCCTGGCTGCCCTGCTAAGGACATGTTTGGCCATCCCACCCTGTGCAAACTTGTCAGGGGGAAGACTAAAATCAGAGGAGTCTTCTGATCTGATGGGCTCCCTCCTTTCCCTGCAGCTCCATCGTGGGTCCTCACATCTGGATCAGGTGCTAAATGTTCTGGATAAAAATAAGTATCAGGATGTTTCCAGCAATTCCTTTGGGGTAAAGGTATCCAAACCAAAAACAAACAAACAAAAATAATCATAGTCAAAGAGAAGAGCTTCACTGGCTATATTTGCAATTGTTTATGGGTTTTCTAAAATAATGTTTCTGCAAAGTTGTTTTTTTTTTTTTTAAACCTGGTATGCCCTGTTTGCAAAAACAGGGTAAAAATAGAAAAAAAAAATCTGTCCTGGAAAAACAGAAAGTGAGTCAGTCAGAACCGATTTTCACCAGGCCTGGCTGATGTTCAGCTCACATGTATCATTTGTAGACACACAAGAAATCTGGCTGGGCCAAGATGGGCACAAGCTATGAAGTGCTGCATGAGTCACATTGAGGAACTTGAAAATGCTCCGGCACTCTCTGAGCAAGAGAAGTCAAAATTTAACACTTAAGCCTTTTTTCTAGACTCTTCTATATTACACTGTTTGGCTTACCATATCAGATTCTTCTGATATGTTAAAACTTTTCTCATTTCACATTTGAATAATTTTATGAGTTTGGGGATTTTCTTGTAGCTCTTATATATATCCCTTATATTGATTGATATTGCAAAATTTTGACTATCGGCTACATGTTGGTAAGACACAAGCAAAGTGTAACTGTAACTAAGTTATTTTTAAAGTTAAAATATATTTTTATCCCTTTGACTTTTTATTGCAGACTGCATTTTGTATATGCTACATCAAATGTTGTCATTTGACTTGTTTTTATTGCAGTTCCATAGTAAGCTGTTATGTGTATATTTGGAAAAGTGTATTAATATTTAGCTTTGTTTTTTTCTTTTCTTCATCTCTAATACTTTTCACAGTAACCAACAATAGATTGTAAAGTATGAAGGCACAGGTAACTCATGACACTTCTGCAGAGACTGTGAGCTATCCCACATAATGTTCTTTGTAAATGAGTATTTTAGTACAGTAACATATACTTGGCAGTACATAGGTACTTCATCCAACATATTAAAGAATATGCTAAAATGAAAAAAGTTTTTATGTCATGCCTTTAAATATCTTACTATGTAGGAGAGGATATGTAGATGAGCTTAGTGTTAATCTCTTCTATTGATCTGTACGATCCTGTGAAACAGGCAGGATGTATTTCATGGTTATTTTACTAATGAGCAAATGAATTCTGAGATATGAATCACCTGTTACAAAGCTCATTAAGTGCCAAAACCCTGGATGTCAATCTAGTACTATAGAATTCATGAATCTAACTTTACATAAATTATAAAAAGTTGATACTTATTCTGTTTATTTTTGCTCTCTTTACTTGAAGAGCCCCAAACTAGCTGTGTGGGGCTTGTAATTATTACCTGTCTTTAGTGTCTCTTAGTCAGCTCATGTGGACAATAAAATAACTTACCCCTATCTGTTTGTAGTCATATTAGAACTATTTTAGGTAAGTATAGTGCAAGTTTTCACACATTTTTTACTTTGTTTAGTTTCCCTCTTACTGGAAGTTAGATATGGGTAACCCCAGAACCTCTCAGTTTAAAGAAGGATCTGCACTGAGGCCAGAGCAGTGAGATATCCGGTGATAGCAGAGCATACCCTTTGTTTGTCAAATGGGTTTTTAAGGGCATTAGAGACTGGAGGATGCTTTAAAGCTCTAAGGAGTGGTGATGATACCACTGGGACTATATCTTTTTTCAATCTTTGTCAAATGTCACATGACTGACCTCAGGAAAACTAGAAGCATAAAAATATTTTCACCAATTTAAATATTAAAAAGAACAAAGAAACCAATATGTTTGTTAGATTTTTAAAATCCATATTGTTTCATCGATAAGTACTCTATAAATTAAATATCTTGATGACGTTAATGCTTACTTGGTTGGCTTAATGTTTTACAGCCTGTGCTTAACTTAAGGGACCTTGGATTATCTGAATTAAAAATTGGACAGATTGATCAATTGGTATACCATCTACTTCCTGGATTTTGTAAGGGCAAAACCATTTCTTCACATTGGCGTAGTTCTCATGTCTCTGCACAGTCCTTCTTTGAAAATAAATATGGTAAGTAATATATTTTTTGTTTTACTTTTAATACTATTAACAATTATAGTAGGTACCATTTACTAACATTCACTATGTACCAGGTTCTTTGCTGAATTGTTTCCTTCCTTCATTTCATTTTTTTGACTAACTTTTTATATTGGAATAAGTTTAGATTTACAGAGAATTGCAAAGGCATACAGAGTTCCTGTATACACTTCACCTGGCTTCCCCACTAATGCTGACTTCTTACATAACCATGGTACATTGTCAAAATTGAGAAATTAACATTTGGTGCGTTACTTTATTTTTTATTATGTATATTTTTTTACTTTAAACTATAGACTTCATTTAGGTTTTTAACTTCTCCAAATGGGTAGTTTTTCCACTAGGATCCATTTTTTGTTCCAGGATCTAATAGAGCATACTATATATTTTGGATTCCAGGTAACATACTACTGATCTCTGAGAATGAGGAACAGTCACAGTCCCTATTATAGAATGTCTGCATATTTTCTGGAGACTTTTAACAATCTGGAATTATAATAAGTGGACATTTTGTTGAAAGGGATGTCAAGTTTACTAATTTCTTTTTGTATGATACTTAAGGAGTGTTAGAGGTTTGTCAAAATACTTGTTCTGTGGTGACAGAAGAACAGACTTTTCAAATCAGTACAAGTTATTTAAAAAAAAAAAAAAGCCCAGGAACAAAAGAGTGAGCAAGTTTGAATAGTTTTACGTTGAAGGTTTGATTGGAAACTGTGCTTTGTATATACTTAATTCATTTGCTAATTTGTGTGTGTGTGTGCGCATGTGCTTTTAATTCATGTAAAGGCTGGAAGATAAAGAATTCGGGAGTGAGAAAAAATGAAAATTTTGAACTTGGGGCTTAGATGAAAAATCTGCTTCTATTTGCTTATCTTCTTTTGTGCTATCCTTTCTTCTACTTGAGAGAAGCCCTGCAACTTAGTGCTTAAGAGTGAGGGATAGAATAGGATCAAATTCAGTCCTGCCACTGACTGACTATGGTATTTATTTAATTTCTCCAAGTTGCTAGTTTTCCACATGAGTGTGAGGAATAACTATCTCACTTTAGAGGACCAGATAAAACAATTTAAAGTACTTGGGATCCATAGAAATTACTCATTAGGATAAAATTTTTATTGTTACCATGTTACTATTTTTTATTATCATTGTTATTGCTCTTCTAATCTTCATATTTACATTTCCTTACAAGGTTGTTTCTCTTACTGCCTGCCATTTTCTAGGCTTAGGTAGGCAGAAGTATTAGGGAGGGGTTTCTGACTTCACTCTGAGTGTTCTTAGAAGAATTCCTGAATCCTAATTGGGATGTAGGGATAGATGAGAACCATTGTTTTTGTTGTTTCTGTGTACCTTTTCCAGTCATGGATGTAAAGTTGGATGGGACCCATTAGTCAAGAATAAGAGTTAGGAAGGAACACCGAAGTATTCATGGCTTATAGCTATGGAAGGAACTTTCTTTGTTCCAAAGAACTGTGTAAGCTTTAACAGAGCAAGAGAGCAGTACCTCTGGTTTTACCACATTGTTCATTAGAGGTTTTTAAATTGTCTTTAGGAAACAAAGATTCTTTATCTTTTTATGCTCTTAACTAAAAGTAACTTTAGCTTAACATATATGCCTTATTTACACATAAAAGGCAAAACTCATATTTTGTTTTTTCTAATACTTGGTGGAATTGTTTTATTTGATTTTATATGGTTTGGCAATTAGAACATTTATTATTTTCATTTTCCCTCCAGGTTACATAGATGTATTTAGTACTTTGCGTTCCTCTTGCTGGTACAGACAACATTCAAGAACTCTTAAAAGCATTTGTTCAGATCTTCAGTACTGGCCAGGTATGAAGCAACAACTTTATTTATTTTGGGAAAAAATAGGTATATTTAATATATTCTGATTTGTTTTTCTTAATGAAGCTAATGATTTTAAACATTCATTTGTAGCTCACAGTAAAGCTTACAGAGTATTTGTTATTGATTAGTTTGGGTATGTCTATGTAATTATTTATTTGAAAAATATAAAGTAAGAGCTCAATTTTGAATGGGAGTGACAAGTTCCACAATAAAATATTTTAGGGTACTTACCTACACCTGCTTCAAAATAATTAAATAAGCGCATTTGTATACTTCCCCTCATTTTCAAAATTCAATTGCAAGATAAAAAAATAGAAAACTGAGAAAAGTCACGGCAAGAGAGAGGGATTTCATCAATGCATTAGTAATTTGAGGACTTTACATGAGTTACACAGTAGATGACATCGAATTGATAGCAAAGTTGAATATGTATTGATTCATATTTATTATGATTATATGATAATATATCAGGTAGTAGTGACTGGTTTCAGGTGAGAGTGATAAATAAAAAAGACAGATGCTACCTACCTTTATGGAACTCCGATTAATGTCAGCGATGTGTACTATTTCTAGTGGAACTTGGAAAAACTCTGAAGTTCAAATCAGTAATAGTGGGATCTGGGATGACTGACAGAGTAAACAGTTGAAAGATTGCCACAAGTGGGTCAATCAGTCACAGAGCAGACACAGCTTTTAAATTTTTTACTACAGTTGGCAAAAACACTTTTGTTATATGGGAGAATGGGTGTGTGCATGTAAGTTGAGAGGAGTTTGTCTCTGAGTCCTCCTTGTTTGAGCATTGATGCCAGAGAAGGAAGCAAGATAGGGGTACTCCAGATTACTTTTGGACTTGAATCATACACTGAAGGTGTCCTGCTCAGTCACTGTAACACTGTGTTTTGTATTCCAAATAGATTGACACATCAGTGGATTAGCAAGGCTCTCCACATATTTGATGAAAATTTTTAGCATGAAAGAGAGACACCAGGTTGAACAGAGGCCAATAATCCTCTGAAGAAATTGTTAATGTGTAAGACAGAAGTATACCTAAGGATGACATATTTTTATTCTTTTATTTTTTCCTTTTTATTGAATATATTGCGGTGACACTGGTTAACAAAATTATACAGGTTTCAGGAGCACAGTTCTACGATGCATCATCTGTACACTGTAAAGATGATATATTTTAAAATATTTATGGAGACATAAAAACTAACCATGTATTTGGGTGTGAATTATATCTTCATTTTTCAAAGCATTTATAGCTCAGAGGTCAGCTTCCCTAATCATATAATAAAACAAATCAAGTAACAGAAAGAATAGCTAAAAAATACAGTAGATATTTTTCTACGTTTCCTGTGACCAAAGGGAAATCTCAAAACTGAAGTTATAAACAATTAGTAATGAACCATGATGAAAATCTGCACATCAAAATGTTTAGGTTGAGCTCTGGCTGTTGTAGCTCACTGGATTGAGCACTGGACTGTAAACCAAAGGGTCGCAGGTTCAATTTCCAGTCTAGAGCACACATGCCAGGGTTGCGAGCCGGGTCCCTAGTGGGGTGCACATGAGAGGCAACCAAACACTGATGTTTCTTTTTCTCCTTCCCTTCTACTTTCTCTAAAAATAAATAAATAAATAAATATCTTTTAAAAATATATAAAAAATTTTTAAAAAATGTTTGGGTTGATGACACATTGATCCTGAGAGCATTCAATCATTTATTAGGAAATGAGGAAGATTGCACATATTGATTAATTTTGAGAATTTTTTTTAAGTGTGAAAAATTAATACGGGTAAAACAAACATTAAATGAATATGATAGCAAGAACATTTTACTTAATTAAACCAAGAACAAGTTTACTTTGAAAAAAATAAGCTAGAACAAACTTGATAAGAAGCAATAAGGAAATACAAACAATATTAGAGGTGGAAAGTGGGACCTGCCACAGATAATGAATATTAAAATATAAGAATGTTCAGAAAGAGAATGACATGCTGTATGATTTCACTCATATAAGGAATCTTGAAAAACAAATCAACAAACAAACAATACAAAAAAAACTCATAGATCCAGAGAACATATTAGTGGTTACCAGAAAGAGGGCAGGGAGATGAGCCAAAAGGGGTACGGGGGTGGATTTCATGGCGAAGTATAGTAACTAGATTTTGAGGGGTGATCACTTTGTAGTATATACAGAAGTCAAATGAAACAGTGCACCTGAGACACATGTAATAAAACTTTAAAAAATTACAAGATACTTTATATAATTTTATATTACAAATAAAAATGTGTTGAAACAGGCAATTATCCAACTTATAAATTAGCAAAATGGACCCAGTAAGAGATAAAACAATAACCATAAAATTTGAAAGGTAATAGTTTTTTCTTTTCTGAAGATTTTATATATTTACTTTTCAAGAGAGGAAGGAGGGAGAAAGGTGGAGAGAAACACTGATGTATGGGAGATACATCTCTCAGTTGCCTCTCACAGCCCCCCAACTGGGGACCTGGCCTGCAACCCAAGCATGTGCCCTGACTGGGAATTGAGCTGGTAACCTTTGGTTTTCAATTCACTGAACCACACCAGCCAGGGTAAAAGGTAATATAGTTTTAAAGTGTAATTCTTTTGTCCCAAATGCACTAGGCTCAGATGGTTTTCTGGCTATATTTTTAAAAAAGATTTTATTTATTTTTAGGCAGAGGGAAAGGGAGGGAGAAAGAGAGGGAACATCAATGTGTGTGTGGTTGCCTCTCAGGCAACCCTCCTGGGAACCTGGCCTGTAACCCAGGGATGTGCCCTGATTGAGAATTGAACTGGGAACACTTCGGTGTGCAGGCTGGAGCTCAATGCACTGAGCCACACCAGCCAGGGCTTATGGCTACATTTTGTTTTCTAGGATTAGGAAAAAGTTTTTCAGTAAGGAAAAGGTAAAATAGGCTTCCCAGTTTATTTCCTAAAATGACTGGTACTAAAATGTTAGCAACAAAAAAGATAAAAAGGATCAATTTTGCTAATATGTAGAAATTCTACATATAGAAATTCTTCATACAGAAATTCTAAATAATTGTGAAAAGGTTCAGAATGTGTTAAGAATTACGATTAAGGTGTACAAGAAAGAAGTATGTTATCATGTTAATTGATTGGAGAAGAAAAGCAATGCTGTTTCAGTATATGATTAAAAGGTATGTGATATAGACTTCTGGCCAAGATGGAGGCATAGGTGGATACACTTTGCCTCCTTGCACAACTAAAAGGACAACAACAAATTTAAAAACAAAAAATAACCATAACTGCCAGATAATCGAACTGTATGGAAGTCTGACAACCAAGGAGTTAAAGAAGAAACATTCATCCAGACCGGTAGAAGGGGCAGGCAGCTGGAGGAGTGGGGACTCGTGGCAAGGCAGTGGCTAGAAGACCAGTATAGGCAAGATAGTGGCTGGAGGACCAGGCAAGTCAGTGGCTGGTGGAGCGGGTGGTCCCACATTTGTGTGCAGATAAACCAGGATGACAGGATGACAACTGGGGAGCAAGACAGACAGTGCAACCCAGGGTCCCAGTGTGGGAAAATAAACTCTCAAAACCTCTGACTGAAAAAACCTGTGGGGGTGGAAGCGGTGGGAGAAACTCCCAGCCTCATAGGAGAGTTCGTTGGAGAGACTCATAGGGTCCTAGAATGTACACAAACCCACTCACCTGGGAATCAGCACCAGAAGAGGGCCCATTTTGCTTGTGGCTAGTGGAAGAAGTGACCTAAAAGCCAGCTGAGAATCCAGCAAGCAGCATTGTTCCCTCTCTGGCCCCTCCCCCACATACAGTGACACAGTGTTGTGACATGAGTTGCCCTGCCCTGGTGAATACCTAAGTTTCTGCCCCTTAACTACATAATAATGCACCAAGACAAAAAAAAAAAAAAAAAAAAAAAAAAAAAAAAAAAAAAAAAAAAAAAAAAAAAAAAATGGCCCAAATGAAAGAACAGATCAAAGCTCCAGAAAAAATACAACTAAGTGATAAAGAGATTGGCAGCCTATCACATGCAGAGTTCAAAACACTGTTAGTTAGGATGCTCACAGAAATGGTTGAGTATGGTGGTAATATAGAGGGAAAAGTGAAGGCAATGAAAAGCGAAATGGAACCAACAGTGAAGGGACGGAAATAGGGACTCAGGTCAGCGGTTTAGAGCAGAAGTAAAAAATACTCAACCAGAACACAATAAAGAAACAAGAATTCAAAAAAATGAGGAGAGGCTCAGAAACCTCTGGGACAACTTTAAACGTTTCAACATCCGAATCATAGGGGTGCCAGAAGGAGAAGGGAAAGAGCAAGAAATTGAAAACTTGTTTGAAAACATAAATGAGACAGAACTTCCCCAGCCTGGCAAAGGAAATAGATGTCCAAGAAGTCCAGGAAGCTTAGAGAGTTCCAAAGAAGTTGGACCCAAGGTACATCATAATTACATTACCCAAGATGAAAGATAAAGAGATAATCTTAAAAGCAGCAAGAGAAAAGGAGACAGTTAACTACAAAGGAGTTCTCATAAGACTGTCAGCTGATTTCTCAGAAGAAACCTTATAGACAAGAAGGGGCTGGCAACAAGTATTCGAAGTCATCATGAAAGGCAAGGACCTACATCCAAGGTTACTTTATGCAGCAAAGCTATCATTTAGAATGGGCAGATAAATTGCTCCCCAGGGAAGCTCAAGTTAAAGGAGTTCATCATTACCAAGCCCTTATATGAAATGTTAAAGGGACTTACCTAAGAAAAATTTAAAAATACAAGCAAGAAAATGACAACAAACTCACAGTTTCCAACAACCAAACCTCAAAAAAAAAAAAAAAAACAAAATAAAACAAAATGAACTAAGCAAACAACTATAACAGGAACAGTTTTACAGAAATGGAGACCACATGGAGGCTTATCATTGGGGAGGGGTGGGAGAGGGAGGAGAATGAGGGAAAAGGTACAGGGAATAAAGCATAAATGTTAGGTAGAAAATAGGCAGGAGTTGGTTAAGAATAGTATAGGAAGTGGAGAAGCCAAAGATCCTGTATGTATGACCTATGGACATGAACTAACTTGGGGGAATGATGATGGGATGGGGTGCTACAGGGTGGAGGGAAATAAAGGGGAGAAAAAAAGTGACAACTGTAATAGCATAATCAATAAAATATGTATTTTTAAAAAGTGTGATATGTTTTAATTGCTATGCTTCCTAAAAATTCCTAGAAAGCTAGAATATAAATTTTAATTTCTGCTGGCCAAGATAGAGGCATAGATAGACATGCTTCATCTCCTTGTACAACCATAAGAAGGAACACAACTAACCTCAAAACAAAAAACACACAGAACTGCCAGAAAACTGAAATGCGTAGAAGTCCTCCAACCAAAGATTTAAAGAAGAAATATTCATTCAGACGGGTGTGCCAAGATAGGGAGTCAAAGTAGCTCTACCTGTTGCACAGAAACAAACACAGGGAGGCTGCCAAATTGAGGAGACAAAGAAACATGGCCCAAATGAAAAAACAGATCAAAACTCCAGAAAAAGAAATAAGCTACAAGGAGATAGCCAACCTATCAGATGCAGAGTTCAAAACACAGGTAATTAGGATGCTCCAAGAACTCATTGAGTTTGGCAAATGCATAAGGGAAGAAGTGAAGGCTACACTGAGTGAAATAAAGAAAAATCCATAGGGAACCAACTGTGAAGGGAGGGAAGGAGGGATTCAAATCAATGATTTGGAACATTAGAACATAAACAGTCAACCAGTACAGAATGAAGAGGCAAGAATCTGAAAAATGAAAGAATAAGAAGACTCTGGGACATCTCCCAAAGTGTTATCATCTGTATCATAGGTGTGCCAAAAGGAGAAGAGGAAGAGCAATACATTGAAAATTTAGTTGAAGAATAATGAAAGAAAGCTTCCATATTTTGGTAAAGGGAATATTTAAGTCCAGGAAGCACAGAGAGCCCCAAACAAGTTGGACAGAAAGAGGACCACACTAAGATAAATCATAATTAAAATGCGAGAAGTTGGAGAACATTAAAAGCAGCAAGAGAAAAGCACATAGTTACTTACAAAGGAGGTCCCATAAGAGTATCAGCTGATTCTCAAAAGAAACTTTCCAGGCCAGAAGGGACTGGAAGTATTCAAAGTGATAAAAAGCAAGGATCTACAACCAAGATTAAAGCTAAAGGAGTTCATCATCACCAAAACCTTATTATATGAAATATTAAAGAGACTTATTTAAGAAAAAAGATCAAAACTATGAACAGTAAAATGATGACAAAGTCACAACTATCAACAACCTGACCTAAATATACAAGAACAAATCAGAATAAGCAAGCAAACAACTAGAGCAAGAAGAGAATCATAAATATGGAGATCATATGGAGAATTATCAGCTTGGAGGGGGAATAGAGTGAATGTGGGAAAAGATGCAGTGATTAAGAAGTATAATTGGCCCTGGCTGGTGTGGCTCAGTGGATTGAGTGCCGGCTTGTGAACTGAAGGGTTGCTGATTTGATTCTCAAGTCTGGGCATATGTCTGGGTTGTGGACAAGGTCCCCAGTTGGGGGCATGCGAGAGGCAACTAATCCATGTATCTCTTACACATTGATATTTCTCTCCTCTTTGTCCCTCCCTTCCCCTTCTCTCATAATAAGTAAATAAAATTTTTAAAAAAGAGTTATAATTGTTAGGAACAAATTAGGCAAATGTTAAGAATAGTATAGGAAATGGAGAAGCCAAAGAACCTATATGCATGACCCATGGACATGAACCTATGGAGGGGATTGCTGGAGGGAAGGGGGTCTGGGTGGTGTGGGGGAAAGGGCAGAAAATATGGGACAACTGTAATAGCAAAATCAATGAAATATATTTGAAAAAATTTAATTTCTTTAGGATATCAATTAGGAACAAGAAGTTTAGTGTCCTGTTTTTGTGCAGTATTAATTTGGAGGTTCTGTGCAGTGTGATTGAAAAGAAAAATAAGGGATTTATGTATAAGTTAGAAGGGAAAGAATTACAATTAGCAGTGATATGACTATTTACCATAAAACTCAACTGAAAATCAACTGAAAGGCTACTGAAATAGTAATAGTTTATTACATTGGTACCATATGATATAAATGTATAAAAATCAGTAGGTTTCTTTTATTCTAGCAACAGGTTTTATGTACAGTTTCTTCAAAACCCACTTAACATTTTATTCTTAAAATCATGCAACATAATGTATACACACGTGTGTGTATATATATGTAGAAAAGTCCACTGAAGGAAATAAAAGAAGAGCTGAATAAAATAAAAAGAAAAATACCATAATCCTTTTTGGAAGGACTTAGTGTTATAACAGTATCAATATATACCCAAATTTATCAATTTAGTACAATTCCAATAAAATCCTAAAGACTTGTTATGAAAATCAAGAAGTTGATTTTAAACTTTGATATATATTTTTAAAAATCATTTTCTTTTCCTACAGTAAAAGAAGTTCCAAATAGGTAAAGGTCTGAGACAAAAAAAATTCAAAGTATTAGATGAAGTCAGTAAACTACCTTTAAAATCATGGTTTGTGGATGGGACTCTCTAATCAAAACACAGTGCAGAAGACTACAAATTAAAAGATAGAGCTACATCAATTTTATAAATTACTGTATCACTTAATTGAAAGAAAAAGACATTAAATGTTTAAAATATATATAACTAAAGGTTAGTATATATGGCATCCATATTCTAGAATTGAAAATGTGTGTAAATGTCCGAGTAGTCAGTTCACTAAAGGATAAAAATACTCAATAAAAATAAAGATTTTTTTCAAAACTCTCAATTCTAATCCAAAATGCAGATTAAAACAAGGTACTACTTTTGCGCATCAGATTTGTACAAATTAACAAGATTTATAGTATCCATTGTTGCAAAGGCTGTGGAGAAAATGGTCATCATATTCATTGGTAGGCGTGTAAATTGATAATAGCATTATAGAGGGGAATTACTTAGTGTTAAATCATGTTAAAAACTGTGAACCTTACAGTTTCACTTTCAGGAATTTAGTCTATCTATACTGAAAGGTAATATATACAAGAAAAAAAAATAGGAAACGACCTTTTTGGTGTGGCTCAGTGGATTGAGTGCCAGCCTGCGAACCAAAGAGTCACCAGTTCAATTCCCAGTCAAGGCACATGCCTGGGTCTGGGCCATGTCCCCAGTAGCGGGGTGCGCAAGATGTAACCACACATTGATGTTTCTCTCCCTGTCCTTCTCCACTCCTTCCTCTCTGTCTAAAAATACATGAATAAAATCTTTAAAAAGAGAGAGAGATAGCAAACAATTAATGTCGGGAATAGGGAAATGGTTGAATAAATTGCTATGCTCAGATAAAAATTGGAAAACTAAATAGCCAGTAAACCAAATGTACTTGCTGACCTATTTTGATAGATGTCCATAATGTAGTAAGTAAAAGAAGACAATTGCAGAAAGTGACATACTATTTTTATAGAAGGAGGATGTGTTTAAGTACATAGAAGTATAGTTATGGAATTATTAATTTACAGATTACTTATAGGAAATGGGAGTGGGATTTGAGGAATTTGGGAATAGCTACTTATTTGATACTCATCTATGGGTTTTTTAAAAATATTTTTAAATTATCAAAAAAAGTAAAGTTAATTATGTAGATTAAATCTATTTTAATGACAAGTGTGTTGAAGTGTCAGGGAAAGAACTGTGTTAAAAAACAAGACAAAAACCTAGGATGTACAGATAGGTTGTCAGCATTTTGAATCTTAGGCATTATTCTTTTCTTGTAAAAATTTACAATGAGAAGTAATTGTGATATTGTTTCATTCAGTTTTTATACAGTCTCGGGGTTTTAAAACATTAAAATCAAGGACACGACGCCTACAGTCCACCTCCGAAAGATTAGCAGAAACACAGTATATTGCACCATCATTTGTGAAGGTAATTGAGCAACAATTTTCTAATTATTAAAATAAGAACCTTCAGTATCTGATTTCTTTTGTGGGCCGATTGATTTTCTCCCCCCCCGTTTTTTACTTATGAGAAAGGGTGAATAACCCGTGCAATCATAACTGCAACTCTTCTGGGTGCACAACTTTCTCTCCATTGGCCTATTAGAAATACTCCCTGTTTTTTCTCCCTACCAACCTATACCTGCTTAGGAGTAGCGTCCACTCAAACTAGAAGCCTGCTGAACAACTTTGATCTGTCCATCTTCTCTTTACTCCCACATCTATTAATCACTAATTCCTGTTGATCACTAAAATCCTATTGATCCAGCTTCTTAAATATTAAATCTCTCTTTTCATTCCCACCTAGTTGTGTTGCATAGATAGACTATTAGAGTAATCTAGGCAAGAAATGGTTATATATTCTCATGTAGTCTCCATGCCTTTAACTCCATTTTAGCCTCCAGATTGCTACTCACCTGTCTGTCTAAAATGCGTTACATGGAATAATTGTATTCCCCTGCTTTATTGTCACCTGCCATGTACACAGAGCATGTCATCATCTGTCCTCTGCCTACCATTTTTCTGTTCTCATCTCTCATTGTGTAGCCCTGTCTGTACCCCTTCCCCTCTTTTCTTGGCATCTTAAAGTCCTGTCTTAGGAGATTGCTTGCAGTTCTTCACCACTAAAGGTTGTTTCAGGCTTTTGTCAGTGTCCATGCTGATTGTTCCCTGTGGCTAAGATGTCCCATCTCTGTAAGGCCTTCCCTGACTTCTTAGGTAGCATTTATTTTATCACCATACCTCATACTTCTTACATAATATCAAAACTTTATTTTTGTATCTGTCCTCAGTAGATGGAAAACATTCAGATCATTGTTCATCTTTGCATCTTCAGAATCTACACAGTGCCAAGTACATGAAATGTGCTCAGTAAACATTTAATATACTAACGAAGTTTTCCTGTAGTACAGTTAAAGGAGTGTGAACATCAAGCCCTTAGAACCCTAAGTTGACCTGTTTTCATTATTGTGTTCTTACAGAATTTCTTTATAGTAATTGATTGATACAGTTATTGGATCCAGTGTTGGTTTTCTATCCATCGATTAAATAATGCATTATTGAGTTCTGATAACATTTGTCACATTGACAATAAAAAAAAATTCTAGAATTTCAGTGAATTTTGTGTGTGTAAGTGGTCAGAATGTTTCTGGGGGGTGTTATTACCTGTATAGTCAATCAGTACTGTTGTGTTGTTTGTATATTTAGGGATTTCTTTTGCGAGACAGGGGATCAGATGTTGAGACTTTGGACAAACTCATGAAAACAAAAAACATACCTGAAGCTCACCAAGATGCATTTAAAACTGGTTTTGCAGAGGGTTTTCTAAAAGCTCAAGCACTAACACAAAAAACCAATGGTAAGCTAATTTGACATTCACGTTTGAAGAGAATATCTCGAAATCATAGTCTACGTTGAAATTATTTTGCATAACTTTTCAACTTGTTATCCATCTTTCCTTTGGTTATATTCTATTATATTTAAAACTGAACCTGTGTAGAAATGGAAATAACTACTGGCAGGGTGCTGAAAGGATATCATGGCAATTATGCAAAAGAACACCAGGTTCTAAAATTGCATTTGATGAAATATGATTTCATCAATAACCTGATGTTTGCATTTCATTGAGCTGTCATTTCTCATTGATATTATCTGATTTAAGGCTTTTTCTTTTTTCCTCCAGATTCTCTAAGACGAACTCGTCTGATTCTCTTTGTTCTGCTGCTGTTTGGCATTTACGGACTCTTAAAAAACCCATTTTTATCTGGTAAAGGCTCTTTTAGTGTATCTGATATTAATTTAAAAAAATCTTTTACATTCTCATTTCTTTTTCTAGTCTCTTTTTAGAAAAAAAAAATTAATGTTTTTAGTCTAGGATCTAGGCCTTTCATTCCTAAGTCAAGAATTCTCAAATTAGGTCACTTTGAGGTGGTTGTTTTTCATTAAAGTAGAAAAGTTTTAATCTCTTATAATTATGTACCATCTGCCATGTCAGAGAACTTGTTATATTTACATTGTTTTGTGCATTACAAGAAAAGTTTCTTCAGGCACTGTAAAAATTCAAGTTTAACCCATTTTGAGAAAATAATGTTTTTGTGAAAGTTCCATGGATTATGTTAGAGTGAAGATGTTATTTCATCTGCTAGTAGTGGTTGGTTTTCTAGATTTTTAGAAAATAATACCTGTCCAATTATTAAATTAAAAAACATTTAGCAGAATTTTATAATACCAGCACAAAGTGACAAAGATGTCTATTTTAAAGATAAATTAATAAATTAACTTTATTTAAAAATTAATGTATATAAATTGTGTCCCATACTTTTTCAGTTTGCCAATCTAAAATGAAGTAATGATGTGAGATTTAAGTGGTTGTAATTGGTTTTTCAACTGCCATTTAATTTTTACCCCGTGTTCTCTACTCTGTGGTTATTTTGAGAGAAAACAGCTAAGGTACAATTAAGAATATCAGTTGACTTGGATCAGTTCTTCACCCCAGAACTTAACACAACATAGCCCAAGAGTTACAAATTTTTTTAAGGCATGAAACCTAAGATGAAGTTTTAACGTACAGGAATAGTTCTTATATCTAGATTCACCATCTCTTGTTTCCTTCTGTTGTCAAAAAAGAACCAGCATAGGGATGATAGAATAATATTGGTTGGTTGGTAGAGGGGATGGCATGCATTCTGATTATTCTTTTGTTTCTTGCTTGATGTCTTACGTTAAGCAAAATATATATTACAGTATGACATTCACTGCCTTTGGGAAGTTACTGTAGTTTTTTTATTAGGTCCAAGCGTTCCTGCTGCAAATTTATATGGATTATTTATTAAGTCCATCTACCTACATCTTTAAACAAGTAATTTAGTGGGCTAAACCAATTAGTGTCTATTCTAGAATTAGTGTTTTAAATTGTTCTTCCAACTTGTTCTTTTTTCCTTAATCGTCACCAAGGATGTGTTTATTAATTTTAGAGAGGGAGGAAGGGAGAGACAGAGAAACATTGATGTGAACATTGATGTGAAAGAGAAACAGCGATCGCTTGCCTCCTGTATGCACCCTGACCAGGGATTGAACCCACAATCTAGGTATGTGCCTTGACCAGGAATTGAACCTGCAACCTTTTGGTGTCTGGGACAGCGCTCCAACCAACTGAGCCACCTGGCCAGGGCCTGACTTGTATATTTTGATATGTTAAGTGTTTCTTGTTAACCCTATATTTTTGCCTACTCATTTTTGGCTTTTATATTTCAATCTATTTTGAAGACCATATTTTTTGACTTATTCTGAGGAAATTAGAAATTTGTCAGTTTCCTCATTTATAGCTCTGGTATGGAAGTTTGCTCGAGGGGGAGAGATTTAAGAAAGCTTTTTGTTCCCTGTAGTTGAGTTGTTTGTTCCCCGTAATTGATCTCAAATAATTTACTGTCCCACCAAACTTTTTCTGTCGTTCTTATACTTAATGATGTCACTACTCATAAATCATCTAAGGGCAAATAATAATAGTTGTCAGAGGAATTGTAAAGTGGAAGTGTTGACCTTATTTTTTTTTAATGCCAGTGTCAATTTTGTATGCTAGGATAAGGGAAGATATTTCGGAGAGTAGTTGCTTGACCAGTTGTGTCAGGATAACGAAAGGTAATTGTTAAAAATGCAAACTCTACAGTGCCCTTTTCCTATATATACAGAAGTGCAGTGCCATGGCCTGAAAACCTGCATTAACACATTCCTCAAGTGATTTATAAGCACATTGCAGTCTGAGAACCATTGGTTTAACATTTCTGTTATTAATTATTACAAGGAGAAGAGGAATATAATTCTTAGTTTTAATCGGAAAAATATGAAGATGTCATTTTAGTGTGAGTCATTTATTCCTTGAATGTGGTCTAGAAATCCAGAAGGCCTAGTTTCTATTTCTCACTCTGATTTAATGTATGTGAAGTTATGTATTTAATTTTTCTGGGCTTTCTTGCATCTGAAAAAATAAGATGGTTGGAGTTTTATGAATCTATCCAATATATAAACATTTTCTTTCCTTTAGTCCGCTTCCGGACAACAACGGGGCTTGATTCTGCAGTAGATCCTGTCCAGATGAAAAATGTCACCTTTGAGCATGTTAAAGGAGTAAGTTAAAAAGTTTCCCTTGACCCCTTCAAACATTGACTGTATAAGGTCAATATGTGATTCCGAAGGTGTGGTTAATAGAAAATATATGTATTAGTTTTTCCACCATTTCCTGGTGCAGAGCTCCTAAAACTCATAATTTCCTAAGTGATGGGAATGCTGGGAGCATCTTTGTTCAACTATTTGGTCTTTGACCACTATTCCTGACACAGAGCTTCTGAATCCCTTGGAATTTCCTAGGTGATACAGAGTATGTTTTGTTCTAATTAGGTGTCTGTTGGTGGGCATCTGGATAGCTGTGGGATGGTAACTGCTTACTAGAAAGACCAAACCTTCATTAGAAGCTTGGAACTTTCTGCCCTACCTCACATTCTCTAGAAGAGAAAGGGACCAGAAATGGAGTTAATGATTGTACTTATATGATGAAGCTTCTGTAAAAACCCTACTAGTTAGAGTTTGGAGAGCTTCCAGGTGAACGTGTGGTGGTGCTGAGAGAGTAGTGTATCCGTAGTGGGCGTGGAGGTTCTTACTGGTCTTCGTAACTTCAGTGTCTGGAACATCTGTATCTTAAGTAAATAAAAAGGATGAATACTAGTTCATAGCCACTTAATAAAATTACCAGTTTGACAAATATTTAATACTGTCTCCTAAGTTACAGTCCCTGTTTTAGGTCCTGGGATAGAAGATCTAAAACAAATTTCTGCCCTAATGAAGTTTTAATTCTAATAGGAATTGGGCAAGGATATGGTATATAAAGAAATAATAGAGTGTGTTAAGTAATAAAGGATTATGGTGGAAAAATAGAGAGGGTGTAAAGAGGATGGGGAGTTCTGGGATAAAGGTTCATAATTTTATTATTTTTAAAAATTTTATTTTTCAAATTACAGTTCACATTCAATATTATTTTATACTAGTTTTAGGTATACAGTATAATGGTTAGACCATCATATACTTACAAAGTGTTCCTCCTGGTGTTCCCATCACCCACCTGGCACCATACATAGTTATTAAAATATTGTTGACTATATTCTCTATGCTGTACTGTATATCCCCGTGCATATTTAACTGCCAATTTGTACTTCTTAATTCCTCCACTTTTTTCTCCCACTCAGACTCTCTCCCTCTGGCATCTTTCAATCTATTCTCTGTATCTAAGACTCTATTTCAATTTTATTTGTTCTTTAGATTCCACAAGTAAGTAAAATCATACAGTATTTATCTTTCCCTGTCTAACTCATTTCACTTAGCATAAGCCCCTCTAGATCCATCCATGTAGTTGCAGATTCTAAGGTTTCATTCTTCTTATGGCTGAGAAATATTCCATTGTGTATATGAACCAACTTTTTTATCCAATCACCTATTTTAGGTTGCTTCCATGTCTTGGCTATTGTAAATAATGCAGCAGTAAACATGGGTATATATGTTCTTTCCAATCAGTGTTTTGGATTTCTTTGGATATACACCCAGAGTAGAATGACTGGGTCATAAGGCAGTTCTATTTTTAATTTTTTGAGGAAATTTTATACTGTTTTTATAGTGGCTGCACCAACTGCATTCCCACCAACAGTGCACTAGGGTTCCATTTTCTCCACATTCTCTCTATTGTTTGTTGTTTGTTGATTTATTGATGATAGCCGTTCTGACAGGTTAGAGGTGATAAATCATTGTGGTTTTATATGCATTTCTCTGATGATTCATGATGTTGGGCATCTTTTCATATGTCCATTGGCCATCTGTATGTCATCTTTGGAGAAGTGTCTGTTCAGATCCTCTGCCCATTTTTTAAATTGGATTGTTGCATTTTTGATGTTGAGATATATGAGTGCTTCATAAATTTTGAATATTAACCCCTTTTCAGATATATCATTGGTGAATACTTTCCTCCATTTAGTAGATTGTCTTTTTGTTTTGTTGATGGTTTTCTTTATGCAAAAACTTTAGTTTGATGTAGTCCCCATTTGTTTTTTCTTTTGTTCCCTTGCCTGAGATGTATCAGAAAAAAACATTACTATGAGAAAAGTCAGAAATTTTAGTGCCTGTGTTTTCTTCTAAGAGTTTTATGGCTTAAAATCTTTAAGTCTTTAATTCATTTTTAGTTTATTCTTGTATGTGGGGTAAGAAGGTGGTCAAGTTTTGTTTTGTTTTGTTTTGAAATGTGTCCAGTTTTCCCATTACCATTTATTGAATATGCTGTCTTTACCCCATTGTATGTTCTAGCCTCCTTTGTCAAATATTAATCACTCATCTAGGTGTGGGTTTATTTCTGGGCTCTCTATTCTGTTTCGTTGATATATGTGTCTGTTTATGCCATTACCATACTGTTTTGATTACTATAGCTTTGTAGTATAGTTTGATATCGGGTAGTGTGATACCTGAGATTTTTCTCTTCATAAGTTTGCTGTGGCTATTCAAGTTTTTTTTGTGGTTCTATAAAAATTTTTGGAGTATTTATTCTAGTTCTGTGAACATGCCATTGGTATTTTGATAGGAATTGTGTTGAGGCTATAGATTGCTTTGGGTAGTATGGACATTTTATTGATGTTAATTCTTCCTATTCATGACCCTGGTACATGCTTCAGTTTATTTTTCTCTTCTTCAATTTCTTTCTTTAGTACCTTATAATTTTCCAAGAATAGGCTTTTACATCCTTGGTTACATTTATTTCTAGGTATTTTTAATGCAGTTATAAATGGGATTGATTTCAATTTCATAGTTTATTTTTGGTTTATAAAAATGCAGCTGATTTCTAAATATTAATTTTGTTTTCTACTTTACTAAATTCATTTATCAGTTCTAATTTTTTTTTGTGGAATCTTTAGGGTTCTTTATATACACTATTATGTCACTTGTAAATAATGACAGTTATACTTCTTCCTTTCCAATTTGAATGTCTTTTATTTCTACTTGTTTGTTTGCTATGGTTAGGACTTACAGTACTATTGAGAATAGTAGTGGTGAAAGTGGATGTCCTTGTCTTGTTCCTGATCTTAAGGGAAATATTTTCAGTTTTTTCCCATTGAGTATGATGGTAGTTGTGGATTTGTAATACAAGGTGTGTCCAGAAGGATTCAAGCCATGTAATATGAAAAATAGAGACCTTTATTGAAAAGGATACAATGACACCTCAGTCCCCTTCAAAGTAGGCATCTTGGGACCTCACACAGTTCTCCCAATCGCCATCATCTGCCCTGTCCTGTTTTCTTGAATCTCACTGGTGGTCTGAAATCTCTTCCCTTTCAAAGGTGATTTTAGGTTTGGAAAGAGCTGGAAGTTTCAGGGCACCAAATCTGGGCTGTAGAGGAGCTAAGTCACTAGGGCAATTTGATGTTTTCCCCCAAAAATCTGCACGAGACATGATGCCTGAGTGGGCACATTGTTGTGATGAAGCTGCCAATCACCAGTTGCCTATGGCCGCAGCCTTCTGAATTACCTGAATAGTTTCCACAGAGGAATGTTCAAGCTTAACACAAAATTTCAGGCAGATTCGTTTCTCTACTCGCTCAGTTATTTTGAATGTGATGGCCACATAGTACACATGCTCACTCAACAGCATCTCCTGCGACAAGTACAGTGAAGCCATCATTGTTAATACTCAGTCCAGTCTACTCTCCTTGGCTGCCAGGTTACCTTGATGTCACACAAATGGTTCTTGTTTCATTAACAGTGGCTGGACTTTCTCTGGACAGAACTTGTATATTGTCTTTATCATATTGAGCTACATTACCTCCATTCTCACTTTGTCTAGAGTTTTTATTATAAAAGGGTGCTGGTTTTTATCAAATGCTTTTTCTGCATCTATTGATATAATCATATGATTTTTGTTTATGTGATGATGTATCACATTAATTGATTTTCAGGTATTGTATCAACCTTGCATTCCAGGAATAAATCTCACTTGACCATGGTGTATTATTTTTTTTATGTGTTGATGGATTCAGTTTGCTAATATTTTGTTGAGGATTTTTGCATCTGTGTTCATCAGGGATATTGGCCTGTAATTTTCTTTCTTTGTTGTGTCTTAATCTGGTTTTGGAATCAATAATGCTGGCTTCATAAGATGGTTTGGGAGTCTGCCCTCCTGAATTTTTAAGAAATGTTTGAAGAGGATAGGTACTAGTTATTTGAATGTTTAGTAAATTTCACCTGTGAAGACATCTGCCCAGAGCTTTGGTTTGTTGAGAGTTTCCCCTGCCCCAATTCAATACATGGCTTTTATTGCATCTTTAAAATACTGTAGATAAACCCAAGGAATCTTTCAGCATCTTGCTCTTTCTATAGGTAGACCACTTAGATCTCATTCATCAGCCTGTTGAACTGTTCCTTTTTCAGAAGTAGATACCATTCATTAAATTTTCTGATAACCTTGTTTTTAAACTGTTGTGACTTGCTGAATCAAAGCACCTGGATTTTATACAAGTTTGATGTGGTTTTATTGAAGAATTAACTTTTTTTTCTGAGATCGTGAACAAGCAACACCTCCCTTCCTCCAAACCCTGCAGATCTTCTTTTACGAAATTTCTGATCTCAATAAGAGAGCCATTTTCCTGCATTACTGTGTTAATGGGGAAGTTGAGCACACGCAGACCTCATCTTGTAATGGAAGCCATTGTATCACCCTTGTTCATGACTACAGATAGTGCCAGCAGTTACCAGCTTCTTTTTATTTCCCCACCATTTGTCAACCTGGAGCTGCTTTTTCCTTTCCAAGGAGAGTGAGTCCTACATTGATGTGATTGAAGTTCTTCCACAGGGTGACTCTTGGGCCTTCACAAAAACTGTATGCCCCTTTAAAGGGATTTTGACATGTTGTGGAATGTTGACAGTCTGATTGCTAGAATGGTCTTTACTCTTGCAGTAGATGCAGCAAAAAGAGTGCAGTGGTGGGTGTTTTTTTCTTTTGTTAATTTATTTTAATTGTTGTTCTTGTACAGTTTTCTGTCTTTTAATCCCACCCCAGCCTACTGCCCCAGCCCTCCCCACTTCCCTCCCATTCCCCCCCTCCCCCAGTTTTTGTCCATGTGTCCTTTATACTTGTTCCTGTAAACCCTTCCCCTTTTCCCCTGAAATTCCCTCCCCTCTCCCCTCTGGTGAGTGTCAGCCTGTTCTCAATTTCAGTGTCTTTGGTTATATTTTGCTTATTTGTTTGTTTTGTTGATTAGGTTCCTGTTAAAGGTGAGATCATATGGTATTTGGCTTTCACCTCCTGGGTTATTTCACGTAGCATGATGCTCTCCAGTTCAGTTCATGCTGTCACAAAGGGCAGGAGCTCCTCCTTTCTTTCTGCTGCATAGAATTCCATTGTGTAAATGTACCATAGTTTTTTGATCCATTCATTTACTGATGGGCACCTAGGTTGCTTCCAACACTTGGCTATTGTAAATTGTGCTGCTATGAACATAGGGTGCATAGGTTCTTTTGGATTGGTGTTTCAGGGTTCTTAGGATATAATCCTAGCAGTGGGATTGCTGGGTCAAAAGGTAGATCCATTTTTAGTTTTCTTAGAAAATTCCATACTGCTTTCCATAGTGGTTGTACCAGTCTGCAATCCCACCAACAGTGCACCAGGGTCCCCTTTTCTCTACAACCTCTCCAACACTTCTTTGTTGCTTTGTTTATGATGGCCATTCTGACTTGTGTGAAGTGGTATCTCATTGTGGTTTTAATTTGCATCTCTCTGATAGTGATATTGAGCATCTTTTCATGTGTCTCTGGATCCTCTGTATGTCCTCCTTGGAGAAGTGTCTGTTCAAGTCCTTTGCCCATTTTTTAATTGGGTTGCTTGTCTTCTTAGAGTGGAGTCGTGTAAGTTCTTTATATATTTTGGAGATTAAACCCTTGTCTGAGTTATCATTGGCAAATATGTTTTCCCATACGGTTGGTTCTCTTTTTATTTTAATACAGTGTGCTTTAGCTGTGCAAAAGCTTTTTATTTTGATGATATCCCATTTGTTTATTCTTTCCTTTATGTCTCTTGCTTTAGGGGACATATCAATAAAAATGTTGCTGCTTGAAATATCTGAGATTTTCCTGCCTATGTTCTCTTCTAGGACTTTAATGGTGTCACGGCTTATATTTAAATCCTTTATCCACCTTGAATTTATTTTTGTGTATGGTGTAAGTTGGTGCTTGAGTTTCATTTTCTTGCACGAAGCTGTCCAGTTCTCCCAGCACCACTTGTTGAAGAGGCTATTTTTACTCCATTTATTTTGCTACTCCCTTTGTTGAATATTGATTGATCATAGAGACTTGGGTTTGTTTCTGGGCTCTCTGTTCTGTTCCACTGGTCCATGTGCCTGTTTTAATGCCAGTACCAGGCTGTTTTGATTACAGTGGCCTTGTGATACAGTTTGTTATCAGGTATTGTGATCCCTCCTACTTTGCTCTTCTTTCTCAAAATTGCATTAGCTATTTGGGGTTGTTTATGGATCCATATAAATTTTTGAAGTGTTTGTTCTGTGTCTATGAAATACGCCATTGGTATTTTAATAGGTATTGCATTGAATCTGTAAATTGCTTTGGGTAGTATGGACATGTTGATGATGTTGATTCTTCTGATCCATGAACACGGTGTATGTTTCCATTTGTTTGTGTCTTCCTTGATTTCTTTCTTCAGTGTTGTGTAGTTTTCTGCATACAGGTCTTTTAACTCCTTGGTTAGGTTTATTGCTAGGTATTTTATTATTCTTTTTGCTATATTGAATGGGAGTTTTTTCATGATTTCTGCTTCTGGTGTTTCATTGCTGGTGTGCAAAAATGCCTTTGATTTCTGGATATTGACTTTGTATCCTGCTGTTTGGCCAAATTCATTTATTAGGTCAAGCAGCTTTTTGGCTGAGTCTATAGGATTTTCTATGTACATTATAATGTCATCTGCAAACAATGTTGTTTCCTCCTTTCCAATTTGGATGCCTTTTATTTCCTTTTCTTGTCTAATTGCTGGGGCTTAGACTTCCAATACTATATTGAATAGAAGTGATAAACGTGGACATCCTTGTCTTGTTTCTGATCTTAGTGGAAAAGATTTTAGTTTTTGCCCTTTGAGTATCATGTTGGCTGTATGTCTCTCATATATGGCCTTTGTTATGTTGAGGAATGCTCCCTCTATTCCCACTCTCCTGAGTGTTTTTATCATGAACAGGTGTTGTACCTTATCAAATGCTTTTTCCATATCTATTGATAAGATCATGTGATTTTTGTCTTTGCTTTTGTTTATGTGATGTATTACATTTACTGATTTGTGATTATTGACCCATCCTTGCATCCCTGGGATGAATACCACTTCGTCATGGTGTATGATCTTTTTAATGTGTTGATTGATGCTGTTTGCCAGTATTTGCTTGGGGATTTTAGCATCTATGTTCATCAGTGATATTGGCCTGAAGTTTTCTTTCTTTCTTGTAGCTTTTTCTGGTTTTGGGATTAGGATGATGCTGGCTTCATAAAAAGAGTTTGGGAGTTTTCCATCATTTTGGATTTTTTTCGAATAGTCTGTGAAGGATAGGGGTTAGCTCTTCCTTAGATGCTTTGTAGTATTCTCCTGTGAAACCATCTGATCCAGGGCTTTAGTTTGTTGGGAGATTCTTTATTACTGCTTCAAGTTAATCTGCTGTTATTTGTCTGTTCAGGCTTTCTGCTTCTTCATTGAGGTTTGGAAGATTATATTTTTCTAGAAAGTTGTCCATTTCACCTAGGTTTTCAAATTTCTTGGCATACAGTTCTTCATAGTAATTTCTTACAATCCTTTGTATTTCTGTGGTGTCAGTTGTAATCTCTCCTCTTTCATTTCTGGTTGTGTTTATTTGGGTCTTCTCTCTTTTTTTTTTTTTTTTCTTGATGAGCCTGCTTAAGGGCTTGCCAGTTTTGTTTATCTTTCCAAAGAACCAGCTCCTGGATTCATTGATCCTTAGAATTGTGCTTTTAGTCTCTATGTCATTTAATTCTTCTCTGATCTTGGTTATTTCCTTCCTTCTACTTGCTCTGGGCTGTCTTTGTTGTTGTTCATCGAGTTCTTATAGGCATAGGGTTAGGTTGTTTGTTTGAAATGTTTCTTTCTTTTTTAGGTAGGCCTGTATCGCTATGAACTTCCCTTTGAGGACTGCCTTTGCTGTGTCCCATAAGTTTTGGGTTGTTGTAAGTTCATTTTCATTTGTTTCCAGAAACTTTTTGATTTTTTTCCCCAATTTCATTCTGGACCCATTCATTGTTTAATAGCATGCTATTCTATCTCCATGATTTTGAGTGTTTTGGGTTTTTCCCCTTGTGGTTGGTTTCTAGTTTCAGTCCCTTATGGTTGGAGAAGCTGCTTGGTATGATTTCAATTTTCTTGAATTTGTTGAGGCTTGTTTTGTGTCCTATCATGTGGTTTATCTTTGAACATATTCCATGTGCATTTGAAAACAATGTGTATTTAGTTTCTTTGGGATGAAGGGCTCTTATATATATCAGTTAAGTCCATTTCTTCTATAGTGTTGTTCAGTGCCACAATATCTTCATTGATATTTTGTTTAGAAAATCTGTCCATTTTCGACAGTGGGGTGTTAAAATCTCCTACTATAATTGTGTTGCTGTCAGTATCTTTCTTGACGTCCTCAAAGATTATGTATTTAGGTGCTCCTATGTTGGGTGCATATATATTTACAATGTTTATGTCTTCTTGGTGGATTCTTCCCTTGAGTATTATGAAGTGACCTTCTGGGTCTCTCTTTATGCCCCTTCTTTTGAAGTCTATTTTGTCTGATATGAGTATTGCAACCCCGGCTTTTTTTTCCTGTCCATTTGCTTGGAAAATTTGTTTCCAGCCCTTCACTTTGAGTCTGTGTAGGTCTTTTGTCCTGAGGGTGGGTCTCTTGTAGGCAGCATATGTGTGGGTCATGCTTTCTTATGCATTCATCTATTGTATGTCTTTTGATTGGAGCATTTGATCCATTTACCTTTAAGGTTATTATTGATAGGTACTTATTCATTGCCATTTTTGTACCTATGCTTCTCTCTCTCTCTCTCTCTCTCTCTCTTTTCCTTCCTTTCCTGAAAGCAGTCCCTTTTGCATCTCATGCAGAACTGGTTTGGTAAAGGTGTATTCTTTTTTACTTCTTTTGTCTGGGAAACTCCTTATTTGGCCTTCCATCTTGATTGAAAGCCTTGCTGAGTAAAGTAGTCTTGGTTGCAGGTCTTTGGTTCTCATTACTTGGAGTATTTCTTGCCATTCTCTTCTGGCTTGGAGTGTTTCCATTGAGAAGTCAGCTGCTAACCTTATCGGGGCTCCCTTGTATGTTACTTCCTTTTTCTCCCTTGCTGCCTTCAAGATTCTCTCTTTGTCTTGGAATTTTGGCATTTTAATTATGATGTGTTGAAGTGGGCCTCTTTGGGTTCCTCTTGATTGGAACTCTGTGTTTCCTGGATTTGTGTGACTTTTTCTCTCATCAAATTAGGGAAGTTTTCCATCATTAGTTTTTCAAATAGGTTTTCTATCCCTTGCTCTTCTTCTCCTTCTGGTATCCCTATTATACGGATATTATTACGTTTCGTATTGTCCTGCATTTCTCTTAATCCCTCTTCATTCTTTCTGAGTCTCTTTTCCTTGTCTTGTTCTTTCTGAGTGTTTTTTTTCTACTTTGTCCTCAGATCGGATCTGAGCTGATCCTATCTTCTGCTTCATTGATTCTGCTTTTGATTCTTTCTGCTGTGTTCTTCAGCTCAGAAATTGTATTCTTCATTTCCTCTTGGCCCTTGTTGATAGTTTCTATTTCCTTTTTCATGTTGATGTAGTTTGCAGTGAGTTCATCATTGCTTCCCTGTAGTTTCTGGTAGCTTATTGAGAGCTCATGGAGCTTCCTGACAACCATTACTTTGAACTCAATATCTGATAGTTGAGTTGCCTCTGTTTCATTTAGCATTCTTTCTGGGGCTTCCTCCTTTCCTTTTATTTGGAGATTGTTTCTTTGTTTTCCCATTGTTTGTGAGACTCTTCTTGTTAGCCTCAGCTTCTTAAATTGATCTGTTCTGGCTTCCTGGATTTATGGTGTGAACTTCTGTGCTAGAATACTTGTGGGATTCAGTGGTGCAGTCTCCTTCGGGTATCCTGGTGTTCACAGCTTCCACTGTCCCGGCTGTTCAGATGCCTTCTCTTTGGGTCCAACTCTGGTTTTATCAAAGTTCCGGGCTTTTTTTTTTCTCACTTGTGGGTATTTATAAAGAGAAAAGAAGAAAAATGAAAAAAAAAAAAAAAGAGGAAGGAAGAGCTAAAATTGGAAAGGCAGGAAGAAGGAATAAAACAAGAAAAAAGGAAAGAGAAGCAAAAGGAATTGAGGGATAAAAAATTAAAATAATAAAAAAGTAATGAAAAATATAATTAAAACAAAACAAGAAAACCTCTTGCTGGTTTCAAACTGACCAGACAGGTTTTTCTGGTCTTGCTGGCTGGAATGGGCTGAGGGGTGACTGGTATCACTTTTCTCCCTGTTCAGCACCCTGTCAGCTTTGGGCTGCTCTCCTCAGTGCTAGTCGTGCACTCCCCCCAGAACTAGCCTAGTGCCTCTCTGTGCAGGGCCTTGGGAGTGGTTTCTGAGCCTCCTGCAGAGCACATGCTTTCCTGAGTTTATGGGTGTGAGCTGGGGTCTCCTACGTATCGAGCACTCCCTGGGTTTACAGATGTGAGCTCCGGGTTACCTACGGGGCACACTTGCCAACCCTAGTTTACTGGTGTGGGTTCCGAGGGTTTCCTGTGTTGGGCATGCTCACCCTAGGTTCGCGGGTATGAGCTATAGGTCTTCCACAAAGCCCCCTCCTCTGGTCACTTGGGTGCCTCCGGACAGTTGGCCATCTCTGGTCCTACGGCAGCCTCCAATTGCAGGGGCTTGGGTGTGCACTCCTCCCAGGGCTATGCGTCGGTGCTCATAGCCCCTGTGTGTTTGCCATTCAGAATTTAACTCCCATCCCTGCAACTTCAAGAAACCAGGTCTCTCCCTGTGCTACTCAAACCTTGTTTAGCTGGGGAGGCAATGGTTGACCCGGTTCCTTCCCTAGAGCCCTGTGATGGACCCCATGAGCGCTGTCCAGGCTTCAGCCGCTCTGGTCTCTGCGCTGATTCCTGGGCCCTTACTGTCCTGAAAATCTCTCCTTACCGTCTGGTTTTTCAATGTCTGCTACAGTTTTTGATCTCCTATTTTCATCTATGCTGTGACACTGTTGGCTGTTTGCTCTGTTCCTCTGCATATAGGCTAGTTTTTTCTACCATGTGTAGGGGGAAGTGGAATGCTCCCTCCTACCATGCTGCCATCTTCCCTCTGAGTTTTTTGATAACTGCTTTGATTTCATTGGTTTAATTGGTCTGTTCAGATTTTCTGATCCTTCTTTTCTCATTCTTGGGAGCGTGTATGTTTCTAGGGATTTAATCTGTTACTTCTGGATTGTCCAATGTGTTGTCATACAATTTTTTTGGTAGCGTTTTCTTATATTCCTTTTTATTTCTGTAGTGTCAGCTACTTCTCTTTAATTTTTTGAAAAAAATTTTTTTTTCTTTGAGACGGTATTTTATTTACTTATTTTTAGACAGGGGAAGGAAGGGAGAAAGAGAGGGATAGAAACATCAGTGTGTGGCTACATCTCTCATGCCCCTTATAGGACCTGGCCTGCAACCAGGCATATTCCCTACACTGGGAATTGAACTGGCAACCCTTTGATTCACAGGCCAGCAGTGCTCAATCCAGAGCCACACCAGCTAGGGTTCATTTCTGATTTTATTTGTGGCCTCTCTTTTTCTTGATGGGTCTAGTAAGCAGTTTATCAGTCTTATTTATCTTTTTAAAGAACCAACTTTTGGTTTCATTGAATTTTTGTTTGTGTGTGTATGTGTGTGTTTTAGATTCTATTTCATTTATTTTCACTCTGATCTTAATTTTTTTTTCCTTCTACTTGGGCTTCTTTGGCTGTCCTTTTACTTGTTTAGGTATGAGATTAGATTGTTAGTAGGAGATTTTCCTTGTTTCATGAGAAGCCTGTAATGCTGTGAATTTTCTCTCTTAGATCTGCTTTTGCTGTATCCAATAGCTTATGGGTTATCACTTGCTCATTTTCATTTGTCTCAAGGTACCGTTTGATTTCTTTCTTGATCTCATTGTTAAACCATTCATTGTTTAGTAACATGTTATTTAACACCATGTGTTTTTGTGTTTTTCAGTTTTTTCTGTAATTGATTTCTAGTTTCCTACCGTGAGGGTTGGAGGAGATGCTTTAAATTATTCCAACCTTCTTAAATTTGTTGAGTCTTGTTTTATAGCTTAATGCATGGTTTGTCCTGAAGAATGTTGTATGTGTACTTGGAAAAAATGTATATTCTGCCATTTTAGAGTGTAATGCTCTGAAGATACCAGTTCAGTCCATTTGGTCTAATGAGTCATTGTTTCTTTACTGATTTTTTTTCTTTTGGTCTGGAAGATCTGTCCGTTGATGTCAATGGAGTGTTAAAGTTCCCTAAATGACTATCTTACTGTTGATCTCTCCCTTTATGTTCATCTGTATTTGCTTTATAAATTTAGGTGCCTGTATGTTGGGTGCATGGATTTTTATAAGGGTTATTTAGACCTCCTATGTTGGTGCATAAGTTTTTAGAAGGGTTATTTCCTCTTGGTAGGTTTTTTTAAATCATTATGTAATGACCATCTATGTCTATTTTGTCTCATACGAGTATTGCTTCTCCAGCTTTTTTGTTTATTTTCACTTGCATGAAATATCTTTTTCTTTCCCTTTACTTTTGGTCTGGGTGTGTCTTTTGTTCAGAGGTGGCTCTCTTGTAGATAGCATATATGAATTTTATTTTCTTGAACACCTTCAGCTTTTTCTTGGAAAACTATTTTTTACTCAGTTTTAAATGGTATCCATGCTGGGTAGAGTAGTCTTGTGTATAGGTCCTTGCTTCACGTCACTTTGAATATTTTGTGCCATTCCTCTGGCCTGCAGTGTGTCTGTTGAAAAATAGCTGACAGACTTATGGGAGCTCTTTTGTATATAACTAATGATTTTTCTCTTGATACTTTTAAGATTATCTCTTTATCTTTAACCTTTGACATTTTAATTGTGAAGTGTCTTTGGCTTGGGCCTCTTTGGGTTCATCTTGTTTGGGATTCTGTGCTTCTTGGGCTTGTAAACTTTTTTCTAACTAGGTTAGGATAGTTTTCAGTCATTACTTCTTCAAAGAGTTTTTCAATTCCTTGCTCCTGCTTTTCTCCTTATGGTACTCTTATGGTGTGGATGTTGTTGGGCTTGATGTCCCTAGACAGTTCTTAGTTGGTTTTTTTCTTGTTGTTGTTGTTTGTTTGTTTTAGCAGTAGTCATATCTTGGATGAACCTCATTGGCTGTGATACTGCCACTGCTTAAAGCTCAGTTTGTTTTTCTTTATGGTGTTCTTGGGTGTTTTCTACTACCTTGTCCTTCAATGTCACTGATTTGGCCCTCTGCTTTGTCTCATCTGTTGTTGATTCATTTTAGTGTATTCTTTATTTCTGACTTTCTTTTTATTGTTTCTCTGTTCTTTTTTATGCTACTATCTTTTTAAGTTCTGAGCTCATCTATTTTCTCCTTAAGTTCATTGAGTATCATAACCATTGTTTCAAACTAGGTATCTGATAGCTTGCTTGCCTCCATTTTATTTAGTTCTTTCTGTGGGGATTTTTCCTGTTCTTTCATTTGGGGCATGTTTCTTTGTCTCTCCATTTTGTCAGCCTCTCTATTTTGTCAGCCTCTCTTGTTTCTTTCACTGTGTTAGGTTGATCTACTATGTCTTCCAGTCATGGTATAGTGGCCTTATGTAGTGTCTTGTGGGGCTCAGTTGTTCAGTCTTCCTAATCACCTAGTCTAGGTGCTCCAAGAATGACCCTTGTATGGGTTATATGAGCCCTCCTGTTGTAGTTTAGTCTTGATTGCTGTTGGCCTGTTTGTGGGTAGTTTTGGCTCTCAGGCTATCTGGCTAAGAGGATTGACCCTCACTGCTGTGTCCGAGCTTCTGTGCTGATGCTGACTCCATGAGGTAGAATTTACCCCAGCAGGATCTGGTGCTGGCAAAGATCTCCTTTTTAGTGTGCCACTTTTGGAGCTAATTGGTTTGTGCTCTGGTGTGATCTGAAGCCCATCACTGTGTGTGTTGGTTCTGGGGTCTTTGGGGACAGATTCTGGTGCAAGTAAATGTCAGATGCTGCCTATAACACCAGCCTTGGGTTACCTGTCTGGAACTACAAAGCGATCCCCAGAATTTATCTGCCTCTGCTGGGTCTGGGTGCATGTGGGAAGGGCTGCTACCAAAGCCTCCTTTCACCTTCTCTGGGCTTGTGGGCAGATTAGCAGGTGTCTCAAGGAACCCCGAGGTCCACCTGTGACTGCCAGCTGCCTGTTAGAAAAGCCTGTTGCAGTGCGTGAGTGGCATGAGATAGGTTCTCAGCAAGTGGTGTTCATCTGATTGATAGAAATTTAAACCTGGTGCCAGTGCTGGGTATGAGGTCACTCAGCAAGTCTAAGGGCATGCCAAAGCCAGCCCCCCACCTGGGACCTGTGTACTTTTCTGGTGGGGCAGGGTCTCAAGGAGTCATCGGAATGAGGCCCACAGAGTTCACTAAAACTGACCAAGATTTGGCAGTGTGGGGTGGGAGCTCCGTGTGGGAACAGAGGTGTGGCTTAGGCACACAGGGAAAAATGGCCCTCCTCTGCAGCCCCATATCTAGTGTCTTTCCATGTGATTGGCACTGTTGAAGCCTTCCTGAAACTCAGAGAGAGTCTGCACCATGTGGCCAGCCTGGAGTCTGCAAAAGACTGGGAGCAATCATGGCTGTGCAGGGCCACCAGGGGTCAGCAGGGAGGGGCCATTGCCTCTCCCCAGGCTGATGTTGAGTGGAGGGGAGGAATTGACCATGGATGGCATGGGAGAGGGACCCAGCACAGGGACACTTGCTGCTGTCATTTCAGCCCTACCCCTGTAGCCATGCCACTTAATTTCTCCCTTTATGACTCTGGTCCACCCCAAGCAGTTGTTCCTCTGTAGAGCCCAGGGTGATTCCTGTGACTGATCTTCTTGCACTGACCCATCCCACTTCTTACATGAAGGGTGGAATCCCTACTGTTTTTCACAGCCAGTCAGAGAAGGACAAATACTATATACCATCACTTGTATATGGAATCTAATGAACAAAATAAACTGAGGAACAAAATAAAAACAGAGTCATGGATGTATGGAAGAGTTTGGATACTGTCAGAGAGGAGGGGAGGGGGCCACTGCATGGAAGAAGGTGAAAGGGGTTAGCCAAAGAACATATATGCACGACTCATAGACACAACAGGGTGGTGGTGGCCAGGAAGTAGAGGGAGAGGGGCTGGGAGGCGTAGAGAAAAAGGGGACAAGCGGGATATCTGTAACAGTGTCAACAATAAAAATTAAAATAAAAGAACAGATGTAAATAAGTGCTCACACAGACACATTTTAAATTTTAATGGGTAGCTAACATTTGTAAATTGAAAAACCCATAAAAAGATTTTGGGTTTTTTTCCTTAGAGAATTGAAGTCTGGAGCACTAGGTCTATATTTCTCGGTAGAGCAAAGTTGTGATTTTGGCCTCTTTAATGGACTGTTGTTTATTAGTTCAGCATCACCACCACTGTTTAACAGCATCTGGCCTTCTGCACTAATTCTTGGTATCATTCTAGCACTAGGTGTTTGTATTTGTGACTTTTATAATATGCTAACTAGGAAAATTGCTCACCATTTCTGATAGGCGGCTATTGTAATCTTGTATCAAGAGTTTTTAAAGTTGAGCTAATATTCTATATGTCTTTGTTGGCCAGATTGGCCTTCATTCTTGTTAGGCATGGCAATGTTTGGGGGATTAAACCTTCTAAACTCTGTTTGCCATAACCTTTTACAAAACAATATCAGTACACCATAGCTTAATTGTGGTTACTGGCCTTTGGCAATTGTTAGGAACTGAATCATTTATAATCTAGTAGTAATTTCTTATAATAAAACAGCCTCATAATTACAAATTAATGTTTGAAGTTAAACATAGATTCTCTTATCATTAATAGAGTGTAGCAATATGCTACTGTTAACATATCATATAGTAATTACTTATTAACATAGTATTATAATTCCATATAATTTGCCCGCAAAGCTTAAAACCAAGTCCCCCCAAAATTCTGAATTTGAAACTTGCTAGATGAAATGCCACTGACACATTTGACTAAAATTTTGACTATAATAGTTTTTGTTAACTGGAAGAAACCAGTTTTTTAAAAAAAGTAGAAGTTAGCCCTGACCAGTGTAGCTCAGTTGGTTGAGCATCGTCTTGAAAAATCAAAAGGTTCCCAGTTGGATGCAAGTGCCTGGGTTGCAGGCCCACTCCTGGTTGGGGCACGTGGGAGAGGCAACCAATTGATGTTTCTCTCACATGTCAATATTTCTCTCCCTTTCTTTCTCCCTCTCTCCCCTTCTCTCCAAAAACAAATAATCAAAATGTTTTTTAAAAATGTAAGAAGTTAAACATGTCTTTTGATGGGATATGTAAGGAGACTTTGCATAATTGGCAATAAGGGTCAGGAGGAAACACTTTGTGTATTTGTAAAGGGGTATTTTTGTATACTCTTACTGAAGAAAAATAAGACAAATTAATTTCCAATTAAATTTACAGTGTTACAAGAGGATTCCTTGATAATCTAATCATTATTTAAAATTGTTTGGTAAATTATGTCACTTTAGGTAGAGGAAGCTAAACAAGAATTACAGGAAGTTGTGGAATTCTTGAAAAATCCACAAAAATTTACTGTGCTTGGAGGCAAACTTCCAAAAGGTAAGATATCTTTTTTAATCAGACTTGTTATAAAAAGGTACTGTAATGTATTACTCAGTTTTTATTAGATTTTACTGAATAAAGTTTAGAGTTCTTAATTACTATTTTATAAATAAGTGCTTATTCTGAATATACTTGGTCTGCATCTTTTTGGGGTAATTTTAAATGTTACCATTTCAAACTTGAAATGAATTTGAAAGAATAGGACAGAGAACTCTATACTCAACCCAAACTCAGCAATTTTAAATATTTTGTTCTATTTGCTCATTTATTTTTTTAAAATTATATTTTATTGATTATGCCATTACACTTGTCTCATTTCTCCCCCATCATTCCCCTCCGCCCTTCACACCCCCTCCCACCCACATTCCCCCCTTTAGTTCATGTCCATGTGTCATAAGTTCTTTAGCTTCTACTTTTTCCACACTATTCTTGCCCTCCCTCTGTCTGTTTTCTACCCACAGTCTGTGCTACTTATTCTCTATACCTTTTCTCCCTCTCTCCTCCTCCCACTCCCCTGCTGCAAACCCTCCATGTGATCTCCGTTTCTGTGTTCCTGCTCCTGGTCTAGTGGTTTGCTTAGTTTGTTTGCTTTTGTTTTAGGTGTGGTTGGTAATATCTGTGAGTTTGCTGTCTTTTTATTATTCATATTTTTTATCTTCTTTTTCTTAGGTAAGTCCCTTTAACATTTCATATAATAATGGCTTGGTGATGATGAACTCCTTTAACTTGACCTTATCTGAGAAGCACTTTATCTTCCCTTCCATTCTAAATGACAGCTTCGCTGGATAGAGCAATCTTGGATGTAGGTCCTTGCCTTTCGTGACTTGGAATACTTCTTTCCAGCCCCTTCTTGCCTGGAAGGTCTCTTTTGAGAAATCCGCTGACAGTCTGATGGGAACTCCTTTGTAGGTGACTCTGCCTTTATCCCTTGCTGCCTCTAGAATTCTCTCCTTCATTTTAATCTTGGCTAATGTAATTATAATGTGCCTTGGTGTGTTCCTCCTTGGGTCCAACTTCTTTGGGACTCTCTGAGCTTCCTAGACTTCCTGGAAGTCTATTTCCTTTGCCAGATTGGGGAAGTTCTCCTTTATTATTTGTTCAAATCAGTTTTCCACTTGTTGCTCTTCCTCTTCTCCTTCTGGTACCCCTATAATTCAGATGTTGGGACATTTAAAGATATCCTGGAGGTTCCTAAGCCTCTCCTCATTTTTGTGAATTGTTGTTTCTTCCCTCTTTTCTGTTTGGTTGTTTCTTTCTTCCTTCTTGTCCACTCCATTGATTTGAGTCCCAGTTTTCCTCCCATCACTATTGGTTCCCTGTGCGTTTTTCTTCAATTCACTTATTGTAGCTTCCATTTGTTCCTCTAATTTGTGACCAAAATCAAGCAATTCTGTGAGCTTCCTAATCACCAGAGCTTTGAACTGTGCTTCTGATAGGTTGGCTACCAGTGCTATGAGCTCTGCATCTGATAGGTTGACCACCTCCTGGTTGCTCAGATGAATTAGCTCTGGGGCCCTGGTCTGTTCTCCCTTTTGAGCCATCCTTGGTTTTGGTTTTTTTGTTTTTGTCTGGTCGCGGCTATTATGTAGTGAGGGGCGGAGCCTTAGGTGTTCACTGGGGTGGGGCAGTCCAGTCGCTGGGTTGTGATGCTGGATGTGGGGGTGGGGTCGTAGAGGGAACAGTGATGCTTGCTCCATTCTCTGCCAGATTTCAGTCATTTCCGCAGCTTCCCCCAAGCAAACTGGACCCCTCCAGTGCTGATTTCCGTGTGGGTGGGCCTGCTCATGCTCTAGGATCCTGTGGGTCTCCCCAACAAACTCTCCTGTGAGGCTGGGACTCCCCCCCCCCCGAACCTCAGCCCCCCACAAGTATTTTCGATGGGTGCCTTTAGGCTTCACTTCCAGCGCTGGGTCCCTGCGTTGCTCAGTCTGTCTTGCTGCCCATTTTCACCTGGTTTATCTGTGCGCGAATGTGTGTCCGAGGTCAGCCACCTTGTGCACCCCGCTTGGCCTCTTTGCCTTTGCCGCCGCCTGTGCCCCTGAAGTGACTGTGCACCCGGGACCACCACCGGCTTATCCTGCCGTGATCCAACTGGGCCGGCCGTGGACTCTGCCGGCTGCTGACCCCGCCCTTCTTACCGGTCTGAGTGAATGGTTGTCAGACTCCCACACAATTCAATTTTCTCTCTGTCCTGGTTGGGTTTTCTTTTTTTTTTGGTTCTATATTTTTGTTGTCCTTAATCTTGGTTGCGAGAGGAGGCACAGTGTGTCTAGCTAAGCCTCCATCTTGGCCGGAAGACAGCACAAAGACCTCATTTACTTTCTTTACATGTTTTTTTTTAACAGTTGAGAGAAAGTTATAAATATCATATTATGCATGCTCCTTTACTCCTAAATATCTCATTTTATATTTCCTATGAATAAGGATATTTTCTTTATACAACTCCAGTACAGTTATTAAAATAAGGAAATTCAGCATTAATCCAAAACTTACCAATTCACAATCTTACTCAAATTTCAGTATTTGTCCCAGTAATACCCTCTGTAGTTTGGTTCCCTCATTCCCATTCTCACCTCAGGTTCAGGACCCAGTCCAGGTTCACATATAACATTTAGATTTTTCTTTAATCTGAAAAAATTTCTCAGTGTTTTTTTTTTTTTTTTTTTTGTAGGGCTGTGGATGTTTTATTATCTTAAAAATTCTGTAGAGTACACATAAATTTGTAGAATATTCTTAGTTTGGTTTTGTCTAGTGTTTTCTCACAAGTACTCAATATGATTTTTAATTACTATGTGACATTGTGCTTTATAATAGAAAATATATTTAGTTTCAGTCACTGTTTTGAACATAGAGCTCCTAAAACTCTTGGAATTTCATAGTGAAGATAGCAATGAAGATATGTTTTATTGTATTAATGAGGTAACTTTTGGAACACACCTGAGGATGGGGGCAGGTTGCCAGGAGAACCTACCCTGAGCTTAGAATGTTGGAGCATTTAGTACTACCCACCCACCCATTTCCCCAGCCCTGGGGAGTGAGAGGGCCTGTATGTTGAATCAGTGTCCAGTGTCCAGTGTCAGTTATGTCCATGTAATGAGGTCTCTGTAAAAACACAGAAGGATGGGGTTTGTTTGCCCTACCATCTGGCTGTTCTTTAGTTAAGAACACTATAATAAACCAGTAATCTACTAAGTAAATGTTTCTCAGAGTTCTGTGAGCTACTCTTGCAAATTAATCATATCCAAGGAGGGAGACATTGGAACTTCTAACCAGCTTGTTGGTCAGAAGCACGGGAAACAACATAGTCTTGCCACTGAGCTATCAAATGTCGGGGCAGAGACTGGGTTCTTAACCTATGAGATCTAATGCTGTTTCCAGATAGATAGTGTCAGAATTGAGTTAAATTGTAGGATATCCATCTGATGTTAGAACTGCTTGTCGGTATGAAGGAAAAGTCCACATGCTGGAATTGGGCACAGAATTGTAATGAATTTATGGTGTCCTTTTCTATGGTCCTGCTATACTTTAACCATTTATATTGAACTTTTAAATGTTTCTGATCTTTTACTGTTGAAATTAGCACTGTGATGATCATCTTGACATCTTAAGGCTTTGTTCACATGCTTAATTATTTTCTTAGGACAAATTCTAGTTTTATTAATTTGTCATGTATAGATTATTGTAGATTCCAATGCTGGAAATGGAGACCTTGAGTTAAAGAGGGCATTCCTATTTTTAAGGCTTGTTTTTTATACTCTGTAGTATCTCTGCTGAGAATGTTCAATAATATATAAAAATAATATGCACAAATCTTTGCTAATTTAGGATCTATTAAATCAGTACTGTAAAGTCATAGGAAGCATATTTAAAACCATAAAAATAATTACCTTTCTCTTTCTAGTCACAAGGAATATTTTATAAATTTGTGGGGAAGTCCTCAGGTACTAAGATATAATCTACAGAAATTGATAGATGATGATTTAAACCAGTTAGTAACCATAATAATATGAAAATACAAGAATAGCCTATTTTTTTTAAATGCTCACCCAATGATGTTTATTGATTTTAGAATTGGGAAGGGGGAAAGAGAGAGAGAAATATTGATGTGAGAGAAATATCAGTTGGTTGCCTCCTGCACATAACCCCTGCTGGGGATTGAACCTACAACCTTTAGTATACAGAACAATGCTGCAACCAACGATCCACCTGGCCTGGGCTAGGGATAATCTCAAGGGTATTTTTGAGCTGTGCTTAAATTGAGCTTCTTAATATTAAAATACATCATTATTACAGTTTTTTGCCTTTTAAAATGTAGTCTGAAAAATGAAAAATTATCTAAACCGGGAAATTCTATTCTAACCTATGAAAAACTTGTTGTTATGACAGTTTTCAAACATGTGGAAAAGTAGAAAGAAAGTTGTAGACATTAAGTACTTTAAATCTAAATAATCTGTTATGCATCACCGAAGAGTAAAGACATTGTCATAAATAAACAATAATTAATCCTACCAAATAATATTCAATCGTATTTTCTTTTGAGGAACATTTCATTGTTTATTCTATTAAAGTTGTCCCATCCTATTTTCTTAGTATCATGTACTCTTCAGTAATTTTCAAATTTTTATCCGATGTTTCTGGAACTTTTTAAAACGTGTTTTTCATGGAAGAATATCAGTTTAAGGTTTGTGCATTACATTTGTTGTCTAGTCTCTTAAACTCTTTTTATGTGAATTTTATCTTGTTTAGGAATAAGTTTGTTATTCCTTTCTTTGAAGATTGATTCTTGTTTATGTCTAATATGTAGATAAGTACTTAGATGACACAGGAAAATGAGTTATGGAGAAGATCCTGAAGTGAATTATTAATAGAGACAAATATTTTGTTCTGTTTCAGATTATTGGGCATTGATGTGCCTTCAACCTCAAAATTGTAAAGATTAATAACTTTGGTTTTCAGATTTATATCAGAATTTGTTTTTGTTTCTTTTTAATTTGAGTCATTCTTATATACTATTTTCTTCCTTTTAGGAATTCTTTTAGTTGGACCACCAGGAACAGGAAAGACACTTCTTGCCCGGGCTGTGGCTGGAGAAGCTGATGTTCCTTTTTATTATGCTTCTGGATCAGAATTTGATGAGATGTTTGTGGGTGTAGGCGCCAGCCGCATAAGAAATCTTTTTAGTATGTTTTAGTGTATCTCTTATACAATACTTTTTTTTTTAATTTCAGGGAAAGAGGGTTTCTTTCTCTTTAGATTTTGTTTATTTATTTTTAGAGAGGGGGAAAGGAGGAGGAGAGAGGGACAGAAACATTGATGTATGACAGGTCCCAACTCGGGACCTGCTGGCAACGCAGGCATGTGCCCTGACTAGGAATCAAACCCACGACCCTTTGGTTCACAGGCTGGCACTCACTGCACTGAGCCACACTAGCCAGGGCAGAAGAGGGTTTCTTACCCCTTGTTTGCTACTTAAGATTGATAGTGAGCTGAAATAGCTATTATGGGGTTATGTTTTTAGGTAAAATACATGTGTGAGATAAAACAGAACTGTCCTTTTTTCGCAAATATAGTCAGAATAGTTAGTGGTAGTGTTAGATGTGGTTGGGGACTGTGGAAGAACTATTTTTTTAATTCATTTCATCATTTCTGTAATATGTAATTAACCTCTGATGGGTGTGTAAGATTTTTGACAACTAGGAATAAGGAATGAATGATTCAGTTGTTTTTATTATATATCATTCTTTATAGTATACTTTTCTTCTGAGGCTATTGTTCTTTAATCAGTAAAAAAAACCTACAAAACTTTTTTTCATGTGTGTATTATCTCCCTAATGAATATCTTTTGATAATCTTATAGGTTTTTAATATTATATGATTTTGTTCAGAAAGTGTTGATTTCATTAAGCTTATTTGAATCTTCTCTGTTTTCCTAGGGGAAGCAAAAGCGAATGCTCCTTGTGTTATATTTATTGATGAATTAGATTCTGTTGGTGGTAAGCGAATTGAATCTCCAATGCATCCATATTCAAGGCAGACAATAAATCAACTTCTTGCTGAAATGGATGGGTAATTGACTCTTCCTGCCTTTACAGTATGGTGATACATTTGGTAACATTCAAGAGAGAGGAAAAATGTTATGTTTATAGGCAACAGAGTAGTCCCTCATATAAGAAGAAATCAAGACAAGCTGTTCTCAGGATTGTATTGTTTTTCATTCTAAAGGGGTAATTCATGTACCAACTCATTTTCATTGGTGATATCTACACATTTATTGTATTGTGACAGGAAGGCAGTGATTTCTGCTGAGATTAGTATCCTACTTGGAGATGTAATGGGAGAGTATGCTGGTGCCTGCATAATTTGTGACCAGAATGGAGTTTTGAGATACATTAAAAGCTTGCATCAGCATTCATAATATACAAAGCAAGAGTTGATGTTGCTTTGAAAGAAGCAAAAAAGTTTGTTGTATATATGAGAGACATTTTGGAACTAAATAGAAAGTCTAGTAGCAAATAATTTGAATTCATAAACCTGAAAATAATTTTTCAAAAATTAGATGCCCAAGCTTTTTTGTGTCAGGACATTTCTTCCTAAGTAGGACAGATATTTTGAAGCTATGTAATTACAGATGATTTGGTAATTTATTATTCGCAGTTTTATTGATGTACACTGGCATAACATTTGTTCCTTTTAAAAATGGAGATATCATTTGGAGCATAAAAAATACTAGTCCATTTTCTTTGCTGTTAATGATAAATAGTTTTGTATTGAACATTTGTATATGTATGCTGTTTTAATTTTTAGTGAAAAAGTACTTTTTTTTAAATAGTTTCAAACCCAATGAAGGAGTTATCATCATAGGAGCCACAAACTTCCCAGAGGCATTAGATAAGTAAGTATAAAAAGATTTTTGTGAAGTACTGATACATGCTGGAACATGGATGAAATTTGAAAACATTATGCTAAGAGAAGGAATCCCATCACAAAACATCACATATTATATGGTTCCATTTATATGAAATGTCCACTATACATAAGTCTATAGCGGTAGAAAGTAGATAGATTAGGGGTGCCAGAGACTGGGGAGACAGAGGAATGACTACCAGTGGATATGGGGTTTCTTTTTGAGGGGGGATGAAAATATTCTGCAGTTAGATTGTGGTGATGGTTGCACAGTTCTAAATATATTAAAATATCCCCCTGGATGATGCATTTTATTTATGTTTTAAATTATAAGAGAAGGTTTATTTAGAAAGTCAGAGACATAGAAAAGGTGAGCCAGCTGGGCTGCGTGGTCTCAGGAAACAAGTTAACAGAGGCAAAAGAAGGGCCCTTGGAGCTCAGGAAGAACAAAGGCAGAGAGAAGATGCCCAGGGTAAGGGAAGAGGGAAGACACCGGTGTTCTCAAAAGAGAGCGAGTGCGCACGGATTATTCACTTTACATTTGCTGTCATGTTAATTGTATCTCCTGAAACCTATTAAAACTGACAACTTACATACCGCACAAGCTTTTTTGGGTGGAGAGCATTTTAAAAATAAAATGTACTGTACTTTTAATTTTTGTTGATGTTTTATAGAAGTTAGTCATATTTTTATTTCATCTAATGGTTTGTCTTGCCTGAGACTCTAGTTTAACATTCCACACTCACAGAAGTTAAGATGGGTACTCTCGTAACAGACATGTGTAGAATTATTGGTTCCCTGCCTGACTGACTCGCCCATTTTTGTTTCTGGAGGTTGTGTACCATCTAGGTGCACACATGTATCTGTGTATACTGTTGCTCTGCCTTCTGGTTGTTGAAGCTTATGTGAGCCAGTTTTACAAGGAACTGGCTGATACTTATGTTCAAAACTCCTTCTAACCTCTGGTTGCATTGTCTTTCCATCCTCTCCTTAGAGTGGTAGTCCTGTTTAACTTGACCTTAGCACAGACAACTTACTAATTTTCATTTGTTTTGTATTCTTCCTTTAGCGCCTTAATTCGTCCTGGTCGATTTGACATGCAGGTTACAGTTCCAAGGCCAGATGTAAAAGGCCGAACAGAAATTTTGAAATGGTATCTCAATAAAATAAAGTTTGATCAGTGTAAGTCTAATTCCATGATACAAACATTATTATCTTCATAAACTGGTAATAAGTCAGTCTACCTTGTTTGTGCTTCTTACTTGATCAGTGTCTTAAAAGACCAGTAAAAGACCAGTTCCTTTATTTCTTTTTTCTTCCATTTATATAGCCTTAAAAAAGTCCATTTCATAATTAGTGCATATCCAGGAGATTTTATCATTTAGAATCCTGCTTCTAATGAAAGTTTTTCTTTGAGTATCCACATATATAATACTTTAAGATGAATACATGTATGTTTTTTAAGATGAATGTAAACTATGAAATGATAGAAAAAAGTGTCTGTATGTTATGAGCACAGTACCTCATGATATAATCACTTTGGTGCCAAAGGAGGGGAAAGCCACCTGTAAAAACACAAGGGAATGAATGAAACATCCTAGACCAACCTGAATAATAAAATATAACTATTAAAGTTTCAGTATCTCCAAAGATATCAGACTCAAGTGATAAAACCAAGTATGTGACCCGTATTAAAGGTGCTTTCATGTCCAAAGTATTCCAAGGTGAAACTTAGAAAACAAATTGTTGACTTTGAGTATGATTTTTGGATTTGTCATTAGGCCACTAAAGATATAGGTCATAATTAAAGGTTTTAAAATTGTCCAATTAGTCTACATTTCTTTATTTTTCACAGTTATTTAACCTTAAGAACTTTTGTGATTGTCCCAGTGGCAATTTTAATGGCATATTTAATAGCAATTTTGGCTTTTTTTCCCTTAGAATTTAGTAAAAGAACTTTATTTTTTAGTTTCATTAAAATAAATATTTTAGCCCTGGCTGGTGTGGCTCAGTGGATTGAGCACTGGCCAGTGATCCAAAAGGTCACTGGTTTGATTTGCACTCAGGGCACATGCCTGGGTTGCAAGCCGGGTACACAGTTGGGGACGTGCAAGTGGCAACTGATTCATGAACGTTGTGCACAATTATGTTTTCCTTCCCTTTTTCCATCCCTTCCCCCTCTCTAAAAGTAAATAAATAAAATCTCCAAAAAGAATCAACCAATGAATGCATTAATAAAGTGGAACAACAAATCAATGTTTCTCTTTCTAAAAACGAATAAAAAGTAAATTTAAAAAAATAAATGTTTTCAATTACAGTTCATTATGGCTGTTTTTTCTTTGGAAATTTGAGTTCTTTATGACAAGGTTTATATTAACTGTTTTGCAATTTTAATACTGTGTTCGTGTACCTATATAGCTGTTGATCCAGAAATCATAGCTCGAGGCACTGTCGGCTTTTCTGGAGCAGAGCTGGAGAATCTTGTGAACCAAGCTGCATTAAAGGCAGCTGTTGATGGAAAAGAAATGGTTACCATGAAAGAGCTAGAGTTTTCCAAAGATAAAATTCTAATGGGTAGGTTTTCTTTGTTTTCTATCTTACAATATTCAGTATGTTAGAGAATAAATTCATTTTGAGATGTTAATGAAAAACAAAGATAGAGGAGCATGAACATTTTTATTCAAATATAGCAAAGCAATTTGTCCTCTTACAGGCGTGTATAGATTTTATAATTATACTTTTTGGGGGGCATGGGTGTACATGTTTTTACACTTGTCTAATGTTGCTGATAAAAGAATAGTTAATTTTACTCTTTTAAGTGTTTACTTTTTATTTTAAATTTTGAATTGACTTCAAAACAAGTTAGTTATGACATTCCTTTTAAATTGGAAGTTTATTTTCTAGAAATGGAATTAAGCTTTCTTTTTTGATATAAGAATTAGGATGATAGTTCTAACAATTTTGGTTTTCAGTTGAAATTGTTGTAGTTTACAAGGTTTGTCCAGAAAAAGTCCTGCCATTGTTAATATAATGAGAGTGGTTTTCATGACATCAGTGTAACCTGGCAGCCAAGGAGAGTGGACTGGAATGCACATGCATGAGTAATGAAAACTTCACTGTACTAGTCAGTGGGGGTAGTCGACATTATTGAGTGAGCATGTATACTGTGTGGCCATCACATTCAAAACGACTGAGTGAGTAGAGCAATGAATCTTCCTCAAATTTGTTTTAAGCTTGAACATTTCGCTGTGGAAGCTATTTGGATAATTCAGAAGGCTGCACCTATGTGCAGCTGGTGACTGGCAGCTTCATCACAACAATATGCCCACTCAGGCATCATGTCTCCTATAGAGTTTTTTGGCAACACATTAAGTTACCCTGGTGTCTCAGCCCTACTGCAGACCAGATTTGGCACCCTGTGACTTTTGGCGTTTCCCAAAACTAAAATGAGATCCAAAAAATTAGGACAGGGCAGGTGAGGGTGATTGGGAGAATTGTGTGAGGTCCCAAGGTACCTACTTTGAAGGGGACTGAGGTGTCCTTCTCCTATGTACAATGTTTCTTATATCTTGTACCTTCTTCAGTAAATGCCTTTAGACTTCTGGCCATGATGGAGGCATAGGTAGATACACTTTGCCTCCTTGCACAACCAAAAGAAGGGCAACAACAAATTTTAAAACAAAAAATAACCAGAACTGCCAGAAAACCCAACTGTATGTGAGTCCGACAACTGAGGAGGTATAGAAGAAACATTCATCCAGACTGGTAGGATGGACAGAGCCAGGCAGCCGGGTGGGAAGGACTTTTGGCAAGGTGGTTGCTGGCAGAGTGGGTGGTCCCACATTTTTGAGCAGATAAATGAGGAGGAACAACTAGGGAGGTAGACCATGCAACCCACGGTTCCATTGTGGGGAAATAAACCCTCAAAACCTCTGACTGAAAGAAACCTGGGGGCATTGAGGTGGCAGAAGAAATTCCCAGCCTCATAGGAGAGTAAATTGGAGAAACCCACAGAGTCCTAGAATGTACACAAAACTACCCACCTGGATATCAGCACCAGACGGACCCAATTTGATTGTGTGTGGTAGAGGAAGTGACTGAAAGCCAGCCAAGAGCTGAGCGGATGGCATTGTTCCTTCTCGGACCCCTTCCCCACATACAGGGCCACAATGTAGAGATGTGGGTTAACCCGCCCTGGTGAATTCCTAAGGCTCCATCCCTTACTACAAACAGGTTTGCCCAGACAAAAAAATATGGCCCACTGAAAGACAAAATGAAAGCACCCCAAAAATACAATTAAGTGATAAAGAGATAGCCAGCCTATCAGAGGCAGAGTTCAAAACACTGGTAATCAGGATGCTCACAAAAATGGTTGCATATGGTGGCAATATGGAGGAAAAAGTGAAGGCTATAAAAAGTGAAATAAAGGGAACCGACTGTGAAAGGAAGGAGACAGGGACTCAGATCAACAGTTTGGAGCAGAAGGAAGAAATAAACAATTATCCAGAACAGAATGAAGAAACAAATCAAAAAAATGAGGGGAGGCTCAGGAACCTCCAGGACAATTTTAAATGTTGCAACATGCGAATCAGAGAGGTGCCAAAGGGAGAAGAGGAAAAGCAAGGAATTGAAAACTTATTTGAACAAATAAAGAAAGAACTTCCCCAATCTGGCAAAGGAAATAGACTTCCAGGAAGCTTAGAGAGTCCCAAAGAAGTTGGACCCAAGGAAGCAAACACCAAGGTACATCATAATTACATTATATTACATTAAAGATGAGAAAATCTTAAAAGCAGCAAGAGAAAAGGAGACAGTTAAGTACAAAAAGAGTGCCCTTAAGATTATCAGCTGATTTCTCAAAAGAAACCTTGCAGGCAGGAAGGGCAAGAAGTATTCAAAGTTATGAAAGGCAAGGACCTACATCCCAGATTACTCTATCCAACAAAGCTATCGTTCAGAAGGGAAGGGCAGATAAAGTGCTTCCCAGATAAGGTAAGTTAAAGCAGTTCATCATTACCAAGCCTTTATTATATGAAATGTTAGAAGGACTTACCTAAGAAAAAGATAAAATTATGAAGAGTAAAATGAGAAGAAACCCAACAACTATCAATAACTGAACCTGCAAAAACAAACTATGTAAACATCTAGAATAGGAACAGAATCACAGAAATAGAGATCACATGGAGGGCTATGAGTGGGTAGAGGGAGGAGGGGAGAATGGGGGAAAGGTACAGGGAATAAGAAGCATAAATAGTAGGTACAAAATGGAGAAGCCAAAGAACTTATAGGTATGACCCATGGACTTGAAACAAGGGGAATGCTGGTAAAAGTGTGGGTACAGGGTGGAGGGGAATAAGGAGGAAGATGAAAATGGGACAAGTGTAATAGCATATTCCACAAAATATATTTAAAATGATGCCTCTATATATTTCTTATTACATGGCTGGATATTATCTGGACAGACCTTTTATGTGTAGAAGTCTACTCACTTTTAAACTTTTACTTTACTTAGAATATTTATTAGTCATATTAAATCATATTCCTTTAAGAATAACTTTGAGGCCAGTTGGTTTTCTTCACTTCAATAGACCTCGCTAATGAAGAGTTTTACCTCATTAAATGTTTGTCTTTAGGTCCTGAACGTAGAAGCGTGGAAATTGATAACAAAAACAAAACTATCACGGCCTATCATGAATCTGGTCACGCTATCATTGCATATTACACTAAAGATGCAATGCCGATCAACAAAGCCACGATCATGCCACGAGGGCCAACACTCGGACATGTAAGTACTTAGTTGTAGGTTTTTTTGCTTTCTGATAGCACTTTCCAGAAGCTCATGTATGGAATTGCTGATAAAAATCACTTAAAAAGAAAATTGAACTGCTTCCCAAGTTTGTTGAGACTTTAACTTCCTGAACCATCTTGAAATTAGAGATACATGTGAAAGTTAACTGTTAATAAAGAATTTCCTTAATATTTCAAGTACTATACATTTACATTATGAACTCTGATTCCGGAATGACAACAAAGGATACCTATTAATTATGTAAATGTTATTTTCCCCACACAGAAGAAAGTATATACTGGCTCAGTAGTTTTTCTAAGATTTTTCTTATTGAGTACAAATTTTATTTTCGTATCTTTCTATTTAGAGATATTTTAAATATTTTTGTGCCGCAGGGGATAAAACAGGCCTGTAGTGGCATTATCTACCTTTTATTTATAAAACCCATTTTGCTTTATAAAGAATTTTCCTTACTTTATAAAGTGATGGTTTTCTCATCAGTCACCTGATGACCATCTGTACTAAATGTCTTTGGGCATTCGGCATCATGGGTTAAGGAAGGTGAGAGGGCCAGATGATAATTCTGGTTATTAACATCAGTGTTTCAATACTCTCTGAATGTTGCTCTGACCTTTGTGGCTCGGTTGGGCGTTGTACTGCAAAGCAAAAGACCTCTGGTTTGATTCCTAGTCAGGACACGTGCCTGGGTTGTCGCTTCATTCCCCAAATGGGGTGCATTTGAGAGGCAACCAATGTTTTTCTCCCTGTCTTTCTCTCTCCCTCCCCATGTCTCTAAAAAATAAACAAACATACAGACAGACAACCTTGTCTGAATCTTTTTTCCTGTGTTTTTCAATTGTCTAGGTGTCCCTGTTGCCTGAGAATGACAGATGGAATGAAACCAGAGCTCAGCTGCTTGCACAAATGGATGTTAGTATGGGAGGAAGAGTGGCAGAGGAGCTTATATTTGGCACTGACCATATTACAACAGGTTGGCTGTGTCGAGTGGCTTTAGTTCAAATTATGTTGGTTGGTTTAGAGATATTTTTAAAATTGACTTCTATGTATATTTTTAAATTTCAGGTGCTTCCAGTGATTTTGATAATGCAACTAAAATAGCAAAGCGGATGGTTACTAAATTTGGAATGAGTGAAAAGGTATTGGCTACTTTTAATTGTCCTCATGTCTCAAATGATAAGTGAAAGTTCTCTGTGAGGGAGGGTTCTCGTTGTTAGTTGATAACATTTACTTGCCTCTCTCTTGTTCCAAATGGATTTGTCCTGGCTTATTTTAACTAAACCTTCTTTTCTGAGCAATCACATGTGGCATTATTTCTACTCTAGCTGCTCGAATAGTACCAGTTGTTGCTTTGTGAGTTAACCATATGATAAGACCAATTATTTCATTGTTACTGTTCATATGACATAAAAGACCTACTTGCTGAGTTTGCCATACTTTAACCCCTTGGACGTATTTCACGCTCTTACATTATCACTGTAGTTTCAGGAAGCAGTTCTAACACTCTGAATGGTGGGTTTCTGGACTTGGACTAGCTGCCAAGGTTGTCTAAGAAGGCACTCGCAATGGTTTTCAATGTTCTCTCTTGCTCACTCTCTAATTTTAGTCGTATACTTTCAGAAAAATGATGACACTTCCTTGCCCTTAAGGCCATTTTTACATTGAATTTCTTCTTTGCCCCTGCCTCCATGAAATTTGTTTTCTTATGTATAGGATAGTACTTCCTCTGTTACATTTGTGTTTGGGTGTTACTGGGTTTTGTTTTGTTTTGTTTTGTTTTCAATTTCTTCCCATTCGTTTTAGCTTGGAGTTATGACCTACAGTGATACAGGGAAACTGAGTCCAGAAACGCAGTCAGCTATTGAGCAAGAAATCAGAATCCTTCTGAGGGTAATGATTGTACTTTTCTGTGCTTTTTATTTAGCCATAATGTGCCTAAGTATTCGGGTGCTTCCCAAATGATAACTGAAGGCTTTTGTCCTTGGAAATATGACTGTATGTAATAAAGAGAATAGATGCACCATTGCAACCGTGACTTAAATACGTGGTTAGAGAACCTCTCGTCATAGACTGGATATTTATTTTATTCTGGCCATAGGCTAAGAACAGTTTATATCAGTGATTATAAATATTCAGTTTTCCTTTTTGTTCAAAAC
>PVKU01002213.1:0-240640 GCA_004027475.1 Anoura caudifer
ACCAGAAATAGGAGTCTTTTTTTAAATTGATTTTATTTTTGAGAGGGGGAGTGAGGTGGGGAGAGAAACATGGATCTGTTGTTCCACTCATTTATGCATTCATTGGTTGACTTTTGCATGTGCCCTGGCCAGGGATCAAACCCACAACCTCAGTGTATCAGGACGACACTCTAGCCAACTGAGCTACCTGGCCAGGGTGGAAATCACTTTTAAAACATGAATTTCTGGCATTCATCCTGAGGTACTGGCTCAGTCAGTGTGGAGTGTGGCCCAGGAATATATATGCAATTCTGAATTGCCAGTGGGCTAATTTTATTTGGAAACTGCTAGTCTAGTCTAAAACTCTGGTTTTGGAATAAAACCTTCTTGTCAATATTTTGGTAAAAGATGAGCTCATTTTTATCAGCTCCAGTGATACAGCTGGATCTTACAAGTAGACCTTTTCTGTTTTCTTCAGTGCTGTCTTAGAAGTTTATACATGCAGTGAGCCAAAATCTCCTTCCTGAGAATTTCCACTCATTGGTTCTGGTTTCACCTCCTGTAGTCACAGAAAATATCTAGTTGTTGAATATGCATTTCTTTAGTTACTGGAAAACATGCTTTCCAAAGTATATTAGACTCAAATATCATTTGGCTTTGGGTTCATTTTTCTACTAGTCATTGAATTTTTAATAATTTATAAGCATTCTGCATATTAAGAGTATTAACTCTTTGTCTTATATGGCCACACATACTTTCCCCATTTGTATTTGGTCATTCATTCATTTTGTCTGTACATGTGTGAGGGTGTGTGTATAAGTGTATATAATCTCGACTTTCCAGTGAACATTTAAGCTCCTCCCTAGCTTGTGCCACACAGAAATTTGGCAGGTATGTGTCTATACAACATGCTACATTAAAAATTCAAAAATTATATATACTAAAACACTGCCAACCGTAGAAATAATGTAGAAATAATCATTGCATGTCAAGCTATAAAGAACATTGACTATTGAAAAAAAATTCCAGTCCCTTTGTTCAAACTAATCTCCTCTGGTTTTATTGTAAGGTGTGTGGTCTTTTGTAAAAGGAAAGTGTCATTATGCTTCATGCTTTTAAGCCTCTGGCAGGCAGAGACTCCTTTCTTATTGGATTTATTGGAGTGACAGGGGTTAATAAAATTATACAGGCTTCAGGTGTACAATCCTGCAGCACATCATCTGTGTATTGAATTGTGTGTTCACCACCCCAAGCCAAGTCTACTTCCGACACCACAGGTGGAGGCTCTTAATTTGTTTGCTTATTTAGAACAGGAAGCTTTTTTTCCTTTTCTCTCTTTTCTTTCTAACTTTCTTTTGTGTCTTAGTAACCAGAACTCCACCTCAGATCTGCCTTTAATTGTTTTCAACCACCTTCAGAGTTTTAGTCTGTCTCTCCCCCTTCCGGGGCCTCTGAGGTGAAGTGGGAGGAATGAAGTCATTGTGTTGCAAAACTGTGGCCGAGGGGCACTGCCGCTGACTAACCCCAATGCTAGCTTGGTCAGGAAGAGACTTCCTCATTAGCCAGAATTCCAGTCCCTGCAAGACCTGAGACTCAGTGTCGCCGTGCCTAATGTAAGCTCTGAGTGTAGGCTGCGGTGGAAATTTGGTTTTAGAAATTAGTTACTTGTACGCAGCCAAAGTAAACTGTTTAAGCACAAAAGACTGCATTAGGCTTAGCATTTTCTACTTGATGGGCCAAATACAAGTATGGTTGAATAGCTACCACGCTTTACCTGTATTATTTCAGTCATTAAAGTTAGGGGAGATGATATCACCACATAATTCAGCCAAGATCTCCATGTTCTGTTTGCTTTTTCTTCGTAAAGGAGATCATCCTGTATACCTGTGCTTCCTCTTTCCGTTATACAGACAAAGCAGTAAATTTAGCAAGTATGAGTTATTGATTGGTGGTGGGAGAGTGAATAGGAAGAAAATGAAGATCCCTTCTTTCTGTTCCCACTCTCTCCTTTCCTGGATGCTAGCAAGTGAGAGAAACTCACTGAGGAGTGAAGGATGGCCAAGCAGCTTTATACTGCTGAGTCACTGGAATAGCAAGCAATAGATGTGTAGTCCTTCCACTGAATCAGAAGTATTTGAACAAAAAATGTATAAGAATAACAAATCCTAAATGTACTCGTGTATACCATTTTGTATTTTTTCTCAGTATGCAGCTTCAGTCCGTCTCACCAATGTCCTGGAAAGTGTACAGTATCCTATTATCTTAATTTTTCCCTGAGCTGGCTTATATACCCTTTCTCTCTAATGGGGGTGTGGTGGGGATGGGGCAGAGTTCCAAAGGAAAGGGAAAGTTAAGTGAGTAGATGTGGTTCCAGCGTTAGACCGGGTGCTTAGGCCATGCAAATTGGTAGATAGATAAAATACTTTGTATCTCCTTCTGTGCTGAACTATAAGAAATGCATGAGGTAGCCAGCATAAATTCCAGGAGGACGTTAAATTTATCATTAGGTAGGAGTCAATAAGTAGTAACTGGTGATGTTAATTAATCAGCCTACTGTTGACAGGAAAAGCGTAGTTGGAGGCTTTCTGCAAGCCCTTCCTGCGATTATCAGGAGGCACATATCAGGTGGAAGTTGCAGGTAGTGGGGCGCAGGAGGCAGAGGGAGGTGCTTTTTTTCATGCATCGAAGCAGAAAAAAATATGACGCTTCAAAAAAGTTGAAATCTTAGTTACAATAGGGTCATTTCAAGCCTCCTGGCTGGTGAGCTCAGAATTGGTTCTCTCAGTGCTCAGCTTTATGGCAGGAGCTTAAGAGAAACAGCAATAAATGTTTAAGGGTTTCTGGTTTTCATTGACATTCCTGATGAATTTAAACCTGCATAGTTTTATATGGTAATCTCTCTTCCCCTGCCCCTTATCTATATTTTAATTGTTCTTATGGATCCGCTTCCACTGCCATCTAATTAGCTATAAACAAGCTTTCTCTATTAGAAAAGGGGCTGCCTCCCCAGCCCACCCTTTTTTTTAAAAAATGACCAGCCACAGCCCTAGGTGTGACAGCCTTGACTGGCCGTTACAGCAGTCCTCTGACTCACCAGCACTGCTTTAATTCTAGGTTTGCTGTGGAATTTGTCCTCCAGTGACAAGCTCAAGAATCTCATGATAACAGAAGCCTTGCTTATCCTGACCGAAAACATCATCATCCCCTATTCCGGGTGGCCAGAAGGAGACTACCCCAAAGCGAATGGTGTGCTGGATTTTGATATATTCTACAATGTCACGGGATGCCTAAGGTAATTCCACGCTGCACTCCGCCCCCTAAATACTGTATTCATGTGTGTACCGCATTGTCTTGAGATGCTGTAAAAATTATAAAGATCATTCTAACTACAATGAGAAAGGTTCAGGTATGAATAGAGTATTGTTTCCAGACATGTTTGATTTTAGCAGCTACCCATAATAGAGAGAAGGTGGCCATTGCAGCAGAGAACCCAGATAATCTGGTCTGAACACCTAGAAATCCATGCGGACTGGCCTCCCTCCTCTCACAGGGGTTAAGGCAGGCTTCATACTATTTTTAACTTATAAAAATCTAATTTAATGGCGAGGTTAAAAAATTTTTCAAACCAGTGTTTTCATTATTTTCATTTCTTTATCAAGGGATTATTGCATACATTGGTTCTGGGAGTGTACCGTAATGATTCATTACTGTGTACACTGTGAAATGATCACCACGATAAGTCCAGTTAGCATCCATCGCCATACAGGGTCACAGAATGTTTTTTCTTGTGATGAGAACTTTTAAGATTTACTCAGTTATAACTGTAGTTGCTATGCGGTACATTACATCCCCCGAACTTACTTCTTTTATAACAGGAAGTTTGTATCTGCATCTTTTGACTCTCTTCAACAACTCTGTCAACATCCTGCCCACCCCCGTCCCCCACCCCGTCCCCCCCCCCTCTCACATCTGGCAATCACCAGTCTGTTCTCTGTATCTATGATTTCAGTTTTGTTTGGTGTTTTAGATTCCATGTGTGAGATCATACAATGTTTGCCTTCCTCTGCTTGACTTATTTCACTTAGCACAGTGCCCTCAAGGTCCATCCATGTTGTCACAAAAGGCAGAATTTTCTTTTTCTAAGTAATATTCCATTGTGCTCATGTATACCACATTTTCTTTATCCATTTATCCTTCAGTGGACACTTAGATTGTTTCTATATCTTGATCATTGTGAATAATGCTGCAGTGAACATGGGGTTCATATATTTTTTTAGTGTTTTCATTTTCTTCAGATAAATACCCAGAAGTGCAATTGCTGCATCATATGGTAGTTCTCAGTTTAATGGTCTGAGGAACCTCCATACCATTTGCTGTAGTGGCTGCCCCAGCTTCGTTTCTACCAACAGTGCACAAGAGTTCCCTTTTCTCCACATCCTTGCAACACTTACCTGTTCACGTTTTGATGACAGCTGTTCTAATAAATGTGAGGTGATACCTCATTGTGATTTCGATTTGCATTTCCCTGATTAGTGATGTTGAGCATCTTTTTGCGTACATGTTGGCCATTTGTATGTCTTTGGGAAAATGTCCATTGAGATTTTTTGTCCCTTTTTTAATTGGATTATTTGTTTTTTGCTATTCATATCTTATATTTTGTATATTAGCCCTTTATCAGATACATGATTTGCAAATTTTTCTTCCATTAAGTAAATTGCCTTTTCGTTTTCTTAATGGTTTCCTTTCCTGTGCAGAAGTTTTTCAACTTGACATAGTTTCCCTTGTTTGTGTTCTGTTGTTGTTGTTGCCTTTTATTTTGATGTCAAATCCAAAAAATCATCTCCAAGACAAATCAATGTCAGAGAGCTTACTGCCTATATTTTCTTCTAGGACTTTTATCATTTTAAGTCTTTAAGTCACTTTTTTTCTTTTAATTGTTGTTCTTGTACAGTTTTCTGTCTTTTACTCCTGTCCCAGCCCACTGCCCCAACCCTCCCCCTTCCCTCCCATATCCACCCCCCCCCTAGTTTTTGTCCATGTGTCTTTTATACTTGTTGCTCTAAACCCTTCCCCTTTTCCCCTGAAATTCCCTCTCCTCTCCCCTCTGGTGACTGTCGGCCTGTTCTCAATTTCCGTGTCTTTGGTTATATTATGCTTGTTTGTTTGTTTTGTTGATTAGGTTCCTGTTAAAGGTCAGATCATATGGTATTTGTCTTTCACCGCCTGGCATATTTCGCTTAGCATAATGCTCTCCAGATCCATCCATGCTGTCACGAAGGGTAGGAGCTCCTTCTTTCTTTCTGCTGCATAGAATTCCATTGTGTAAATGTACCATAGTTTCTTGATCCATTTATTTACTGATGGGCACCTGGATTGCTTCCAACACTTGGCTATTGTAAATTGTGCTGCTATGAACATTGGGGTGCATAGGTTCTTTTGGATTGGTGTTTCAGGATTCTTAGGATATAATCCTAGCAGTGGAATTGCTGGGTCAAAAGGTAGATCCATTTTTAGTTTTCTTAGAAAATTCCATACTGCTTTCCATTATGGTTGAACCAGTCTGAAATACCACCAGCAGTGCACTAGGGACCCCTTTTCTCCACAACCTCTCCAACACTTGTTGTTTGTTACTCTGTTTATGATGGCCATTCTGACTGGTGTGAAGGGGTATCTCATTGTGTTTTTAATTTGCATCTCTCTGATAGCTAGTGATACTGAGCATCTTTTCATGTGTCTCTGGATCCTCTGTATGTCCTCCTTGGAGAAGTGTCTGTTCAAGACCTTTGCCCATTTTTTAATTGGGTTGCTTGTCTTCTTAGAGTGGAGTCATGTAAGTTCTTTATATATTTTGGAGATTAAACCCTTGTCTGAGGTATCATTGGAAAATATGTTTTCCAATACAGTCGGTTCTCTTTTTATTTTAATACTGTTTTCTTTAGCCATACAGAAGCTTTTTATTTTGATGAGATCCCATTTGTTTATTCTTTCCTTTATGTCCCTTGCTTTAGGGGACATATCAGTAAAAATGTTGCTGTGTGAAATATCTGAGATTTTCCTGCCTATGTTCTCCTCTAGGACTTTAATGGTGTCACGGCTTATATTTAAATCTTTTATCCACCTTGAATTTATTTTTGTGTATGGTGTAAGTTGGTGGTCGAGTTTCATTTTTTTGCACGTAGCTGTCCAGTTCTCCCAACACCACTTGTTGAAGAGGCTATTTTTACTCCATTTTATGTTGCTGCCTCCTTTGTTGAATATTAATTGACCATAGAGACTTGGGTTTATTTCTGAGCTCTCTGTTCTATTCTACTGGTCCATGTGCTTGTTTTTATGCCAGTACCGGGCTGTTTTGATTACAATGGCCTTGTAATAGAGTTTGGTGTCAGATATTGTGATCCCTCCTACTTTGCTCTTCTTTCTCAAAATTGCTGCAGCTATTCGAGGTCATTTATGGTCCCATATAAATTTTTGAAGTGTTTGTTCTGTCTGTGAAATATGCCATTGGTATTTTAATAGGTATTGCATTGAATCGGTAAATTGCTTTGAGTAGTATGGACATTTTGATGATGTTAATTCTTCCAATCCATGAACACGTTATATGTTTCCATTTGTTTGTGTCTTCCTTGATTTCTTTCTTCATTCTTGTGGTTTTCTGCATACAGGTCTTTTACCTCCTTGGTTAGGTTTATTCCTAGGTTTTTTGTTTGTTTGTTTGTTTGTTTGGCTTTTTTTGCTATATCGAAAGGGATTTTTTTCTTGATTTCTGCTTCTGCTGTTTCATTGTTGGTAGTAAAAAATGCCTTTGATTTCTGCATATTGACTTTGTATCTGGATGTTTGGCCAAATTCATTTACTAGGTCCAGCAGCTTTTTGGCCAAGTCTATAGGATTTTCTATGTATACTATCATGTCATCTGCAAATAATGATAGTTTTGTTTCCTCCTTTCCAATTTGGATGCCTTTTATTTCCTTTTCTTGTCTCATCGCTGTGGCCAATACTTCCAATACTATCTTGAATAGAAGTGGTGAAAGTGGACAACCTTGTGTTGTTCCTGATCTTACTGGAAAAGATTTTAGTTTTTGCCTGTTGAGTATGATGTTGGCTGTAGGTCTCTCATATATGGCCTTTATTATGTTGAGGAATGCTCCCTCTATTCCCACTTTGCTGAGTGTTTTTATCATAAATGTGTGCTGTACCTTATCAAATGCTTTTTCCGCATCTATTGATAGGATCATGTGATTTTTGTCTTTGCTTTTGTTTATGTGATGGATTACATTTACTGATTTGCAAATGTTGAACCATCCTTGCATCCTGGGATGAATCCCACTTGGTCATGGTGTATAATCTTTTTAATGTATTGTTGGATGCAGTTTGCCAATATTTTGTTGAGGATTTCAGCGATATTGGCCTGAAGTTTTCTTTGTTGTGTCTTTATCTGGTTTGGGGATTAGGATGATGCTGGCTTCATAAAAAGAGTTTGGGAGTCTTTCATCAGTTTGGATTTTTTCAAATAGTCTGTGAAGGATAGGGGTTAGCTCTTCCTTAAATGCTTTGTAGAATTCTCCTGTGAAACCATCTGGTCCAGGGGTTTTGTGTGTCGGGAGTTTTTGATTACTGCTTCAACTTCATCTGCTGTTATTGGTCTGTTCAGGCTTTCTACTACTTCTTCATTGAGTTTTGGAAGATTATATTTTTCTAGAAACTTGTCCATTTCACCTAGGTTTTCAAATTTTTTGGCATACAGTTCTTCGTAGTAATTTCTTACAATCCTTTGTATTTCTGTGGTGTCAGTTGTAATCTCTCCTCTTTCATTTCTGATTGTGTTTATTTGGGTCCTCTCTCTTTTTTTCTTGATGAGACTGTTTAAAGGCTTGTCAATTTTGTTTATCTTTTCAAAGAACCAGCTCCTGGATTCATTGATCCTTAGAATTGTGCTTTTAGTCTCTATGTCATTTAATTCTGCTCTGATCTTAGTTATTTCCTTCCTTCTACTTGCTCTGGGCTGTCTTTGTTGTTGTTCCTTGAGTTCTTGTAGGCATAGGGTTAAATTGTTTGTTTGAAATGTTTCTCTCTTTTTTTAGGTAGGCCTGTATCACTATGAACTCCCCTCTGAGGACTGCCTTTGCTGTGTCCCATAAGTTTTGGGTCATTGTGAGTTCATTTTCGTTTCTTTTCAGAAACTTTTTGATTTCCTTCTTAAACTCATTCTTGACCCATTCATTGTTTAATAACATGCTATTCAATCTCCATGATTTTGAGTGTTTTGGGTTTTTCCCCTTGGTGTTCGTTTCTAGTTTCAGTCCCTTGTGGTCGGAGAAAATGCTTGGTATGATTTCAGTTTTCTTGAATTTGTTGAGGCTTGTTTTGTGTCCTATCATGTGGTTTATCTTTGAAAATGTTCCATGTGTATTTAGTTTCTTTGGGATGAAGGGCTGTATATATATCAGTTAAGTCCATTTCATCTAGAGTGTTGTTCAATACCACAATATCTTTGTTGATATTTTGTTTGGAAGATCTGTCCATTTTTGACAGTGGGGTGTTAAAATCCCTAGTATAACTGTGTTGCTGTCAGTATCTTTCTTGAAGTCCTCTAAGATTTTCTTTATGTATTTAGGTGCTCCTATGTTGGGTGCATATATATTTACAATGTTTATGTCTTCTTGGTAGATTCTTCCCTTGAGTATATGAAGTGACCTTCTGGGTCTCTCTTTATGGCTTTAAATCACTTTGAATAATTCATTTTTCATATGGTATAAAATGTTGGTCACTTTTGTTCTTCTGTATGTGCTGTCTGCTTTTCCCAGCACTGCCTACTGAAGAGACTTTTCTTTCCCCATTGTGTATTTTTGACTCCTTGTAGTAAATTAATTGATCATATGTTGGTGGTTTTATTTCTGGGTTCTCTATTCTGTTCTATTGATCTTTTGTGTCTGGTTTTATGCCAATATCCATTCTTTTTAAAAAAATACCATACTGTTTTAATTAATATAACTTTATTATATAGTTTGAAATCAGAAAGCATGGTGCCTGCAGTTGTTCTTTCTTAAAATTGCTTTGGCTATTTGGGGTCCTTTGTAGTTCCATACAAATTACAGGATATTTTCTTTTTTTTTTTCCTGTGAAAAAAGCAATTGGAGTGTTTTTTAAAGATCTTATTAACTTTTAAAAGAGGGGGGAAAAGATGGAAAAAGAGAGAGAGAAACATGATTGTGAGAGAGAAACATCAATCAGTTGCCTTTCATACGCACCCTGACTGGAGACAAACCTGCAACCTACGCATGTGCCCTGACCGGGAATTGAACCAGCAGCCTTTCACTTTGCAGGACAACACCCAACCAACTGATCAATTGGAATTTTAATATGGATTGCATTGAACCTGTAGATTACTTTAGGTAGTGTGGACTATTTAACAGTATTAGTTGTTCCAATCCACAAGTGTAGAATACCTTTCCATTTACATGTTTCTTGTTCAATGACTTATAGCTTTCACCTCTTCATTTAAATTTATTCCTAGGTGTTTTTAAATAGCTATAAAGCAACATTGCCTAAAGTGACAGAATGTCTTGCTGTAAGAACAGCTACAAAGAAGTTAGTTTAATCAGCATCTCTAAATATTGGGTGGAAAAATGCTTGAAATGTTTTTATTTTCCCTTGGGCTGTCAGATACCAACTAAATCAAGAAGAAACAGAAATACACGCAGGAGGAAGAAAAAATGATAGTCAACTTCTCTAGGATCATATGTATCAAGCTTTCTCATAATTGAAAATAATCACTGCGCTTTATGTCCCAAAGACTAAAAGAAATCAGAGGATATAATCAAAATTAGGTAGCTCTAAAGAAGTCAAGTTGTATTCTGCCTTTCTATCTTTTCTCTAGTTACACAGTTTTGTTACTTTTTTTTTTCCTTGAGGGAACCTGGGTGTTAACTGAGGGAATTTATTATGGTAAGATGTTGCTCTTATTTCCACAGTTAGTCGCACAGTAATGCACATCAGATGCACTTTTGTGTAATACATTGTGTTAGCTTCTGAGAATTTCACAAGATAAATTAGGAAGTCCTCAGGAACTTGTATCTAGCAGGGGACACTGATGAGACAGCAATCTAGAATATTGCTGCAATGAAATGTGTTAGAGCCCTGGTTTTCAGAGGGGGGGCCCCAGGGCAACAGCACAGCATCTGCATCACTGTACTTGTCATTCTTGGGTGAATTCCAAGCCCAGAGCTACCGAATCAGAAGCTCTCGGGGTGGGGCCCAGCAGTGCACTGCTAACAAGCCCCCAGGTGATTCTGAGGCACTGCTGGTGTCAAAGGTCCTAGTGCAGTGCTGCAGGAATGCAGGACAAAGGCTACTCCTGCCTTCTGAGTGAGATAAGAAGACACTGAAGAAGAGGCGCCAGGTGAGCGGACCTTGGTGGACTATTTAAACAGTCACAAATTCTCCAAGGACGAAGGACTGAATTCTTGAACAGCGAACGAGGTGCCTAAGTGGTTTCCCTCGAATTCATCTGCCAGTCCATGGGAACTGCTTTTTGAATGCACTTTTGAGCTTTTAAAAAATTTTTAAACATTTTACATTTTAAAAGTTCTCTATAGCCCCTGTTGCCTTACCTTGTACAGCAGAGTTCTTACTGTGGCAGGTATATCAGTCAAGGTTACTTCAATTGAAAACGGCAGATGCTCAACTCAAACTCACCAGTGCCAAGTTGGGATATTTTTTTTAAATCTCATCTCTGCTTGCTGTTCTTCTGCATGTTGGGCTCATTCTTGGCAAAGGCAGACAAGCATATGCATTTTTAAAATCTTTAATCCCTAATACCTAGCAAAGTTTCTGGCACATAGTATGCAAGTATAAAGTATATGAAGGAAAAGCATAAATGAATGAGTGAGCAAATGAAGATGTATGAGACATTAGGTGAATGATCAAGCCTGGCAAGACTATCAAATTTGTGATGTACAGTAGTCAAACGGAAGTTGGAAACATAGGCTGAGGCCAGACTGTGGGGGCCCTCAAGGTCATGTTAAGGAGTTCATTATGGTCTCCTGTAAGCAATATTAGCTCGTGTGGAGAGGATAGGAATATGATAAGTCCAAGGTGAAGACAAATAGTTAAAGCAACAGGAAAGATATTGGGAAGGTAAAAATCTCTTCTTTAACTCCACATGTGTGACATCGTGTTGGCAGCTTGAAATCAGCCATGGTGCAGTATTTATACCACAGAAATTGGCAAACACTCCAAATCAGAAATGTCCCTGCTCCCCTGCCCCCGGAAGGCTGGTTGTTAAACATTTACCAGCAAACCACAGGTACTGGATTTCCATTGGTTGATTATTTTAACAGCAAAATGTGGATAGTTAAGGATATAGGCATATTTTTCCATATACATCCCTTTTCAAAGAAAAAACAACTCCTTTGTTTTCTTGGAAGGTATGTATTATAGAGCTTCAGCATTATCCTCTTTTTTTTTTTTTTGAGTGGAGAAAACCTAAAATGCCTCATTTTATTAAAAAAATTTTTCATTTACTTGGGGCAAGAAATGTAACAGTTAAAGTAATTTGATAATTTATTTCAATCAGTAGGATACTCTTCCAGATATTTCAGATTTCAAAGGACTTATGTGACAATCATGGAACTGTAAATTACAAAAAAAGCACCAGCTGCCTCTTTTGAATGTACACCTCTCCCCCACACGCTCTCATTGTGAGTCCCTGCTTTTCTATTTCTGATGAGTAACTGCTTGGGAATTGGTGTGATGTGGCTGTCAAATGCATGCATTCTACCTCACTGATTGTAACACTTGGAAAACCTTTGGATGTGCCATAAATAAAACCAATGCTTATTAAAGGTATGTCCAAAATTTCTACCATACATTTATTATTCCCCATTCCTCCATATCATTCTCATGGCTTCTTTCTTCCCCTTTCTTTTCTCCCTTTTTCGTTCTCTTCCCTCCTCTTCCCTAAGTCTTTATTCTCTTAAAGAAGAGGTAGAAATGCCCTGGCCGGGTGACTCAGCTGGGTGGAGCGTCATCCCGTGCACCAAATGGGTGTGCGTTCCATCCTTGGTCAGGGCACATACCCAGGTCAAGGCATGTGCAGGAGGCAACCCATCCATATTTCTCTCACATCTATGTTTCTCTCTGTCTCTCTCCTCCCTCCTCTCCCTCTCTCCCCCACCCTCTCTCTCTAAAATCAATAAATAGATCTTCTGGTGAGGATTATAAAAAGAGAAAATGGGAACAATTTAGAGGTCAGAAATTAATGTGCCTCCAGGGGACAGGCAGGCACTTAAGTGGACAGACCATGGCCACCAGACCAAGCCCCCACCAGGCCATGGGAATGGAGGGGGCTTTCAAACTAGTCAAGGGGGAAAAATGCTTATTCCCAGAGAGCAGTGAGATTCGAGGTTTTCTGAAAACAGTTCAGGCCAAACACGAATACATCCAGGCAGCCTATGATAGTGGTCTTCTTCAGTTGAAGACATTCAGTGCCGGTGATTCTTCCACAATTATAGAAATTTGAGAAAGGCAACTAATCCAGCCCTCTTGGGATTTTACCACTTGGTCTGTTTTTCCTCTTGCTCTTATCCCACCCTCTCCCTATTTCTTGAGTGCCTGTTATATCCAAAGCACTTTTTAAGTTACTGAAATTTCAAAGGGGAGTGGAACCTATCTTTGCCCTGAAGGAACTCTAGGGTTAGTGGGAGAGATAGGCCCCTGAAGAGATAATCACATTACATTCAATAACATAAAGAAGTATGAAAGGACTATGGAAGCATTGAGCTGCTTAACTGAAGCTGCCCAGGAGTTGGTGGGAAAATGTTGACTCAAGAGTCTTATTTACAGAGCTGTTAGAGAATTGAGTAGGTATTTGAATGTTTCTCTCATTCGTTAGCTCCTCATTCTGTTAGTATCAGCCCTATAATTTTTCAATAAGTCATATTGAGAAAGAATTATAAAACTGCTACCTTAACCTTCTCACCACGATATGACTAACAACTGTTTCTGCATTGTAAAAACCACCCCAGAATTTGCCTTTATGTTTAGGGTGATAGGAAAAAATGATCAAACTAGAATGCATTACAAAACATACTGCTTTTTCTTATTACATTGTGTGCCTGCATATGCCAGTTAAAGAGGAAAAGCAATTGGTAATACGTGTTTTCCTACAACTGACTTACCCTTCGCTTTTCCCCACATGTGTCATGGTGTGGTAAATGTGCTTTGATAAATGTGCAGTATAACATAGTTATATGTACTAAAATTTTTAATTGTTGTCATATATCACTATAAATCTAGCTGAGGCAGGTAATACTCAGAAGAATCAAACTTACCTTTAAAAAGGAAAGCTACCTCTATTGGTCTTGTTCCTAATTTGCCATAGGGATAATGGAATTTCCCCATGTAAAATTTTAATGTTTTTAATTACATCTGTCTGCTCCACAAATGTTGTTGTTATACTGAATTTCACTTTTTTTATGCTGATCTGGATATCCAACTTCAGAACTTTATTGAATGTGCATTTTCTTAATTATCCATTTTCATTCTGTTAACTTTTGCTCATCCATCTGCTATTCTGAATACTCATGACAGAAAGAATTTTTTTTTATTTAGACTTGTGCATAATCCCAAATTACTATTTAGCTAATTAATAAGATACTTAATCAAATGAGGGTCTAATTCACCTGATAGCAAAAAACTTTTTCTTTCTGTAAGGATATAGACCTAAGATCCAGAATTTACTTGTTTACAATAATTTGTAGTTATTTACTTCTGATAAATAATGTAACATGAAACTAGGCTGAAGCAGTGTAAACCTGATAGATGTATCCATATAGTTCAGCCTGGAGAGTGACTTTTCAGAAATATAAAGACAGTTGAATCATCAGCTTCAACCCCAGTTACATGGTTATTTAAACTCTTTATATTTGATATATAAACATAAATAATGGAATTGGCAATGTTTCCAGTAATGTTACACTGTAAGTCATAATCTCATTTTATAAGTTGGGTATTTCAGATATACAAACAAATGTGGTTTAGTGCATTAAATTATTTTGTAAATTTCTCTTTAAGTAAATTTAAGGAGGTACCTAAATGGGTAAATAAGATCTTGATTTTTAACAATGATGTTTGTATAAGCTAAGGCTCAAGGATTTAAGTCATTATTTTGAAATGTCTCAACAATAATTAAATTACTGAATCAAACAAATCACATAATCAGCCCTGGCTGGCGTGTCACAGTGTGTAGAGAATCATCTTGCAAAGCCAAAGATCACAGGTTCAATTCCCAGTCAGGACACATGCCTGGATTGCAGGCCAGGTCCCCAGTAGGGGACGTTTGAGAGGCAACCACACATTGATGTTTCTCTTCCTCTCTTTCTTCCCTCTTCCCCCTCTCTAAAAATAAATAATACATTAAAAAAAAAACTTATACTTCACTAAAAATACATGGCATTTCTGTTTCCTAAAGAAACTATTGTTATCTATCAGTCCATAAATATTGACTGCCTAGTTTGGGCCTGGGGTAATTATTAAAGAAAATACATGAATAGGAAAAATATGGAGGAAGAAGAATCAGCAGAAGAGACCAAAGAATTATTTTTATTATATCAAGAAGACTGTACTTGTTTGTCTCCTAACTTCATGAGGTAGCTTGCGAGTTGTCTTGAACAGAAAGAGAAACTCCCAAGAATGACTTTGTCAGCAATTTTTAAAAGCTTTTTTCATGTTTAAAAATAATTGTGTATAGCTTACAATTTAAGATAGTATTTTATTAACTATATCTTATGACACTGAAAGTCTTTTAAAAAAAAAACAACGGTGAAAGCTGTCATCATAGTCAGGACTACTATTAAAATTTTTTAATCTATCATTAGTTAAAAAATGAGTGATTTGATATATTCAGGTAAAGCCACTGATGACTTTCTTGCTGTCCTGTGGTTAGAATCTGTCCCTGTCTTGGAGGTGCAGGCCACTGTACTGTTCTACTCTAGGTCTGGAGCATCTCCATCAGTTCTAGCCCGGTAACTAGACCTCTCCTTTAGGGGTTGAGAATGTCAACTCAAGTTCCAGCAGCTTCTGGGCATATTTTAGAAACTCATTTGCTGTTTGTAATTTTTTTGAAGTGGAATTTGGCACTCTACCTTGAACAGCCTGCTCAGTCAAGGGGAAATGACTGTTGCCTACCAACCGGATGATTACTGGCTGCATCAACTACTCAGAACACTTTGGGAAGACCCAAAAAATTCAGGAAGGCAGAACTAAAGGATTTCAAGGATAGATTTTCCCCTCCACATTCTGGTTTCTTGATGTGTAACAGATGCTGGCAAATCTTTGTTCAGTTAATGTTCCTTGTCCTGGAAGGAACAAAACATGTAGGTTGTAGAGCTTTGTTCTAGCTCCCACTGTTGCTTCTGTTCACAGATACAACAGTTGACTCTGGCTGATGACTGCGGATACCCTCAGGATCTGATGTTGACTTCAGAGTAACAGACAAGCTCTTCTTTGGGCAGAGACTTTCATTGCTCTGCCAGTTCAAATGAGGCTCCTCTTTTGTTCTGTGCAACCACTGCTGCTTTCTCTGGGTTAATCACAGACAAGGCCCAACTGTCTGAGATGTATCAGCTGAGAGTTAAATGAGAGCCCAGACCTAAATCTCAAATAACAAGAGGAAGAAGGATGCCTCCTTATCAGCCAGTGTCTTATCAAGTGCCTCTTGAGTCTTAGAATGGACTCACCAAGTCTTTATTGACTGGTACTACTGCACCATTTACAACACATGATATCAGGAAGCCCATGATTGTGGGTGAACAGGAAGATGCACCCACAATTTTTAAGAACCTATTGAGGTGATCACTGTCTCAATGTCCTGGTTAGAACTTTATGACTGGCCCCCTAGAGAGCAGGTCTTGAATACGATGCACACATGTACACATGTTGCATATTAGTTAGAGATTGCCCCTATTACCTGTAGAAATGGTCCCATTAAAAAAAAATCTCTGCTTCTTAGAATTACTTATTCTGTTGGCAAGGTGTCTTGAAAAGATTCACTCCAACCCTATTATTATCTGCTATTTTCATGTCCTGGAAATAATTACACCCTTTTGCTTTAAACATTTCATATCAGCACATTGTTTCCCCAGGCCAGGTGGCCATCCTCTGAGTTTGGGCTTTCAGTGCTGGCGAACTGGCTAACCGACAGTGCACCTGCCTGTAGCCAAGCACACACAGCCCTTTTATGGAAGCGCCAGTAAAATCCTGTCAGAAGCAGATAATTCTGATTTTAAACAGAGTTACAGGTCAGGATTCTGAATGAGATTTTAGCAAACCTTATTATCAGGAATTTTGTGAAAATTACAGATCATGGTATTTGTAAAATACCTACAAAAATGTCTAGTACACACTTAAATTGCAGCTACTTTTATCATTTGACATTGTCCATTCTTTGGTGTGCCATATGAATTTAAGGTTTAGTCACACTGTCCTTAATCTCAACAAAGACATACCATTCTTTCTTTTAATTCTAGTAAGGTCCAGTGTGTTTGATTTTCTTTTCTCCTTTTCATTGTGACTTTCAGGAATGAGTGAGATGCGTGGTCCTGGGGGGAGTCCTGAATCGCTGATTTGCTTTCAGATAAAACACCTAAATCCTAAGTACACGAAGTTTTGTTCGGAGATGTACAGAGTTCAGAGTCTGTTTTTCCCATTACTTACAAGTCATATTACCAGAGAAATTCTCCTTAATATCAAACACAAGGTACAGTCCAAGCTGGTATGCTCTCATTCAGGCCCAGTGGAGGTGAAGAGCTCCAAAATAATTCTACCTTTATGTGAAAAGTTGTTTTATCTTCTCCACTTCTACTTCCTGAGGTGGAGGGGGGTGGGGGAGGGGGGGTGGAGGGAGGGAAAGCAAACTCTTAACTCCCAGCCTAAGGACCTGGTTTTTAAATGTAAACTTTAGAATGCAATAGTATACAGTTTTAGTTTCCTAAAAAATATCCACACATTTACTCAGATTTCTTTTGGCTGATACCAGCCTAAAAAAACCTCATCATTTAATTCAAACAATGGACACTAAGTTAAATGTTTCCATTTAATAATATTTATCGAGTAACTACTCTGTTTGCTCCTCCTCTTTTACATTTCAACAAGATAATTGTTTTGATATATTTTGTTTATAGTTTTGAGATATTTTTCCCTACTAAGCTTCTATTGGGCTATACATAGAAAACAATTATAGGTAAATATTTCTCAGGATTCAGGAGATCCATTGTAAAAGGATCAATTCTGCCTAACATTAGCCATGTTAATTCTCTGATTCCCACAAACTGAGGTATTTGCTGTTGAAAAAAATGCTTTAAGATGGATATATTATTTTCTAATAACTATTGTTGGTACAATAACAAATTCCTGTCTGACTAGTGACTTCTATTCATAGATGCAGTGCTATGAAGTGATACACCCTTATCATTCATATTTCTGAGTGGCTGAGTAAGGGAGGAACTATCTTTGATATGCATGAGCAAATACTGAAACAGCGGGGTTCCGTGCGCTTTCTGTCAGCAAAGGTATCAACTGCCAGAAACCCCTGATAAGTCCCATTTCAAGCAAGTAGAGTCTGGATAATACCAAACTACCAGACAGCAGTTAGTGCGTGTGAACTGTCAGTCCTGCCAAACCGAATCACCACTCTCCCTCAAAATAAACACCCTGAAGTTAAACAAAGCTAAGTCTCCCTCCTGGACGGCATGTAGTGGGTTTAGCTAGTGAGAAGGACCAACCTTTGATTTGTCAGAGCAATCTTAAACCACAGCCATTTTTCCCAGCCAGAGGTTGAAAAGGTCAAAGGGAAGCTTTAAAACCTGACAGCCGTTGTCTTGGAATTGGGGCCATATGGTATCTGCTAAACAAACGGCAGGCTGAGTGACTGTTGGGTGAGTGTCGCTCCACTCCAGAGCCGCCCAGGATGCAGAATGAAGAACGGCCCTCCTGCTCTGACCTGACCACTAACTTGCTGTCACCTGGAAAAGAAACTGAAAGTCTCTGGACCTCAGTTTTTCCATGTGTAAATTAAGGAGACGGGTCAGAGAGTAGATGGAGGGTCTTGGTTCAAATGATGACTTCTTGAGGAAAAAACTGTCCTAAAAATGGTTTTATTAACAGTTTATGAACCTTTTCATTGTCTTTTTTTTTTTTAATTTACAAGATGCCAAAATTTTTCAGGCACAGTAAAAATTAAGTAAGAAAGTGAGTCTAATTAGCATGGTTAAAGGAGAACCAGAGTCACAGAAGGGATTTTGTGAAAATAAAAAATTGGTTGTAACAGTTCAGCAACACTTCAGTTGTTAGAATATCCTTAGTTCTAGGTATGTTAGTCTTATCTCTTCAACTATTAGGTTGAATCATGAAATTGCATTTTTGCAGGTTAAAAACAGTCAAGTCTCATCAGTTGCAACCTCCTGACGTGAGTGGGAGCCGAGTACAGAGCGTGCGCACTTGGTCCCTTGTTCCCTTTAGGGCTTGCTGTGATGCTGGGCACGTTTGTTCTTTGGCAGTGTGTACTAATAGTAGTATTTAGGAGCAGAAAGTCTTTTTGAAATCACTTAGTTCAATATGTTATTTTTTAATGGAAAAAAAGAAGACCCCAAAAGTTCCCAGAATTGTCATTCTTTCAACATTCAGAATGACACTGAGACATTATAAACATTCCTTTATTGTGCTTTGAATATTCTACCTGCCAGGAAAAGGAACTAGTCTGATAAATTTTATAGGAATTATTCTTAGCAGTTGAAGTTAGCAAAGGGCATTGCACTTTTTTGTTGTTGTTGTTTGTTTTTTGTTTTTTGGTTTTTTGTTTGTGGGTTTTTTTGTTTTTTTGTGGGGGTTTTTTTGCCATTCTTGTTAACAAAGATGTTAACATTTGGGGGTGAAAATATTTTTAAATGGCTAATGCTAACAAGAAAAACTTAATTCAAAGAAACATGGTAATAATAATACCTGAATATGAACATGATCTGAATCAGAAGCGTGATCCCCAACTGCATTACTTTATTCAATAAGCTTCAGTTCTCTATAAGGAAGCAACCTCCACTTGTAGATTTAGTTACTGTTTATAGAAAGGTGTCATGGCTTAGCAAAATTAGAAATAGACTAAGTGCAGAGATATTTATAGGTCATGTTTTTGACTTAGGTCTAACACACTCTGAAACCCTGCATTTTTCGTGTCACCTCTCTGCCATTTTAAGTATAGAATCATTACATTTTAGAGCATGTGGTTTAATATTTGTCAATAACACTTTACAGTGAAACATACAAAATCCCCATATAATGTACAACACCCTATCTTCATGAATGAGGAAACTGAAGCTGGATGGATTTTAGAAACTTTTTGTACATTGCAGTTAAGTCACAGAACAAGGTAGGACTTGGCTATCTGGTACACAGTGCATGTTGTCATTTGTTCTGTTAATTGCAAAACCTTCACTTCATAGGTATACCCTCCCAAAAATGGGGCGAAGATTAAGGAAATGATGCTATGACATTGATGCTTAGAATGAAGTAGACAAGAGACTTTTATTGATGGTGTTATATTACATGAATATATTTAGAAGATGTGTCCAAATTTAAGGACTGTCAAGCAATTGATATAGACCCAAGGAGAAGTCTGTTGCACCTTGACAAATTTGCCAGTTTTCCAAGCCCTTGGGAAACAGCATCAAGTAAAGCTTTGAAACAAAGGCTTATTGGATACATAGCCTAAGTCCTACGGTTTTGTGTGTTTGTTTTTCCTGATAGAAACATGAGTTCAGCTGGCCCCGATGGGAGGAAGGTGATGAGAAGCTGTGATGGACTCATTGACTCACTGGTCCATTATGTCCGAGGAACCATTGCAGATTACCAGCCAGACGACAAGGTAATGTAAGAGTTAAATATTTTACGTAGTGAATTATTTTATCTTACTATGACTCCTCAGAGTGTTCTTGAAGTAGCTGTTTAGGTTTAGCTTTATTCATTAATTGATTTGCTGAGCTTAAGATTTCCCATACATGCTTAGGAATAGTAAAATCTATTCAGTCCCATTTTTCTACTTTCCAGACCTAAATTTCCAACTATTTGTTTAACAATTCTATGTAGATATTTGAAAGGAGCTCAAATGCTACATGATCAGCAGTAAACTTAAATGTATCTCTTGCTTCATCCCCAAACTTGCTCCTTCTCTTTGCATTCTTTGTTAATAATTACCACCATCCACCAAATAAAAATAGAAATTTGAATAATCTCAGGCTACCTCCCCTCACATCCCACATCTACTGAGCCACAAATCATGTCCCTTCTACCTCTGAAATGCCCTTTGGTTTATCTACTCCTCTCTAATGCTACCTCTGCGGTCCTGGCTGTGCCACTTGCATACTGATTATTGTAGTCAACTCCTGATTGGTCACTACAAACAACATCACTTCCTGTTTTCCAACTCCACATGGCTACTAAGTTATGTATTTAAAATACAGAATCATTCTGAACACACTCTTTAAAAAGTAATCTAGAAAGCCTCTACAGTGTTTTAAGAAATTCAGCCTCTGTGCCCTGGCTGGTGTGGCTTAGCAGATAGAGTGCCAGCCTGCAAACCAAAGTGTCCCCAGTTCAATTCCCAGTCAGGGCACATGCCTGGGTTGCAGGCCAGGTCCCCAGTTGGGAGCATGTGAGAGGCAACCGATCACTGTATCTCTCACACATCCACATTTCTCTCTCTCTCTTTCTCTCTTCCCCCTCTCTAAAATTAAATAAATAAAATCTTTTTTTAAAAAAATTCAGCCTCTACTCCTTAGCATTGCACTCATGAGCATTTATGATCTAGCCTTAGCCTTTCTAGCCATGCTCATTCCACTCCCCAGGCTCTCTGGGGAGTCTAAGCACCGAGTAAACCTTGTAACGAAGTCCTGTGATATCACACTTGCAAAGGGAATCTATATGTACATGATCGATATTCATGTCTTGTTTCTCAGGCCACAGAAAACTGTGTGTGTATTCTTCATAACCTCTCCTACCAGCTGGAGGCAGAGCTCCCAGAGAAATATTCGCAGAATGCCTATATTCAAAACCGGAATATCCAGACTGACAACAACAAAAGTATTGGTTGTTTTGGCAATCGAAGCAGGAAAGTTAAAGAGGTATCTTGGGAGGGTTTTGAAAGAAAAAGTATTCGTGTGTGCGTATTTGTGAGTACTTAGCATGCAGGGGTAGGCAAAAGTAGATCTACAGTTGTGAGTACATGAAGCACAAGGTTTATTCTTGTATTATTACTTATTAGTTATTGCATTATTTTCCATACAAACAACTGTAAACCTATTTTTGCCCACTCCGTGTGTCACACGTTATTTTGAGTTATTTTAATCCCTACATCAATGCTATAAGGTGTGTGCTGGTAATATTCTCCTTTACTGAAGAGGAAACAGAGGTACAGTAAGGTTAATCACTTTCCCCAGAATAACTCAGCGAATTAGTAGAGGGGATGAGATTCAATTCCAGGCAGTCCGGCTCTGGATCTGCATGGTTGGCCGTTAAACCATACTGCGGTATTCCCCGTAGGTGTAGGAAACAGGCTTAATGCCACATGGCCAGTGGTACATAAATTGTCTTAACCCTGATATTCACGTTGGGACATTCTAAAAACAAGCTTTGGACATCTTCAAGGCAAAACCCATAGGAAGGAATACTGTCCATATGGGCATTTCATGGAAACTGAAAGAATGTGGCCTCTCCTACTCCTCAGAGTATCGTGGTGTTTGTGAACTTGGAGAGGAACTGGTAAATTTAGAATCCTGATGCAATCCCAGACCACTTCACTGAACTCTGAGGGAAGACACCTGTTTTTCTTATCTTCATAGTGTTTGTGCCTGATTTAGCCAGTAGTTGAACAGCAGCCTGAACACTATTCTAGGACAGCCTGTGCTCTATCCTCTGAGTCCTTTCTCACTGTGAAATGTAAAGGTGGGGGTATGGGATGTTGCTAGGGAGAAGTCATCATCATGGGCTAAAAGTTACATTGTTGGAGATCATACATATTTGCCTTTTAATTTCTGTTTCAGGGGCTTCTGGTTAAACAAATTATTAGTCTCTCTAGACTAGACAGTATTTCTGGTGTCTCGGTTTGGGTGTGGAACTATAGAAATCACTTGGAGGCATTAATTCTAGATCTTGCCGTGTGTGTGGTTAGCAGTACCAGGACATGCCTCTGCCGGAGGAGAAGAGCAACCCCAGGGGCGTGGAGTGGCTGTGGCACTCCATCGTGGTGCGGATGTACCTCTCCTTGATCGCCAAGAGCATCCGCAGCTACACCCAGGAAGCATCTCTGGGAGCTCTCCAGAATCTCACGGCCGGAAATGGACCCGTGAGTATCCAGCCTGTTTTTCTGCTTTGTAAAGTAATGGCATTAGAGACGTACCTATGTTTGGTTTAGACATGAGCCAGTGAGTAAGAACAAATGTTTTCTCACTTCAGTTAAGAGAGTTCTCAAGAATTGCCAGAGTTGCAGCATTCCAGAACTTAGAGCCTCACCTCCTGTGAGGCCAAGTCGCTGCGAGTAAAAGACTCACAGATGCTGATATGAATGCGTCAGAGCTCTCTCAGAATCCTACCTAAACTGGCTTAGATTTAAAAAAAAAAAAAAAAAGTAATTCCTTGGCTTACATAACTGAAACGTCCAGGCGGGTCTCCCTTCTGTCGTGGTGGGACGTAGGTGTCCCAGCGGTTGTAATCATGACTCTCTCTGGGCTCTGTTTTCCTCTGTTGGTTTCATTCTTAATGGGCCTCTGTGTTGTAGCAACGATAGCCACTAACCATTTCAGGCTTACATTTTATCCAGCTCTATGTTCCCACAGGAAAGGAAATTACTTCTCCCGAGCCGCTCTATGAAGAGCTCAGAGAGTTAGTCATCCTTACCCATTTCTGAACCAGTACCTGTGGCCCGGAGCCTGAGAGGTTCTGACTGGCCGGGTCTGGGGAAGTGCCCACATGTGAATTTCAGAGGCATGGGTTCAGGGAGAGAGGGTCACTGCCGCTCCTACCGCTGACACGGACTGAAACGCTAAAGGAATCGTGGCACCTTCATGGGAAAGCGGCGTATTATTACCAAAAGGAACAATGAGTGCTGGGCAGGCAAACACAGCAGATGTCCACGGCAGGATGGAGTTGGAAGGGACATCTGTGCTTTTGTGTCCAAGAACTTCCAACTACACAATCAAGAGCTGCTTCTCACTTAACTTTATGTTAGCAAAATCAAAATGTAAAAAACAGTTGAAGCTTAGTCCCTTCCCCATGTATTTTGCATCTTGCTACACATAGTTAGGGAATCTATAAATATTTAACTGTGTTTGAGCTAAACTTACACTCATTGCCTTAATCATAAAATTATTAGAATACATTCCCCTAAAAGAGTTCATTGTATGGCCAGTGTGCAAGTATGCATCCCATAGGGAAAAGCAATCTTGTGGATAAGAAAAAATATTATTTATTCTTTATTTGAGAAATATTCATTATTTAATGTTCATTAAATATTCATTCTTTCTTTATTCATTCTTTAATTCATTCTTTAATCCATTCATTCTTTACATAGAAGCTTGCTCTGTTTTGAATAATATTGTAAAGTACTAAAACCAACATTTATCTTTCACCGTGGTGAAGAATACAAACTTTCAATGTTTGACTTTCTGCAAAATGTGCTTTTGCACAAACAGAAATGGGAAACTACCAAACAGACCTGAATGACGCAGGGACGTTAATTTATTGTCTTACCTTCTCATTTTCCCATGCCCAAAACTATTTCTGTCACTTTCCCAAACCACATAGGCCCTCTTATTACCAGCCAATTTACAAGTAAATGTCAGGAATTACATTGAACTGTGTGTGTGTGTGTGTGTGTGTGTGTGTTTAAGCTTGTTATGCGCTGAGTATGGCTCACCAGGAACAATCCCTTTAAGTTTGAATTTTAGCCTCCCGCATTCCCAGATCTCTCTGGGAGAGAGAATCCAAGCCATGGAGACATCCTCATAACTGCCCTAATTGATTTGTGTCATGGTGTTCAAAGTCATCCCTAACCTTAGAGCAGTCCAGTCCCCTGAAAGGAGGCCCGCGCGGCACTGGTATCCATCCATACTCAAGGCTGTAGAATTGAACTTGCCTGGAGATTTATAGGAGAAATCATTAGCGACATGGGACAATGTTATAAGGACCTTTTGTGCCTGTAAGTTGAGATGATTTTTATTAAAAATTTGACTTCTATGAATATCTTTTCTAATTATTACTTTTCCTAATGGTGTTGTACTTAGGTGGTGTGATAAAAAATATACTTGATTTTATAATTTCTACAAGGAATCATTGAATAGAGAAACATGAAAAGCAGGCCATTCACATAGTTCCAGAAACCATCCAGCCCGTGAACACCCAGTCCACAAACTTTGTGTTCACAACCGAGTACCGAGCAGTAATGGCCATGGGCCTCAAATGGCAGAGGTCCTGAACTGAAATGAATAGCTTCTTGAAAGATAGATTATAGAATTGAAGTATAAAATGGTGACATAATTTCTCCACAGTAAAACTACATTAGTATAAACTTTATTAGTTCAAGACTGACAGCTGCCGGAGGGGAGAGAAAGGGGCAATGGTGGAAAGAAGGGGAAAGGACTAGTCAACGAACATGAATGAATGACCCACGGAACGGACAGCGGTGTGGGGATGGACTGTGGGAGTGGGGAGTGGGCTGGGCAGAGGGCGTCAGAGGGAGAAAAATTGGGACGGCTGTAATAGAATAAACAGTAAATAAATAAATAAATAAATAAATAAGCTTTATTAGTTCAGATATAATGGTCATTCCAATAATAAATAAGGAAAGGGGATGGATCCATAAAAGGTACCATTTAGCAAACTATAATATAAAGTATAAATTTATAAGTACAGCATTAATTATAGTATAAATTAAAAGTACAGTGCACATTTAAAAGTTAAGGTAGAAGCTTTTGGTTACAAGACAAGTTGAAGTCCTGGGGATGTAGTGAGCAGCATGGTGACGGCGGTCAGCAACCCTGCACTGTGTGCATGAAAGTCGCTAGGAGTGTGGATTTTCAACGTTCTCATCACGAGAAGGAAAATAAATTGTAACTATGTGCGATGATGGATGTTAACTAAATTTACTGTGGTCATTTTGTAATATATACATCTATCAGATCATCACATTGTGTACTAAAGCGAACACACTGTTATATGGCAGCTATATCTCAATAAAATAAGTAAATCATGGACTAAACATTGCAGTGCAAAGGTCATTGAAATAAAGTTTTTAAGTTTTTAAAATACTTTAAAACCACTTAATTTTGTATCTGTTGGAGAAAACACAACATATCCCCAACCATATCACACGTTACCCAAAAATCAGTTCCAAAAGCATTTAAACATGAAAGATAAAATAATGAAGCTTCTAAATGATAACATGGAAAAATATCTTCATGACCTGGAATAGGGAAAAATTTCTTAAAAGTGGACACAAAAAAGCGCTAACCATAAAATAATTATTTTATAAATTGTGACTACATTAAAACTAATAACTTATGCTATTATGCTATCAAAAGACATGTTTAAGCTATGGCTAGTGTAGCTCAGTAGATTGAGCACCACACTATGAAACAAAGGGTCACTGGTTTGATTCCCAGTCCTGGCACATGCCTGGGTTGCAGGCCAGGTCCCCAGTGGGGAGTGTGCAAGAGGCAAGCACACACTGATGTTTCTCTCCTCTTTCCTCCTCCCTTCCCTTCTGTCTAAAAATAAAAAAAATAAAATCTTTTTTTAAAAAAAAGACATGGTTAAGACAGTAAAAAGGCAAACCATAGAGCAGGAAAAGATTTTTGTAACAGAGGTAAGCTAAAAACAGTGATATCGAGAAAACATTAAACTCATCAAGTTATCAATAAAAAGACAGACAATGCAGTAGAAAATGGACAACAGACATAGTAGGAACCTAACAAAAGATAGTAAAGAACTGGCTGGTAATGATTTGAAGAGTGTTCAACCTTGTTAGTAATCAAGACAATATGAACTAGAAGAGCCATTTGCAAACGATTTCACATACCCTCTAAGGCCGAAGTATAAAATCTCTATTTGGTAAATCTGGTTCTTTCCTCACTGAACAGATTCTGGAGATCATTCCGCTCAGACTGCCCTTTCCCCTCAGTGAATCAGAATTAATACGACTAGGCTGTGCTCTTTCCTAGTTGAGAAAGTGTCATTTGAGATCCAGAGTTCACCTAGACTTTCCAATGATTATTTTTATATATTAACATCAAAGTTCTTTATTATATGTCATTAAATGCTATACTATGTTATATGTATAAAGCAAGATTTTAATTTATAAAACATCTTGCATTTTAAAAGAAAACAAAAATTTTAAGAAATAATTACCTGTGACATTTTAATGTGTCTTGATTCTCTGACATGATAGTAAATCTTCAAGAAAACTTGAGAGCAGCACATAGGTCATTTAATAAACATTTATGTAGGACCTGTTGTGTTCTCGGCACCATGCAAGGCACTGTGGGGAAAAAAAGATGGTTAAGTTACATTTCCTCCTTAGGAGTTTTTATTCTAATACGACAGATACGCAAGGCACTATAGTTGTAAGCTAAAGAATTAGGGAGTAATGGTAAGGAAAGAGGAAAGACGATGCCAGACTATGAAGGACTATGTATACCACACTAAAACATTTCAACATCATTCTCAAGGCAATTGGGAGTTATTGCAGGGTTTAAACTTAAGGTGGAATATAATAAGGTTAGATTTTAGAAGGATCCTTCTGGTGTAAGGCTTAGGCATCCCCACTGATATCAAAGAAGCAGCTAGCTGACCGGCAGCATTTGGTTCCTAGTGGAGACTGGAGACCATACATTTGCAGACATAGCAACCTGCAAATGTGCCATTTAGCACTATTTGGTGACCAAGTATAAAATCAGTTTTTCAGTTTTAGTGGGTGGGTGGGCAAAGAGCTAGAATGATAAAAGATGTGATGTTATTGGAAAGATAGTATTTGATGTGATGGTTCATGATCCCTAATCTAGGAAAGAAAGAACTTAAGGCAGAAGAGAATTGATAGCATGCTATGTGGGACGTAAAGGTTGAGATAAAGGGGCAGGAGTTCTTGATGAGGCTGAGGAAGAATATGGTAGTAGTGTGCAGGAGAGAGCAAGGAGAATAAGAAGTTGTGTTCAGAGTCTATCACTGGAGTTTATGTTTTATTTTTATTTTTTAAGTATATTTTATTGATTATGCTATTACAGTTGTCCCATTTCTCCCCCATCATTCCCCTCCACCCTGCACACTCCCTCCCACCCACATCCCCCCCTTTAGTTCATGTCCATGTGTCATAAGTTCTTTAGCTTCTACATTTCCCACACTATTCTTGCCCTCCCCCTGTCTATTTTCTGCCTACCATCTATGCTACTTATTCTCTGTACCTTTTCCCCCCTCTCCTCCTCCCACTTCCCTGTTGCTAACCCTCCTTCTGATCTCCATTTCTGTGTTTCTGTTCCTATTCTAGCTGTTTGCTCAGTTTGCTTTTGTTTTAGGTGTGGTTGTTAATATCTGTGAGATTGCTGTCTTTTTACTGTCATATTTTTTATCTTCTTTTCCTTAGATAAGTCCCTTTAACATTTCATATAATAAGGGCTTGGAGATGATGAACTCCTTTAACTTGACCTTATCTGAGAAGCACTTTATCTGCCCTTCCATTCTAAATGACAGCTTTGCTGGATAGAGCAATCTTGGATGTAGGTCCTTGATTTTCATGACTTGGAATACTTCTTTCCAGCCCCTTCTTGCCTGAAAGGTCTCTTTTGAAAAATCAGCTAACAGTCTGATGGGAACTACTTTGTAGGTGACTGTCCCCTTATCCCCTGCTGCTTCTAGAATTCTCTCCTGCATTTGAATCTTGGCTAATGTAATTATGATATACCTTGATGTGTTCTTCCTTGGGTCCATCTTCTTTGGGACTCTCTGAGCTTCCTGGACTTCCTGGAAGTCTATTTCCTTTGCCAGATTGGGGAAGTTCTCCTTTATTATTTGTTCAAATAAGTTTTCCACTTGTTGCTCTTCCTCTTCCGGTACCCCTATAATTCAGATGTTGGGACATTTAAAGATGTCCTGGAGGTTCCTAAGCCTCTCCTCATTTTTTTGAAATTTTTTTCTTCCTTGTTTTTTGTTTGGTTGTTTCTTTCTTCCTTCTGGTCCACTCCATTGATTTGAGTCCCAGTTTTCTTCCCATCACTATTGGTTCCCTTTGCATTTTTCTTCATTTCACTTATTGTAGCCTTCATTTGTTCATCTAATTTGCGACCAAAATCAACCAATTCTGTGAGCATCCTGATCACCAGTGCTTTGAACTGTGCATCTGATAGGTTGGCTATCTCTTGATTGCTTAGATGAATTGGCTCTGGGGCTTTGATCTGTTCTCCCATTTGAGCCATTTTTGTTTTTGTTTTTGTTTTTTGGTCTGGTCACAGCTGTTACGTATGAGGGGCGGAGCCTTAGGAGTTCCCCAGGGCAGGGCAGCCCAGTTGCTGGGTTGTGACGCTGTATGTGGGGGCGGGGTCAGAGAGAGAACAATGGCGCTTGTTCTGATCTCTCAGATTCCAGTCCCTTCTGCCGCCTTCCCCAAGCAAATTGGGCCCTTCTGATGCTGATTTCTGTGTGGGTGGGCTTGTGTATGTTCTAGGACCATGTTGGTCTCTCCAATGAACTCTCCTGTGAGGCTGGGAGTCTCTCCTGGCACCTCAACCCCCACAAGTGTTTTCAATCAGTGTTTTTAGGTTTTATTTTCTGGCGCTGGGGCCCTGGGTTGTGAGGTCTGTCTTGTTCCCCGTTTTCGCCTGGATTGTCTGCATGCAAATGTGGGACTGCCTGGCCAGCCAGCCACCTTGCGCAGCCACACTGGGTCTGCCCGTTGCCACCTGGTACCCAGGGTCTTCTAGCTGCCGCCTGTATGCCTTGAATCTTCCAGCTGCTGCCTGCATGCCCGGGTCTGCCAACCTCCACTTTTTCCTGCCGCAACTCCACCCCTCTTACAGATCTGGATGAATGGTTGTCAGACTTCCGTAGAGTTCAATTTTTCTATCAGTTCTGGTTGCTCTCTTGTTTCTAAATCTTTGTTGTCCTTAATTTTGGTTGTGCAAGGAGGCACAGTGTGTCCACCTACAACTCCATCTTGGCTGGAAGTCCCCCATTTATGCTTCTTATTCCCTGTACCTTTTCCCCCACCCTTCCTTCTCCCCCTCCCTACTGATAACCCTCCATGTGATCTCTATTTCTCTGATTCTGTTCCTGTGAGAACAGAGAATCCTTGTTTGCTTAATTTGTTTTTGTTTTTCTTTTTAAGTTCAGTTGTTGATAGTTGTGGGTTTGTTGTCATTTTACTGTTCATAGTTTTGATCATCTTCTTTTTCTTAGATAAGTCCCTTTAACATTTTATATAATAAGGACATGGTGACGATGAACTCCTTTAACTTGACCTTATCTGGGAAGCTCTCTATCTGCCCTTCCATTCTAAATGATATCTTTGCTGGATAGAGTAATCTTGGATGTAGGTCCTTACCTTTCATGACTTTGAATACTTCTTTCCAGCCCCTTCTTGCCTATAAGATTTCTTTTGAGAAATCAGCTGATAGTCTTATGGGAACTCCTTTGTAGGTAACTGCCTCTTTTTCTCTTGCTGCTTTTAAGATTCTTTCCTTATCTTTTATCTTGGGTAATAAAATTACGATGTTTCTTGGTGTGTGCTTCCTTGAGTCCAACTTCTTTTGGACTCTGAGCTTCCTGGACTTCCTGGAAGTCTATTTTGCCAGCTTGGGTAAGCTCTCCTTCATTATTTTTTTCAAATTAGTTTTCAGTTTGTTGCTCTTCCTCTTCTCCTTCAGGTACCCCTACAATTCAGATATTGGAACTTTTGAACTTGTCCTGGAGGTTCCTCTCCTCATTTTTTTGAATTCTTGTTTCTTCATTCAGTTCTAGTTGAATGTTTACTTCTTCCTTCTGTTCCAAATCATTGATTTAAGTCCTGGTTTCCTTCCCTTCACTGTTAGTTCCCTGTATGTTATCTTTATTTCACTTTGTATAGTCTTCATTTTTTCCTCTATTTTGCAACATACTCAACCATTTCTGTGAGCATCCTGATCACCAGTGTTTTGAACTGTGCATCTGATAGGTTGACTGTTTCTTCATTTCTTAGTTCTATTTTTTTCTGGAGTTTTCATCTGTTCTTTCATGTGGGCCATGTTTGTTTTTGGGGGTTTTTTTTTGTCTCAGTGTACCTGTTATGTTGTAAGGGGCAGAGCTTTAGTTATTCTCCAGGTCAGAGCAACCCAGCTTGCTGCTTTGTGGTGCTGTATGTGGGGGGAGGGGTCAGAGAAGGAACTATGCCTCTTGCTCAACTCTCAACCATTTTCAGTCACTTCCTCCCCTTGATGTAGTCATCTACAACAGGTAGGCAGTGGAAAAGTCTCTAAAGCCCCCAGCAGATATTGGGAAAGGACCAGTAGGTCTTGCGATGACAAAGAAAATGCTATGGGGGTGATAATAGCTAGATGGCAGTGAGTTCGAAGAGCAGAGATTTGCATATGCGGGAAGACATAACTACCTAGACAAGCCATTGGGAAGAGAGAGAAATGCTAAACCTACCCTGTGCCCAAGACACGGATTGTACGGAATAAATAGCCTTCTCTCTAGGTGGCCACAAGGGAAGGATTCTTCTCAGAGGAGAGCAAATAGTCTAATGGAATGTTTTGCAAATTAGTGAAAGACAAAGTATAACTTATTTACAACAAAGCAAACATTCTAAAATAGTGGTAATTAAACTTTGTTAAGTCAAGGGGACTTTGAGTATCTAATAAAAGTTATGGGCCCTTTTCCTGAGAAAGTTTATCATGAACACAAAAGTAGTTTTAAGGACCGGTCCCCTCCCCGAAACCTATGTTGGACCCTATATGAAGAGCCCCTGTTCTAAATGCCACAGTGGGGCATGTGAGATGGACAGCGACCTGTCGGTGGTAAGCAGTGTTTAAATAAGATAAAGATAAGATGCACCCTGAAGACTGGTCATGAATTACAGAAATTTCTGGCATGGATGGCCTCAACTCTGGTTCAAATAGAAATCTGTAAAGTTACTGACACACAAGCGAAGATGTCAGTATTGTTGGAGGTTTGTTGATTCTGGAAAGAGTCCAATCAGAACTCAGGTGCCCCAGAAGTAGGGACCAGCCTAATTCCAAAAGAGAATGGAATGGTGGACATGCAGCCATGACACAGAGCATGGGATTACACATCATCTAACCAGCAGTACATTTCTTTATTTAAAAACCCAGTGTCTCTTCTGGAATAAACTGGCTTTTTAGAAATGAATAAGTTTATTAAAATATGTAAAATGCCAAAACTTGAACAAGAAAAAAACAAAGATGAATAAGCCGACAACCAATAAATATAGTGTAACTTTGATTCTAAATCATTGTCTTTATCATGTTCTTACCACAGTGATGAACTGGAAATGTGAATAAAGGGCGAGCTGATCAATAGAAAAGAAAGAAAAGACAGGCCTGTTTTTTAAATAAAAGATGCAAAAGACATAGGAGCTAACCAAGTCCAATATTGTATTTAAAAATACTGCTAAAAATACTGCTGTGTTTAAAAACTGTTTTTACCCACTGATTCCATTGAAAACCCTAATAAGAGTTTAAAAACAATATCTTTAGACTGATTTTGTCACAGCTCTAGTTTTTAAAACATCTTCCTCAGTCTCTAGTAATCTACCGAAACTTACTCTGACCATGAAGTCAATGCGATAGTACTTACAGAATGTGTTTACAAAACAGATGCCGATGTCTGTAGCACAGGCAGTGGTCCAGAAGGAAAACGGCCTTCAGCACACCCGGAAGATGCTGCATGTTGGTGATGCAAGTGTGAAAAAGACTGCGGTCTCCCTGCTGAGGAATTTGTCTCGGAATCTTTCCCTGCGCAATGAAATCGGTGAGTCTGTAAGTTTAGATGGAATGTGACTATATTGAAAATGCAAATGCAATAAAACATTGTCCTTAACACATTCTTTTTACAATGAAGGACTGAAAATGTGAATAAAGAACAAACTGTGATAACTAGACCTGACTTTTGTGCACCCAGGCATTAAGGGTAATCTTTCTCACTGGGTCTCCAATAGGATCTTTCTTCATATCCAGAATTTTGTTTTTGTTTTAATTACTGCAGAAGGGAAATTTTACACCATAGTAATAATTAACAAGACAAGTAATATATTTGATGTTTTTCAGCCTTTGGCAGTACCATCCAGAGAAGTCTTTTTAATCCATGTAGCTGCCTTCCAGAATGTTCTCTCTGTGGTCTGCGTAAGAATGACTCTTCTGAAACATTAAAATAACACTCACACAGTTGTTGGACTAGAAATGTATGGATGGGTAGATAATCATTAAAAAAAGACCAAAAAAAGTCACTGACTATGTGGATTCAGCATAGATGGTTTATTTATATAAATATAAGGAAACATTTTTGCTCCTTTCTTTGAGAGTCTGTATTACTGACAAAGATGATAACTATGTTAACTATCACATAACAAGTTTGCATTTATTGGCTTTATACCTAGAAATATCTGATGACTGTGAATCAAGTCAAAAATGAGAGTCATAAAATAACAATAGGAAGAAATGTTAAAATGAATTATGCTTCCTAATGCTCCATAAATTAGTCACTTCACTAACATTATGAATAATTTTTTGCTTTTTGTTTTGTTTTTGAATAGACTGGATTATTCTGAAATTACACGTACACACAGCATCAGAGACGTTGGGGTCTGGTTGTGTTTTAATCATGTCATAAAGACAGCCAGCAGCACAACACTGGACAGGTGGTTCATGCCCGTTATAAGTATAAGACAGCCTGGAAATTTTTCAGTGGCTCTAAAAGAAACCTTGCCGTCGGCACTCTCGAAGTTATGAAAGTGTTCTCCCCATTGTCTTCTGTGTACTTTTGTGCTCCACTTCACTCAGGGGTATTATCCTTTGACTTTTTTTTCTTTTCCCAAATAAAATGTTTACTCCATCTTTAAAGTTAAAAACTGGCCAACAAGAATATCGGCACTCTACACATTATGCATGTGCCCTCGGGGCAGAGATGCTGCCCGACCCCAGGTTCAGTCCTCTGACTGTCTGGGAGGTCACGCTGTAGCCCCCAGTTCATGTAAGATGACTTTGCTGATAAGCCCCCCTCGTTGAAGGACAATAGTGAGGAGAACTGTTTACACTTTTATGTAAATTAGTATGTGGATTTTTCATGTAGAATATTGATACTAATGTTCTCTGGTTATTTACATGCTTCATGTTTATTTTTTGTGATGCATAAAATTCTTTACAGATGTATTTTAGTTAATTATATTCTGTTATTGCGATATTTAGGGTTATAAATTTATTTATATCTAATTCTATAATGAAGATCTCTGCATAATTTTTTTTTCCATTTTTAAAGTGATGTTTTTAGGATGAATTGCCAGAAGTAGAATTTCTGAATCAAAGAATGAAAATGTTTCAAATTCTTGACATTTCTATCACATTGCTTTCTGAAAAGATCTCCAGTGTATTGAGCACAAAACATCTTTTTAAAAATCCTATTAAAACTTGAGTAGTAGAGAGGTTAACATCTTCCCATTTGCTTGTTAACCAGTTGTCTTTCCTTTTTAAAATGTTCTTTACCCAAAATGTTTTAGGATCTTGCATTTACGAAACAATCTTTTAAATCAGGTGTTCTTTTTCTTTCGTTTTATAGCCAAAGAAACTCTACCTGATTTGGTTTCCATAATTCCTGACACAGTTCCAACTACTGATGTTCTCACTGAAACTACAGCCTCTGCCTGTTACACATTGAACAACATAATCCAGACTAGTTACCAGAATGCCCGGGATCTTCTGAACACGGGGGGCCTGCACAAAATTATGGCCATCAGCTCAGACGACAGGTAAGGCCTTGAGCCTCTGGCCGTCTCTCCTTTCCCACCACAGCTCCCACATGTGCATCTAGTTGCGGGCAGTATTCAGAGAGAGTCACACTCCTCACTTGCGGCATTTCATTGACCTAGTGAATTAATTTGTTTCCCAGACTACCATTGTGATTAAGAATGGCAGAGTAGGCAGAGTGGGAGGCCCAGGGACGGCGAACACCCTTTTCCTCCCTGAAATCTGTGGAGCCGGTGTTGGACCAGGGGGCCGATAAGAGTGATAACGCAAGAAGTGAGAGGCAGCGTAGTAAATTCTTGCGTTCCCAGTTTTCTCTATCACGTCTCTTTCCACCTCTAGTTCACTTTTTGGAATAGAGGGTTTAATGCATATATATCATTCCACATCCCTGTTTCTGTCTTTGAATTTTCCCCATTTAAAGAGGAAGGAAGAGAATGAAAAACTTTGTGTGACCAAATTATCACTATTACTTAATTCAGAGTGATAGGATCCAAGGGGGGCACAAAGATTATCTTTTTTTAATTTATATAATTCTGAATTGAGACCTCCCGTATACATAGGAGAGACCCAATAACTCCGAGAAATGGCCCAACACTAAAGAAGATGTCAGGCAAGTGGGGAGGCCAGTTAGGGTGGTTACCAGGTAAAGCACAGCAGACAAGGGTATGCAGATTTACGTCCTTGCCTTCCCCATTGATAAAAGTTTCTAAAGATTTAGTCATCCTTCACCTACTGGTACACTACACATGGAGATTTCTCTTATAAGTGTAAATGTCTCTTACAAAAGGATAACTTCTGCTCAGTTTTCAGAGCTTTTCCATTGTCTGCTCTTTCTTCAAAATAATCAGCCTAAAATAATCCCTGTGCCACGTCTGACCAGTGTGACTCGGTTGGTTGGGCATCATCCCACAAAGCAAAGGGTCACAGTTTTGATTCCCAGGCAGAGCTCGTACTGGAGGCAACCAGTTTCTGTTTCTCTCTCTCTCATCATTGTTTCTCTCCCACTCTTTCTCCCTTCCCCTCCCTCTAAAATCTTTAAGTAAATAAAAATAAAATAATCTTTATACCAGAGAGGCATATTTTGGGGTGGTATATTCTGTTCCCCTTCACTTGCTGTTTAAAAACTTTTTCCAGTTTTAGAGAACCATAGTTTTTATAAATTAAATAGTCTCTTGGTTATGAGCAAGCTACTCTGAGAAGTCCACTGAAGTAACTAAAAAAAATCTGTTGGGCACTGATTTGCCTCACCCTGTCTCCAGGTTGGTGTGGAAAAGACTTACGGCTGATGACTGAGCCCAGCCAGCATGCACTTCCTTATACAGCTTTGCATTCTCTGCTTTGGTTGCATGTTTACAAACTCCTATGAGGAAAAACAAAAGATGTGTTTCTTTGTTAAAAGAAAAAATTTCAGCCATGTGCTACCTCAGGTGATAGAAGAAAAAGAGATCAAAGAAAGCATTTTCTCCTCAGCCAGAAACAGAAAATTTAGGACAAATTTAAAAGCAGAACATCAAAAACTAAATACAATGTCAAATTTAATGGTAACTTGGATTTAAAACAGGAGCACATTTTATATTTGCTCTATACAAAAGCAAAGACATTTTGAAACTACAATAATTTAACAGATGCTCCAACAAGAATTTATTTTATTAACCTGAAAAAATTACTTTTACCTTTATAGAGTCACTCAGTCTCAGAGAGGGATGTATATTTTTCAGTCATTCTTTCCTGTATATATACACACACATTATAAACATACAAATATATTTATATTCTATACATGACAATACAAATATGCAAATATAAGCTGTATTCTGCAAATAAATTCAAGGATGTGTAATATGTCTAAGGATATATTCCTTATAAATATCAAAAATTTGCTGTGTAAACTATTTGTTAGCGCTGTGTTAGTGGTTTCAAAAGAATTTTTTATCCTCCCCCAAGGACGTGCTTTCAAGTGCATTTAGAGACAGAGAAAGGGAGAAAGAGAAACATCCATGGGTTGCCTCCCGGACACACCCAGAGCAGGGCTTGTATGGGCCCAGACCGGGGACCGAACCTGCACCCTTTTAGTTATGAGACGATTCTCCAACCAACTGAGCCACACTGGCCCGGACTGTAAGATTTTTTTTAAATAATTTTTAAAAAGTGATCCCCAGGTTCTGACTCTTACCATGGAATTCTCCGGTCATTGTAAGTAGCCTGACTTAGCCGATGGCTGCTGCACAACAGCCATTAAAGAAGGTTCACAGACCGAGCAGAGACCACCTCCAGAAGCCTCACGCGTTCTCACTGACCTCGGAACGCTCTTTTCTCCTTTCAGCTACGGGTCCAACAAGGCCAGTAAAGCGGCTTCTGTTCTCTTATATTCTCTGTGGACACACACAGAGCTCCATAATGCCTACAAGAAGGTAAGAGCGCTAAAAAGGCACAGCGGGGAGGGGGTAGAGAGGAACTAAATGGTAATGGAAAGAAAAAAATACAATAAAAGTTAAATTTAAAAAATATAAAAGCATGTGTCATAGTTAACAGAATCAGATCCTAATGGCCTGCTTCACCCTCCCTGGTGAGAAATTACTAAGAGCTAAATTTTTGCGTGTGAAAATGTTGTTACCGTTCACATTTTTGTTTGCTTATTCCAAAGGCTCAGTTCAAGAAGACAGATTTCGTCAACAGCCGGACTGCCAAAGCCTACCACTCCGTTAAAGACTGAGGCAAGTGGAACATGCTCTGAGAAACTCCAGCCTCACCACTCTCAGCCACAAAAAACCCCAAAGGAAAACACCTATTTTTCTACTTCCCAGTTCAAGAAACCTCAAGAACAGCACGCCCTGTTTTTATCCTTTTCTATTTCCATGGTCCCCCGAGTCCAGAAAACAAATAATCAGAATATGATTTTATTGTTCTTCCAAAAGATTTTCACAAGTTTGCCACCAGAAGAGGCTGGCAGCAGGCTGTCTACCGCCTACAGGTAGCGGTCTTGGTGGTCTGGGCTCGCAGTGCACGGCCTCCTGGCACCAAAACGGGACTTCCTGTGGAATGGACGTTCATGGACTAAAGAAGGAAAGGAGCTATTACAATACTACAGTTTTCTAAACGTTGAATTTACATTTGTATTTTCTGGTTCCCGTGTCTGGTCCCTCGTTCGCACATCGTATCACCGTTGAGCTGTGAGCCTATGGTTCTGCAGTGTTGAAACAGAGTGGAAATGAGAAATATTCCCTAAGTTACCCAGGAGCAAATTTAATGGCAAAACTGTTTGTATGTTTGTTTGTTTGTTTACTTTGTGCTTGTTTTTATCCTCTTGACATTTTTCTCTAATTTTAAATGAACTTAAGTTTAGATCACAGAACATGCCTGACTGTAAGCAAAGGAATTGAAAGGTAGCAATAGTAGCAGGTTCAAAATCTTTCCACAGAGAAGGCAACAATGGCTATGAAACGTGATGTTTCCCGTAAACACGGAGTAAATGAGGTTTCTGCCCAAGGAAATACTTTACCTGTACCAACAGCATTAAAGGCAGATCTCTTCTGGACAGTGGCATCAGTGGCATCTGTTTCCTGGGCTTTCTCAGCCCCGCCGCGGGCTGCTGAAAGAATGGACTCTATTTTTAGCTGCCAGCGGAACCAGGGCCTCTCAGACAGCTGGGCCAGCCCGAGGCTCCGAAAGCACAACTCGTTTTAGTGAGTTGTGTTATCAACCGGCCCAACTTTGCCTCACATTCAAAAAATAGCACAGAGCCACGCAGTCTCATGCGACCTTCCTCCAGCTATTATTTTAAGCCCAGGAAACTCTACAGAAGAAACATGAAGAATTCGTTTTGGGAAGAAATGCGTCTAGGCCACCCGGAAGAGATAGGAGAGGAACTAATGTTAGTCCTCTCAAGTGCAGTTCTGTTATACTTTGCTTTAAAAAAAAAAAGAATTGACAGTGTTTGTTAAAAGAAAATACAAGAAGAAGGAAAAAATTCTTCATTTCGGCAGAAAAGTGTAGTAGAAAATAAACTTCCATTTTCAATTTGAACATAAGTCTTTATTATTATACATTTAGAACTTGAAATTTTTTTCAATTTTAACTGCTCAATGAAGAAGACTAAAGTCGATAACCTAGGTTAAACTGAACTTATTTAGATACCAACTTTTAAAATACTAAAGAGAAATTCTCCTTTTCCAGAATTTTGACAATAAGCATTTGGAGTATCTTTATTCCTCCAGATAACTGATATATGTTTAAGAAGTTTCTGTATTTTTCAAGGCACTAGTGGAGGTGTCAATAAAGTTCAATACAAAATGAGGCAAAAATAATGCCTGCGTTGGTGTCTATCTAATTTGTGTGTCTTCGTGTATATGGTTTGAATGACGTGACATTTGAGGATTTGACCTGACAAACTGTAACTTTAATTGCTAAGAGTTTAATACTTTCTGTTTATATTTCTCCCCTAATTAAAGTCCTAAATTCTTTACCAAGGCACACTTCCCATAGGAAGGATGGAAATAGCTAGTGACTAAAACACGTAGTAGTGGAAAGACATACAAAGGAGTTAGCCATTGTTAGAGTTTAGTAAATGGAGTGAGTCTGTGACCACAAAAGACAGACTGTTTGATCCCCATGTTTTGTTTCGTCGCCCTGTTTACGAAAACCTCACCACTTTCCTGTCTGTGAACATTTCTGAGGGAGGTCCTTGTGTGATTGATGATCAGTTTGGGTCGCAGGTCTGCGCACAAAGCTCTACTGTTTCCCGTGTGTCCCAGACCACGCCCACATCATCCGAGGAACTGACAGCAGCCCTGGGCCTTTGCGTATATCTGTGCTACGAGTTACAAAGGGCTACTGCCTTATCAGGAATTCTTACCATTCTTCTGGAATACGGGATATTGCTGCCCTGGATTTCTATAACTGGAAACACTTGTTTATACCTGATGGAAACAACTAAAGGATTATCTGACAAAACAGAGAGGGAATTAACATGTCAAATTGGAAAATCAACAGCAGGAGTAGATAAACCATTTTAAAACCAGTGCAATCACGCTCTGAAGACACAATCCGCAAGAAGAAAAGGGAAATGGGAAATATATGTTTATAATTTATGTGCACTACAGTTATAAATAAAATTTCCTTTAAATGACATGTAATGAACTTACTGCATTGGAATGAGTAGGACTTCAGTGTATGTTTACTTTGAGCAAAATGCAGAAGCCTTGAGTCACAGAATCTGAGGATTAAGAAGGAATTTAGAGGGCATCTGGTTAAGTCTGCCTTAGAGTATCTTCTTGCATCAGAGGACTTAGTTCTTAATTAAAGTGAGAGAAGAAAAATATGCAATCATTCACTCAACTAATGCCCACCACGACCCTGGAACTGTCCCATCTTAAGACTCAGTGATGGTTGCAGTAACATGTTCATTCTGGGAAGGAATGAACAGATAAAAAAGGAAACTTCAAAATGAAATTCTGTTTTAGGTTTAACATTTTAGTTTATACTGACACTGTTTCATCTCTTAAGAAATCCATCTTTTTAAGGACCATAAGAAGAAGAAATGCTCTCTCTATGATTTATTCAAAGCTCTCAAAATGCCCCTCATTGACCTAAGAGCTGTTGAAAACATGAGCAGAAGGGAGAGCATCCTGAAAGCCCCAGTTTGGGAGACACAGTTGAAGAACCGGGTGGTGTTTAGCCTGAAGAACAGTGCTCTGTTGCCTGTCTTTAAAGGCTGACAGAGTAGAGGGCAGACCAGGGTCACCAGGCAGGGACTTGTGAGACTTGCTCAACAACAGTAGGCCTAATGGGCATGACTGACAGCATCCTCATGAAGTATGTCTATATACTTTTTATATTTTATATGTAAAATAACCTGAACAGATGGAGGTGAAGTCACATTCCAAAGTCTCATAGCTAGAAAGTGCAGAGGGGCTATATGAAGAGGGGTGAGGGGTGACAAGCTTCTGTGGGAACCAGGAATGACAGATTTGTGTCTCCATGCTGGGGAAATGCGGGATCTCTTTGGTTTGTCTCCCTGTGGCTAGTTCAGAGGGCAGTCTGAAAATGTTGGAGGACTGATTCTAGAACCAGCCACCCCAGTTCAAATTGTGACTTCTCCACTTACTAGCTGGGGTAAGTTTCCCTCCCTCTCTGAACCTCAGCTGTCTTTATCTGTTACATGTGAATGAAAGTAGCTGTTACCTCTTTGGGTTGTTTGGAGGATCAACTTTTTATAATTATAAAGCACTTAAAACAGTACCTGACAGTATGTCCTCAATAAATGTGAGCTAAATTTTGTGGAGTTCCCTGGCTGTGGGGGAGGGGTGTCTTTGCTTTTATTTTTTGGTCCATCTTTTTTGAATTTCTCCTTTCATTTGGTTCAGTTAAAAGCCCCAACTTTCCCCTCACCTACCCATTTTACACACACACTTGTCCCATGCCTTAGAAGGCCAGGCAGAAATGAGGAAAACAAATATGGCCCAGAGAAGTGATTTTGAATGTCTACCTCAGAACACAAGTCCTTATGTGAAAAGAAATACCCCAGCCTGGCTGGTGTAGCTCAGTGGATTGAGCATGTGCTGCGAACCAAAAGGTCACCAGTTCAATTCCCAGTCAGGGCACAAGCCTGGGTTGGGGGCCAGGTCCCCAGTGGGGGCCACGTGAGAAGCAACCACACATTGACATTTCCATCTCTTTCTCCCTCCCTTCCCCTCTCTCTAAAAATGAATAAATAAAATCTTTAAAAAAATACCCCATACTTAAATTTGAGAAGGGCCAAGTTACACAAAGATTGAAAAGATTGTTAGATACCTCAGGGTCCCTAGTAGGCAGTGCGCATCGTGAAGTCTCCAGGAAAGAATAGAGCAGAATGCTGCATGTCACCCACCTTGTAGAGCCATAAACAGGAGGACAAAATCTGTTTACCTGGTTCACAGTCTACTCCAGTTCATCTTGCTAGAGTCAGACTTAGTCATGAAGAATCTTTTAGGAAAATCAGAACATCAGTGATTTCAGTGGATTGAAGACTAGTTCCTGAATGTTTTGCCTCATTCCCACCTGGAGTGCTGCTAATCTGCAGACAGGATGATGACTGAAAGGCAGTCATTAGCCCAGAGAAGCAGGTTGAGGCGGCAGCAGACATCCTTACTTCCGGCTGATCAGACCTCATAAATCTCACATCAAGACGCAGTTAAATCTCTAAGAAGCCTGGCTTTCACCTGTTTGCTGCTAACACACAACGCGTCTGGCAAGGGATGAGAACAAGTCCAAACTGTTGCAGATTTTCTCACAGCTATAACAGGATCTTCTTCCCAGAAACGACTAATCCCTCGGGTGTTTGTTTTAGAAAAAAGAAGGGGGAGGGGTTCCATTTTTAATTATATCTTTCAACATAACCTGTATGGAAAACTGTGCTGAGCTGAAAGCCAGTGAGAGGCGCCGTTATGAGTAATTGCTCGCAGACCTTAGCGAAACTGGCTTCATGGTGATGGGCAGTCACAGTTTACCGAAACTGCTTCATCTGGGAAATGACGTCATCTACTTGACGGTGAAAGTTACCGAGCTCTAGGCACATAAGGATCTTCTGGAGTAGGTCGCTCCCCTAGAACAACAAATAGGGTGAGAAGCACAGAATCATTAAGAAGATAATCTTCATTTTTAGCCAGCACTTGTCAGAATTGGTAACAGTGCATGAAAACAGAGTAATCTGTTTTGTGCTATTGCAGAAGTCGCTTTTTCTAAAAATTAATATGTTGAACATACGTAGCATGTCATCTCATGTTCTATTTCTCCTGCTTAAGCTCTTCCCATGGGATGCTTTATTTGCATTTGAATATCAAAAAAAGTTCAACTCCCCATGGCTTAAGCAATAAATGTTTTTATTGTAACAAAGACATGAAGGTCTTCTTGTAACAGGGAGACCAGATATAGGTGCCGTATTGCATCCGCTCAGTAAAGTCATCTAGAACCCAGATTCCTTCCGTGTTTCTGCTCTGCCGTTCTCCACCTGCTGCCTTTTGTGTCCAGGTTGATTTTTTTTCACGTTGACAAAATGGCAGCAGCAGCTCCAAACGCCCCATCTTTACAGAGCCATTTCTACAGGCCAGAGAGTAACATTCTTTCCTGCATCTGTTTTTTAATAAGTAAAGAACTCTTTCCCAGAAGCCTCCATCAGACATCTCTCATTTTAGATTGCCTGGAATGACGTCACTCGTCCACCCCTAAAGTCCATTCCTGAGCAAGGAAAAAGGGCTGCAGCGTAGCCACCCAGCCTTGCCTATGCTGTGTAGGGACGCTCAGAGAAGGAAGAATTCAACATTTTTAGCAAACTGATTTCCTCTGGCCTGGAAGATAACAGTGTTCTCTCAGAGGGTGGAGGCGCAAGGAGCCGATTTTCCACCATGGCCGTTTTCCACTCAGGCAAAGCCCAGGGAAGTGTGCAGGCAAAGGACGATGGAGGGGCACGGAGCTCCGGTTATGGCAATACTCACGATTTCAAGGAGAATTCTAATAAAAGAAGATGGTAAAGCTGCTATTTAACTGAACAATAAGGGTGGAATAAAATCATTTCAGAAGCTCCTGTGCCTCTTTCATTTTCTCCTTGGTATCTGCCGTTTTCACCTTTAACTACTAATTATGGAATCCAGGTTACACTTTCATTGACCATAATGGAAAGTTGACTTCCAACTTTCTTGGAAGAAAGTTGACTTCCAACTTTCTTGGAAGAAAGTTGACTTCCAACTTTCTTGGAAGAAAGTTGACCTGAGCCTGAGATGGTTGGGAAAACCTTCACTCTCCTAAATGAGACATTAATGTAGCTGAGTAGAGAGAACCTGGGTCTCGATTCTGACTTTTTTTATTATTATTTTCAGGAATCGTTAGTCCTCACAGCTTTAAAGGTTAGGAAGAAAGATACCCTTTTTCTTTAAAAAACAATTTAAAATATTTTATTTTTTAGTTGACGTACTCTGTTCCATTAGTTGCAGGTGCACAACAGTTATTACATAGACAATTTAAGGAGTGATCACCTCAGTGTGCCTGGCACCCATCTGACGCCATACACGGTTGTTACAATTCGAATGACTGTGTTCCCTAGGCTGTACTTTACATCCAGTGACTATTTCGTGACTACCAACTTGTACTTCTTAATCCCTTCACATTTTTCACCCCATCCTCCAACTCCCTCCCATCTGGCAACCATCCATTTATTCTCTGTACCTGTGAGTTTTGTTTCTGTTTTGCTTATTCATTTATGTTGTTTTTTAGATTCCATATATAAGTGAAATCTCATAGTATTTGTCTTTCTCTGACTTAATTTATTTAGATAATACTTTCTAGGTCCATCCATGTTGCTGCAAACAGCAAGATTTCATTCTTTTTTATTAGTAATATTCCATGGTACCTATGTACATCTTCTTTATCCATTTGTCTATTGATGGACACCTAGGTTGCTTCCATATCTTGGCTACTGTGCATAATATTGCAATGAACACCAGGTATATGTCCTTTCAAATTAGTATTTTAGATTTCTTCAGATAAATACCCAAATGTAGGATTGCTGAGTCATACAGTAGTTCTATTTTTAATTTTTCCAGGAACTTCCATACTCTTTTCTGTAGTGACTACACCAATTGACAATCCCACCAACAGTGCACGAGGCCTCCTTTCCTCCACATCTTCGCCAACACTTGCTATTTATTGATGATAACCATTCTGACAGGTGTGAGGTGATATCTCATTGTGGTTTTGATTTGCATTTCCCTAATGATTAGTGATGTTAAGCATCTTTTCATATGTCTGTTGGCCATTTGTATGTCCATTTTGGAGAAATAATCTGTTGAGGTTCTCTACCTATTTCTTAATTGGATTGTTTGAGGGGGGTAGGGTTTGTGTGTGTTAAATTGTATTATGAGTTTCTTATATTTACAAAATATACCTGTTCCTTATTGGATGTATCACTGGCAAATATCTTCTCCCATTTGGTAGGTTGTCTTTTCTTTCTGTTGATGGTTTCCTTTGTTGTGCAAAAACTCTTCAGTTTGATGCGGTGCCATCTTTTATCTGTTGTTGTTTTAGTATCCCTTGCCTGAGGAGACAGATCCAAAAAAAATTTCACTAATGGCAATGTCAGAGAGGTTTGCTGCCTGTGTTTTCTTCTAGGACATTTATGGTTTCAGGCCTTGCATTTAAGTTGAATGCACTTTAAATTTATTCTTCTATATGGTGTAAGAAAGTGATCCAGTTTCATTCATTTGCATGTACCTGTCCAGTTTTCCTCTTTATTTAAGAAACTGCCTTTATCCCATTGCCTCCTTTGTCATATATTAATTGACCATATAGGTCAATTAATATAGGGGTTGTTCTGGGCTCACTATTCTGTTCCATTGATTTATGTGTCTGTTTTTATGCCAGTAGCATGTTGTTTTGATTACTACAGGCTTGTAGTATAGTTTGATATCAGGTAACATGGTATCTCCAATTTTGTTCTTATTTCTCAAGATTGCTGTGGCTGTTCAGGGTCTTTTGTGGTTCCACATACATTTCTGGATTGTTTGTTCTGATTCAGTGAAAAACACCATTGGTATTTGATAGGGACTGCATTGAATCGGTATGTCTTGGGAGGTAATATGGACATTTTAACAATGTTAATGCCTTGATCATGGCATATCCTTTATTTGTATCATTTTCAATTTTTTTCTTCAATGTCTTAATAGATTTCCCACTGCAGGTCTTTTACCACCTTGTTTAAATTTATTCCTAGATGTTTTATTTCTTTTGATGCAATTGTAAGTGGGTTTGTTTTCTTAATTTCTCTTTCTGATAGCTTCTTACTGGTTTATAAAAAGCCAATTTCTGAATATATCCTGCTACCTTAATAAATTCATTTATTCTGATAGTTTCTTTATGGATTCTTTAGGGTTCTCTGTATACAGTACCATGTTATCTGCAAATAAAGACAGTTTTACTTTGTTCTTTTCAACTTAGATGCCTTCTAATTTTTTTTGTCTGATTGCCTGAGGCTAGGACTTCTAATACTATGTTTAACAAAAGTAATGAAAGTGGACATCCTTGTCTGTTGCTGATCTTGAAAAAAATGCTTTCAGCTTTTCACTTGTGTATGATGTTGCTTCAGGTTTACCACATATGGCCTTTATTGTGTTGAGATAGATTCCCTCTATTCCCACTTTGCTAACAGTTTGTATTGTGAATGGGTGTTGAATTTTCTCAAATGCTTTTTCTGCATCTATCAATATGATACTATTATTTTTTATCTTCAGTGTATCTGTGTGGCATATCATGTTAATTGATTTATAGGTATTAAGATTTGCATCCTGGGAATAAACTCCAGTTGACATAGTGTATGATCTTTTTCATGTATTGCTGAATTTGGTTTGCTAATATTTGGTGGAGAATTTTTGTATCTGTGTTCATCAGGAATATGCCCTGTAGTTTTCTTTTTTTGTAATGTCTTTTTTGTAATGGTTTTGGTATCAGGGTAATGCTGGCTCTGTAAATGAGTTTGGGAGCTTCCCTCCTCTTCAGTTTTTTTATAATAGTTTGAGAAAGATAAGTATTAATTTCTTTGAATGTTTGATAAAATTTAACTCTGAAGCCATCTGGTATCAGGCATACATTTGTTGGGAAATTTTAAATTACTGAATCAATTTTGTTAGCAGTTATCAGTATGTTCCAATTTTACGTTTTTTTTTTTTCCTGATTCAGCCTTGGAAGATTTTATGTTTATAGAAATTTACCCATTTCTTACAGGTTATCCAATTTGTTGGTATTTGTTCATAGTATTTCCTTTTCATTTTAAAGATTTTATTTATTTTTATTTTTAGACAGAGGGGAAGGGAAAAGGAAAGTGAGGAAGAGATACATCAATGTGTGGTTGCCTCTCAGGCACACCCCCAACAACCTCCCTGCTGGGGACCTGACCCACAACCCAGACATGTGCCCAACTGGGAATTGAACCAGCAACCCTTTGGTTCTCAGTCCAATGCTCAATCCACTGGGCTACACCAGAGAGGGCAACTGTTCATAGCATTCCCTGATAGTCCTTTGTATATCTGTGGTGTCACTTGTCACTTTTCTTTCATATCTGGTTTTATTTTCTTGGGCCTTCTCCCTTTTTTTCTTGATGAGTCTGGCTAAACTTTTATAAATTTTGTTTATCTTTTCCCTTTATATCCATCAATATTTGCTGTATCTAGTTAGATGTTTATGAGAGTTGTATCCTGTGGTTGGATTGATCCCTTTATCACTATGAAATGTCCTTCTTTGTCTCTTGTTACAGCCTTTGTTTTAAATTCCATTTTGCCTGATGTAAATATGGCACCCCAGCATTTTTTTATTTCTGTTTGTATGAAATACTTTCTTCCATCCTTTTGCTTTCAGTCTGTGTGTGTCTTTCGATGTAAAATGGGTCTCTTGTAGGCAGCACATGTTTTGTGAAAGACAATGGATTGTTTTTCAATCCATTCAACCACCCCAGGTCTTTTGATTAGGAAACAGTTGTGTGGCTGCTTAATTGGAACTACATTCCAAGCTAACACTGGCTGCAACTTAAGACAACAGGTTTGGGGTGGCCTGATGGCAGGTACAGTGGAGGTTGAGATCAGTTGCCATTTGTGCTGAGCTTGGGGCCACTTCACATGAGATACATACAGTGCATGCTGAGGCCAGCCGCTGGGGTTTGTAGATCTTTGAGAGATTTTAGGAAAGTCTACAACTCGAGCCGAGGCAGACCGCTTGAAGTGGCCCGGGTGTTTGAGTTGGGGCTGAGGGACATCTCAGGGAATCACCAGGGCAAGAAGTGCAAACCATGTTAACTAGGTTAATGGAGAGAGAGTGCAGACTTCATGGCCACCTGTGCCTGATGGCTGGGTTGAGGGGAGGTCAAAAAAAGAGACATGAGGCCTGCCAGTGCCTCCCTCCCTGGAGAGAATGGCCCTAACCCATGCCCCGCCCCCCACAGTCCCCACCCTGAAGCTGGTCAATTCAGTTCCTCCCCATATGCCCCTGACACTTTTCAAACTGTCTCTGCTGCACTGGAGCTTAGGGTGACAGAGTTTGTAAGCAAGTGAGTCTATGAGCGGGCCCCTCGGAGAACACCTAGGATCCTAGCAGCCCTCTGTCTCACTTAAACAAATCCCTGCTGGTTTTCACAGCCCAATGTTGTGTGGGATCCTCTTCCTGGCCCTAGTGCCCTGGGCTGGGGAGCCCAGTGTTGGGCTGGGACCCCTTGCCCTTCAGAGGGGACCTTGCAATTTTTATTTATCGCTTGTGGGTTTGGGACCAGCCCATTTCTCATCCTTCTCTCCTACCAGTCTCAATGTGGCTTCTTTATATTCTTAGTCATAGGGCTTCTGTTCAACCCGTCTTCAGGTGGTTCTCAGTGGGTTCTGTAATTTAGTTCTAATTTTGATGTGGTCATGGGAGGAGGCAAGCACAGAATTTACTTACTTCATCTTTACCAGTTTTTCTGGCTTCTGACTTTACCCCTCACTAGCTGTATGACTCTGAGGAGTTCTTTTAAATTTCTGGCTTCTGGTTCAAGATGGAGGTGTAGGTAAACACATTTTGCCGCCTCACACAACCACAGAAAGAATTAAAAACAGACCTCAAAACAAGTAACACCCAGACTGTCAGAAATGGAGCCGTATGGAAGTCCGACAACCCAGGATTTAAAGACCCCACTTTCATCCAGACGGGTAGGAGGGGCAGAGAAGCGGAAACAGGCAGAGAGGCGTGGGGATGCGGTATGGCACGGAGAGGTGGCGGTGGTGGGATGCGTGGTCCCACATTCACGTGTGCTGCATACAAATTGGGAGGGGTTCCTTGGGAGCAAGCGATCCCAGCCCCGGGCCAGACTTCCCAGCCCTGGGTTCCAGCACCAGGAAGATAAATCCCCACAAGTTCTGGCTATAAAAACCAGTAGAGGTTGGGACCGTGAAAGAAACTGCCGATTTTCAGGAGACTCAGCTTACAGGGCCTACACAGAAATTGGAACTTACACAGACCCACCCCCTCTGGGATTAGCACCAGGGTAACAGCTAGAAGGGTGCCAGTCACACAGGGTAAGTGCCAGGCAAACCTCCAGAAGCCACAGGCAGCAACACTGTCCCCTGTCTGGGCCCTCCCCCCACACAGAGCCACAGAGCCACAAAGCTGTGAAGCAGATTGCCCCATCCTGGCAATTACCTAAAGCTCTGCCCCACACAATTTGCAGACATCTTTTCAACAGTAGGCCATGCTACTGAGACAGGGAGTCAAAGCAGCTCTACCTAATACACAGAAACAAACACAAGGGAGCTGCCATGAGCAGACAAAGAAATGTGGCCCAAATGAAAGAACAGGACAAAACCCCAGAAGAAGAACTAAACGAAACGGAGATAACCAACCTATCAGATGCAGAGTACAAAACACTGATGATCAGGATGCTCAAAGAACTCACTGAGTATGGCAACAACATAGAGGAAGAAATGCAGGTTACACTAAGTGAAATAAAGAAAAATCTACAGGGAACCAACAATGGGGGCATGAAGCCACTGTTGGTTCCCTGTAGATTCAAATCAGTGATTTGGAACATGAGGAAGAAATAAGCATTCAACCAGAAGGGCAAGAAGAAAAAAGAATTAAAAAACATGAGGATAGTATACGGAGCCTTTGTGGCACCTCCAAAACCAACGTCTGAATCATAGGGATGCCAGAGGAGAAGAGGAAGAGCAAGAAATTGAAAACTTATTTGAAAAAATAATGAAAGAAAACTTCCCTAATTTGGTGGAAGAAATAGACATATATACAAGTCCAGGAAGCACAGAGAGTCCCCAGCAAATTGGACCAAAGAGGACCACACCAAGACACATCATAATTAAAATGCCAAAGGTTAAAGATAAAGAATTTCACAAGCAGCAAGAGAAGAGCAGGGAGTTCCTACAAAGGAGTTCCCATTAGACTGTCAGCTGATTTCTCAAAAGAGACCTTACAGGCAAGAAGGGGCTGGAAAGATGTATTCAAAGTATGAAAGTCAAGCACCTACATTAGTCTATCCGGCAGTAAACCTAGGTTGCTCTATCCAGCAAAGCTGTCATTTAGAATGGAAGGGCAGATAAAGTGCTTCCCAGGCAAGATAAAGCTTAAGGAATTCATCATCACCGAGCCATTATTATATGAAATGTTAAAGGGATTTATTTAAGAAAAAGAAGATCAAAACTATGAATATTAAAATGGCAATAAATTCACAAGTATCAACAATTGAATCTAACAAAACAAACTAAGCAAATAAGCAGAACAGGAACAGAATCACAGATGTGGAGATCACTTGGAGGGCTATCATCTGCGAGGGGGGAAGGGGAGAGTGTGGGAAAGGTGCAGGGATTAAGAAGCATAATTGGCAGGTACAAAATGGACAAGGGGAGGTTTAGAATAATATAGGAAATGGAGAAGCCGAAGAACTTATATGCAAAACCCATGGACATGAACTAAAGGGGGGGACTGCTAGAGAGAACGAGGGTACTAGGTAGAGGGGGGCAAAAATGAAAAACTAGGGACAACTGTAATAGCTTAATCGATAAAATATATTTCAGAACAAAAAAATAAATTTCTGAGTGTCAGTTTATCTCTTTGGTAAAATAGAGTTGATTATTACTACTTCATAGGATTTTTGAGGGAATAAAATTTTCAAAATGCCTGGCACCTAGGTTAGGTACTCCATAAAAGGTAGTGATTACTTCCTCCCTCTTATAGATCTGTCTGCCACCCAGGGGTGTTCAAGCTTGAACCTCTGCCTACAGCTGTACTCCCTTGCTTTGCATTGCCCCAGGCATCACCTTAGAGCAGAAAGCAAATTCCATGAAACAGTGGTGATAAGAGATGAGGAAAAACCTGCTGAACCTCCTTGCCCACTCCAGCCCCTCCCCAAGCCTCCAGATTTCCCTCACTTTTCATCTGCTGACCTGTAATCCACAACCCCACAGTCCCTAGTTCTGCCCATTTTCACACCAAACTCCATCCTCCCGAAGAACTCAAATCGGGAGAACCTCCCAAGGGCAAGAAGTGAAAGAACTCCTTTTCTGGCTGGTAGGTTTGCAGCAGGAATAGTGTGTTCTTGTTAACCCAGGTGGAAATAGTGAATATGTAATTCTATTTAAAAAGTAAGGGTAATGCCCTGGTTGGGGTACTCAGTTGGTTGGAGCATCATCCCATACACCAAAAAGATTGTGGGTTTGATTCCTGGTCAGGGCACATACCTTGATTGCAGGTTCAACCCCCCAGTCCAGCCATGGGAGGCCACCAATCAATCAAGCTCTCTCTCTCTGTCTCTCTCTGTCTCTCTCTCTCTCTGTCTCTCTCTCTGTCTCTCTCTCTCCTTTTTCCTTTCTCTCTAAAAGAATCAATAAAAAACATCCTTGGGTTAGAATTTTTAAAAATTCTCTCGAAAAAAGTACAGGTAAATAATGTCAGGTCAGCTACATATTAAAGATAAATTTCTTTCTAAAAAAGAAGAAGATTTTTTTAAGGAATATTCTGAACCAGTAAATATTTTGTGTTTGTCTGAAGGTTGGGTGTGGTGGACTACACATCACCCTAATTACACCCTTTCTCACATCTTTCCAACACAACAGAATTTTAACAGGATGTGTTTCCGGAATGAAGACTACATTTCTCTGCCTTACTTGCAGCTGCGTGAAGGCATGTGATTAAATACTGACCAGTGCGATGTATATGAAATATAATCCAATAGCTTCTCAAAACCTTCTTTATGATACAGGTGGATAAATGTGTTTTGCCCCCTTTTTGTCCTCATTGTCCATTCTGCCTGGAATGCTGATGCCACCTGGACCACAAAAATGAAGGCCACTCTCTGGTGTGGCAGGACACTGACCTGAGAGGGACCGTGTCACACTGGCTCTGGACCACTTACCTTCAGTCGTCACACACATGAGAGGGAAATAAAACTTTATGGGGTTTAAGCTACTATTATTTTGTTTTTTATAACTCACAATGAAACAGTTCTGAGTGTTACTTCTTGAGATCATTATGTAGAACAAAATCAAATTAAAAGAAGAAATTTCTAAACCTCTGTCCTAGATCAAAATGCCAACTACAAGATTAAATTGTTAGTAAGAATGCAGAGAAGTGAATTATGCAAGTTAATTTTGGACTTTGTGTCCCTTCATGCTGTGGATAAAGCTCTTTACAGAGCAGTCTTCAGCCATGTCGTGAAATTAATTCTACTCAGTAGAAAAATAACTACAATTCCAACAGGGAACTGGAAGGTACAGGTGTGACCTGATGGTATCAGGTTTCCTCTGAGAATCGTGCTCTGGGGAATATTGCTTACAGGGGAGAAAGAAAACTAGTACCTGAAATACAACCCATAGCTATGAGACCAGGAAAGCCTGTTTTCTGCAATGTATTTGCTCACAAATGTCAAGAGGAAATCATTTCTATATAATGAAAAGAATCATTTAGTAGACAGCTAACTTAGGTTACAAACATTTTTAAAAGGTCTACTGGAAAACCACGTACAGCTGCCTGACACAACATATCCACAGGGGCTCTGTTTGACAGCGAGGCATCCTGCCTACTGTGGCGTTTAAGAAACACCAAGTCATAACAGAAAGCCCTATAAGGGTGTGTGGGATCTTTGCTTCGTGGATCTTGTCTTCGGGCACTCAGTACACAGTCCCACCTCTTCTGGATTCCCTCCTGCTCTATCATAAAGGAAAGAAGGCAAAAAAACTACATTTTTCAGACTCTTACAGCATGTAGGGTTTGGGATGCAGGGGGTTTTTTTGTTTGTTTTTTAAATATATTTTTATTGATTATGCTATACAGTTGTCCCATTTCCCCCCTTTATTCCCCTCAGCCCTACGCACCCCCCACCCTCATTCCCCCCACTTAGTTCATGTCCATGGGTCATACATACAAGTTATTTGGCTTCTCCATTTCCTATACTATTCTTAACCTCCCCCTGTCTATTTTGTACCTACCATTTATGCTTCTTATTCCCTATACCTTTTATCCCCCTCTCCCTCTCCCCCTCCCTGCTGATAACCCTCCATGTGATCTCCATCCCTGTGAATCTGTTCCTGTTCTACTTTGCTTAGTTTGTTTTTGTTTTTGTTTTTTTAGGTTCGTTTGTTGATAGTTGTGCGTTTGTTGTCATTTTACTGTTTGTATTTTCTATCTTCTCTTTCTTAGATAAGTCCCTTTAACATTTCATATAATAAGGGCTTGGTGATGAAGAACTCCTTCAACTTGACCTTATCTGGGAAGCACTTTATCTGCCCTTCCACTCTCAATGACAGCTTTGCCAGTGTGATGCAGTTGGGTGGGAAGAAAGAGACCATTTTCCTGTTGCTGTTGTGGTTGGAAAGCAAATCCCAGAAGATGCCAGTGAACCCGTGTCCAGTCAGCAGCCTTGTGAGTGTTGGCAGCCGTGATAGCGGCCGATGTGAAGGCCGTAACAACAGCACCTCCACCACCTCTTCCGCAGGTGCGTGAGCGCCCAGATTCCTGTAGTAAAGCCCTTTCTATGCCAACATCTAGAGTGAATCCTGTTTTCTGCACTGAACTCTGATACCAGTATTCCAAACACTTTTATTTTCTCGATTTGGGGTAAATTAGTTTCCCAGGAGAGCCTAATTTTGTTTGTTCTCTGAGTTTTTTAATGTTAAAAAGGATCTTTGGTACATCATGACTTATATGTATTTCTTGAACAGTAAGCTCAACTGAAATACCTGGTTATTTTCTACAAATCTAGTAGTTTTCTATAAAATTTTTTACTTGATCTTTGATTAATATTCTAAGAACTTAATAGAGTAATTTACCCCAAATAATTAACACCTTAATTCAGTTAGGCATGTTAAACTGTAATCGCTAATTTCAGCATATCTCAAAGTTCTCCTGCATCTTACAGCGCAGACCCAAATGGTTAGCAAACTAAACTCCCCTCAGCAATAATGGTGCTGAGAAACCTGAGCAGAGAGGTTTAAAATATCTGATTCCTGTAAACATTCAAATGCTATTTACAAACTAAATAAATACCTACCTTTCTCATAAAAATCACAAGACTAGTGTTAAACCTTTCAAATTAAAATCACAAGTACAAAATGTCAAGTTCTCTTAAACGTATTAAATAACAAACATAGGCAGATTATAATGATTTTTAAAACTCACCTCTAGGTGTACCTAGAAGTATTAAAATTGTTGTTTTGATTTATGTCGTCATTTCTGTGTTAGTTTCTCAGTCCTTGGGGGTATAAAGTCGCTGGTGCAGCTGAGGAGAGCAGAGCTCCCATCTCGGGACGGCTGAGCGCATTTGATATGAAATCCAGGCCCAGGATGCTGCCTCAGTCCGGTTACAGTCCGAGTCCAATCCTGGGCAAGGGTTCTGGGTTCCATTCAATTCTACCCTTTCTCTGCCTTTCTCGCAGATTACCCTTCTTAGAGGAACGGGGCTTTGAAGCACAGGCTTTTTCTTGCTGCCTAGTCTCCATACACATACACACACACACAGCCACACACACCAAAGCAAGACTGCAGTTAATCTCTCTGCTGCCTGATTTGAGGTCATTGAATTCTGCAAGCACACACACACACAAAGTAATTAATGTTTGAATGCTTTATGTTATTACGTATCTCATCAGTCATCATTTAAAAAATATTATATGGACATTTACTGGCTTTGGGCCCTAATACACTAAGTCTAAAAAAAATTAAAAATTAGAGCAAAGTATTCCTTAGAAAAGAAAAAGAAAAAACTTTTTGCTTTTAACTTCTTGGGAAACAACCATTGCTCCTGAGAGCTTACCAGATTTGAGCTCATGAGAAATGAAAGACACAGCCAGGTCTTCAGTTTGTATCCTACTTGAAAGAAACTTCCCTGGATCGAGAATACGTAGCAGTCTTAGGTGTTTTAAAGTCATTCTTGAACAAGCCCCTACTGGGACTTTTGCTTTACAGAGTTTTAGTTAAATTTTGGTGAGTTAAAGCCATTGATATGTTCTGCGGTTCGCCACTGGAAATTGTACTGCAAGCCGAGGTTTCTTGTAGGAATTTCTTCCGCAACAGGAAAACCTTTAGAGAAAGGCCATTCCCCTGAATGCTATGCTTTGCAAATTAATCTTTTTGTAAAACTATTCACAACATAAGTCCGACAGAAAAGCCTAAGCAAGTAGCCAAAATGCCTCATCATTAGAGCTATGAGCTGAAGTTCAACATAGTATTTTGAATAGGTGTGGTCTGGGCTGAACCCCATGTTTGGGACCGCAGCAGTAGATAGAACTCAGAGATGCTGGCCAGGGTTATTCTCAGAATCTGTTTCTATATATCATGCTTCTTACCGATTCTTGCTGAACCTTTTGACCTCATTTTTTTTAAAAAGAGCTTTCCCCTTATTTAGTCTTTCAACTGTAGAGTTGTAATTTAACAATTTTAAAATGTTAATTCTTAAAATTAATTATGATCTGACAAAAACTAATGATCTTTTGTGGGTCAGGTCAGTCTGATTAAGTGGTATAGGGAAACCATTTGTATTAAAAAATTTCCTACTTGAATAAGATATTTCTACCTGCTTTGTCACAGTACCTGGAATTCAACAGTTAGAGATTGAAGCTCTGGGTGAGTATCAAACCTCTTTTTCAAACACAAATTCTCATGGACAAGTTAACACCAAAAGTCCAACCAACTGCACTAGGCCCTATAAAACCAATCAGTGGCATTTCATAATAAATCATCATACAATGGAATAATAGTAAAGAAAACAAATGAGCCACACAGCTACAAGCATCAAAATGGAAGTAAATTTAATTAGATCTTATTAAGCAAAGATTATATAAAGACAATATAAAGCGGAGTAATTCCACATAAATAAAGCTCAAAAACAAAGCTAAACTGAAAAACATATTGAATGGAATGGGTATTTACGTGGCGTTAACAAGCTATAAAAATGCATGTAGAGAAGAGTTTAAGAACACATGTGCAGAAGATGTTTGTAAGAGTGCACCTTGCTTGCCATGTCGAGAACAGCGCTGTATCAGTGCATGGACGTCACAGACGTTGTGTAAGGCAAGCGGAGAAGTGTTGAGGAACTCTTGTAATAAAGGTGTTTGTAAGGGGAAAAAATCTTATGGGCAGAATTGTGTCTCCTAACCTGATCTGACTGGTGTCCTTATAAAAAAAAAAAAAAACCTATAAAGAATAGTCAGGAAATGATAAACACCAAAAAGGGTCAGCAACTACCTCTGGACTGAAGAATATGATTAGGGAGATTCTTTGGGGGACTTCCAAGATTTTGGAGATGGTATATTTGTTATATAATAGATTGTAGTATGACATATGTCATGATTAAAAAGTTTGAAACTAATTTTAAAATTAAAGATTAACCGCTACGATGAAGTGAAGAGGCCCGGAGCTCTGGGCAGAGTCGCAGACACTAGTCCCACCCCCATATCTAACAGAGGCCATGGTGCACCCGCCCCCCAGAGCCCCGACCCAGGGTTGAAGCGCACAGCCCCAGCTGCTGAGAGTGTTGGCGCCCACCACTCAGCTGAGTCCTTCTCTGGGACTTGCCTTGGGCTGAAAACAGCCACAGACCCAAGGTCTTGCCCCTTCCCAGGGCAAGCCCACATCCACAGGCTGGTTAAAGTATAGAGGTCAAGTCTCTTTGCCTCTCAGAGGATTTAAATGTGATGGTATAAACATGCTCTAAACCATTATGCGAAATATTAGAAATATTTGAGATGATTGAGAAAAGATGCCAAACATCACTGAAAACAGGTATTGCTCTTAAAATGTTATCAAAATTGCATACTGTCCAAATCTGTCACACAGAGACCTCTTATAGTAACAAAAGTTCTATACATGGGATTTCCAGTTTCATTCGTTTATGTGGATGTGAGGCATTCTTTCTTAAATGTAACAACAAAATAAAGATGCCTAAATTTTGCCTGCTAAAGAAATATTACCAATGCAAATGCTCCCACCTCAGTTAGTTATCACCAGGCTGCTGTTGAAGGGCAGGGGTGAGAAATTAAAACATCAAAGAGACAAAACGTGATACCAGGATTTGCCTTCCAGTCTTGTGTGAAAATCAGTTGATAACTTCCAAGCTCTGCCTTAAATAGAAAACATCACCCTTCAGTGGGTTCTGCTTAACAACAAGGCAAGCTCTGAATGAGCCTTCTAAATTATGCAACAAATGGGGAATTTTGAGAGAGGCAAAAAAAAAAAAAAAAAAAGGGCTGACAATGGAAAAAGTACGGAAATGATCTGAAGACCTCTGGGTTTCATGTTGAAGGAGGAATGTAAAACCTCCCCATCATTTTGATTCCTTCCTTCAGTCTTTTTGCGTGACAATGTCCATTCGTACGTGAACTCTATAAACCTACCCACCTGGAATTTCTAAGAACTTCATCTGCTCAGGGATTCTCCTAAGGAATATTTAGTGGGATAGTGTGATAGTTGTTACCTCAGTGTCAACAAAAAGAAGCCAGTGTCTCCCCAAAATACTTACCAACTTTCCCTCGGATTACGTTAAGGCTCTGCCATCTTTGAGCACACCCAACCCCTTTCAATGCCATTCTTTGCCTCATTCATTCAACAGATACTTCCTGGGTGCCTGCCGTGTGTCAGACACAGTGCTTGGCAGTAAGGATGTGATGAACAAGACAAAGACGACCCTGCCCTGGTGGAGCTTACCTTTCACAGGGTCTGTGGCTTCACTGAGAATTGGCAGTCTCTATACAACATGGATGAAAAGCAGCACAGTTATCATTCACACATTACACAAAGTGGAATATCCTTTTCTTTCTTCTAAAACCATTTCAATGTAAAACTCTCTTAAACCTTTGCAATGGGCCCAGCACTCTTTGTTTCTACAGGAAGCACCTGGCACCCTAGCTGGAGAAGCGCAGTGCACGCCTGCGGGCCAGCCCGCGAGAGCCGCGGAGCCGCTTGTCTCCTTTTCAACTCAGAGTGCTACCAGAAAGGAAAAGAGGGGAAGCCTGCTTTCAAAGGCGCTCTGGCAGAAGGACTGGACTGACAGGGCTGGTTCCAGGCGACCCCAACTTCATCCGCCAAGTGAGGCACAACAAATACTTGCAGAGGCCTTAGGTCAATGCATCTATCAACCCTGAAACCCGATTTTCAACAGACGTACTCATCCCAAGTCCATTCACAGTCGCTCGCCTGTCCGTAGACACACTGTCCCCCCCCCAAATACAACCCCCACGCCCCCCAGATGGTTCATGGTGAACATGGCTTATTCCGAAGGGATCACGCCAGAGTTGTTCTGAAGAAGGCAGCAACTTTAGCTGTACATTCTAAGTGATCCCCCTGAGATTGCAGCAGCGGTAACTGTCACGCTGGGGGTTCCCAGTGGGTGCCAAGCACGGTGCTGGGCCTTCCGCTGCATCATCTCCGCAAGGAGACGCTTATCTCCATTTTCCACGTGAGGCAGTTGAGGCTTCTGGGGGTTAAGTTGTCCGCGGCCATGTAGCTAGTAAATGGCAGGGCCAAACTTCAAAGCCCCAGGTTTTCAGACTCCAAATGCTATACTTTTCCTTAGATGTTTTCTTTAAAAGAAAGTCCCAGAGGATAGCACAGCCTTTTCTGTTGATTCATTCTGTTTCTTCTACAATAGTTCCAGTTTCCCCGAGTTTCATCTGATCTTCCGAAAGCACTTTGCACTGCTGGGTGACATGATCCATTTGGCTACATCTCTTTGTGGTAGAGGCTTCTTCAAACTCTAGAAATGATAAGCTTTGTTATATTGTCTCTCATTCCGATACAAAGTCTCTCTTTATTATCTTTAATAACCTCTGTCATATGCAGAAACTTTCACTCTCTTGGACCCAGCCTTTCTCAACCTGCATTTTGGCCTGGCATTAGCCTTAGAGGGAACTAACTACCTTGTTATAAAACCTATTGTCAATGTTATTATAATGAGCTAATGTAAGAGCCGCCACCCTCGGTCCTCTGACTGCAGCCACGTTAACTTCTCATGATTTTTCAGACCTGCCGTTGGTGTCCTTTCATAATCTCGTGCCTTTGCCGTGCACCTGAAGTAGCTTCCCCCTCATTTCTTCAGAACATCGTTTCTGGCAAACTGCCATTCGTGCTTCAGGATGCAACTCGAGAAATGTCTGTGATGATATCCCAGGTACTGCGAGCTCAGTTCCTTGTTCACATTGTCATTTCAAAGTTCTATGGCCCTATCACTTACTTGCCTTTTGTAGTCCAATGTCTGCTTATTTGTCTATCTGCCCTGCCAGGCAGTAAATCGATTGAGGTCAGGATTGGTGTGTTAATCATCTCCGGTTATGGCACTTCTCACACAAGGCTCAGCACAGAACAGCTGCTCAATAAATTTTAGTATTGAATAAGGGAAGTGGTGGAGATTTAATGCTTATACTTTGAACTAAATGTCCTTTGCAGTATGTTTTATGTAAGAACTCCTACTTTCCTTTCATTTTCTGCCTACTTAGCATGTGAAAATACATAAAATATTTAAAATTTCAAGGCAGGCCTTGGGGAAAAACAATGAGTTCCTTTTTCTTTCATAGTAGCATCCTTTCGACTCAGCCCTTCAATTCAACTCACCTCCTTTACCAACATTATTTTCCAGTTTTAAAGTATGGCTGGTATCATTTTCAGGATCTTAACTTACTAGAGGTGTCCTTGGGTCATTGTTCCCCGTATTTCACCTCCACGTTTTCTGTAAGACCCTCGTCTTGGTCTCTCTATGCCTTTCCCTGACTCCCTGGCCCTTTTTCTCTGCTGCTTCTACTTCCTGGGACGCACTGAAGGTTGTAAGGTTCTCCGGAGGGGTAAAGGGGGTGGGGGGAATAAAGGAATGTCTCTTCCTTAAGCTAAAACCTCCTAGTTCTTTTAGAGAATATGAACAAAACACAATGGAATAAGTGCAGTTACTCATCATGAATAAACACAACTGAACCAATGCAAGAAATCACCTCGGAGAGGTGGGTGAGTGAGATGACACGCAGGCTGGAACCTAGGCCCTGGAGCCAACCAAACCTCGGTCCAAATTCCAGCTCTACCCCGTCCGTCACCCATAAAATTGGCATTGAAGTTACACCTGTGTCACAGAGTCATGCCTGCCGGTTTCTAGCTTCATGGCCTTGGATCATCCCCTTGGGGGATACAATGTTTAGACCAGAAGATCAGCTAGCTTCATCCAATTCTAAAATATCCCATGATTTTTGTTGCCTCCCATGTTCTTTTATTTCTTCTCTTGGCTCCTTTCTTAGATTAATAAGAGAAAAAGTGCTAACTATCATTGTTTGCGACCAGCCTCTTAGGTCTGCCGTTGGTGACGTTTCCCTCTCTTTCTGACCTCCGACCCCACAGGCACGTGCACGAGAGCTGGTTATAGCCCCCCAGCCGCTCTCAAGGCCGCCCGCTGCTTCCTTTCGGGGAGGGGCATCCTGCATCAAAGATTAGATGGAAGGCTGTTGTCTGGATACTAGAAATACTGGTTTCTGGTCCTCCGGGTAATGAAGCACCAAGACAAAATAACTGCAGCTCTATGCAGCAATGCTTAAAATCTCACTAGAAAACTGTGATCACGTCTAGGTTATTCCACTTAAAAATATGGAGTTTTTAAGGAGAAATCAAAAATGGAATCAATTGAAAAACAGAATATCTAAAAACTTTTTAAAAATTAGAATCAGGTTGGTAAGAATAATAATAGACAATAAATAATGGCCTTCGGACTGGAAAGGTTTTTGCAAAAGAACAGTAACAAATAACTTTGAATCTCTCTTGGGAGCAGAACAAGAAAACTCCCCTTCTGAGTGCTCGGTGTTTGCCAAGGCGCCTATTACTTTATGACCTCTTGCACAAAGCAGTCTGATTTCCTTATCTCGCATTTTCTCAGTCTGTATATTAACCAACACTTATTGGCCTTCTCAATATAAGTTTATCTGTGATGAAAAAGTAATACCTAATCTGCTTGCCTCTTACACTATTATGAAATACAAAAGGCCGTGGGTGTGTGAGCGCTATGCTGGCTCTATGCTGAAAGCCTGCATCTCCACACCCCGTATCTCTTTAAGGGCATACAAGTCAAGACCGCCACAGTCCTCAGTGGTGGGCAGGGAAAAGCAGGCTGTGGGCAAAGGTGGCTGCAGGGTGGAGCTATAATAAAGGGGAGACAAACGTTGTGCACAATATTACTCCCGGTGCTCTCAGTAAAACCTCATGAAGTAGACGCTACTGTCACCACATTCCAGATGCAAAAGCTGAAACTCGAAATGGCTGAGCCATGGCCAGAAAGAAATCAAGCTGAGATTCGAGACCATGTTTGTCTTATTCCAAATCCTGGATCTCAACTACACTATATTGCTCCCCCAATTCTAAGGACTCCACTCTGAACCCCAGCAGGCCAGTGGAGCACTGAAAGCAGGACAAAGGTTACAGGGGCCCGCGTGGACGCGTCCTCATAGAAAGGAAGCACATGGTTGTCATGCCTTCCAACAGCAAAGCAGAGATTAAGAAGCTGTATAGTGCTACCTCTCACCTGAGGCCCCCTGCAAAATTCAAACCCTGGGTAAGCAGGTCAGAGTGAAGAGTTAAAGACTATCATAACAGATCAGCATGCCATGTTCCAAACTAATTATTGTGGAGTGCAAGAACCAGGCTGATTCAAGGCTTAAACCCACTATGGAAAAAAAAAAAAAAACAGGAGTAGAACTGTAACAGTGAAGGATTATAACCCACCCCACCATTCTTTTGAAATTGTTTCTGTAAGTGCTGACTCTGACTAGTATGTAGCTTGTGGATAAACAGCAGGTTTGTATGAGAATCCTAGGAGCTAACTTTAAAAGATACAGACTCCACCCTTCAGGCGTCCCAGCTCCAGGAGATTTGCTGACCTTCATCCACGGAGCCAGGTTGACGTGAAGCCAGACTGACTCAACCAGGAGTTGCACCTTCTACCATTCCTTATTCTCTGTATGTTTTCAAGTCAGAGCTCTGGGCATCTTGATACTGTCATTCCTGCTAACAGGATTTCATCTACAGCCTAACTGCTGTGACCTGGAGAGGATGCTGAACAGTATGGCCTGCTCAGTAGGTTGATTTCAGTTGAAACATTAACAGGAATATCTCTTCGTCCAAAGCAGCACACCTGGAAGAACAAAGCAAGGTTGTTCCCCAGCTGAGCAAACAGATCCTGTGAAAATCATTTATTCTTGCTTTTTGGTTTACAAAACACAACATTACCCTTCTTCCTTTTTTTTTTAATCCTCATGCAGGGATATGTTTTTATTGATTTTAGAGAGAGAGGAAGGGAAGAGGAGGAGAAAGGGGGAGACAGAGAGAGAGAGAGAGAGAGAGAGAGAGAGAGAGAGAGAGAGAGAAGCCTCGATGTGAGAAGCATTGATCGGTTGCCTCCAGTATATGCCCTGGCTGGAGATTGAACCCACCACCTAGGTATGTGTCCTGACAGGGAATCGAACCTGCAATCTTTCGGTGAATGGGACGATGCACCAACCAACTGACCCACCCAGCCAGGGCTACCCTTCTTTCTTAAAGCAAAAGTTTTTTGGAGCCAGAGCCATTGCAGCTAGTATGGTGCAAGGTTATAGGCCGAGGGCGGAGTTGACATGGAGAGCTTACGTCTGAGTTATCTCTGTGCACAGGTCAGGACAAGGAAGCAATAAACCCAGAAACTTATGTGTCTAACATGAAGTGATTTTGAATCTACTATTGAGAATAATCATAATGGTTTATTCTGGAAGATTATATATTTCCCATTTCTATCACATATGTTGCTTTATTTGACTTTACAATAATTAGATAAACAAATGAACATGTGAGTGCTTACCAGCCATAAAGCACTGGGCTCCGCACTGTAAGGACACACGTACAAACTCATGGATCAGGCCGGTGCTTGCCAGGGTGAGTGGCGGAGGGCAAAATGGGTGAAGAGGACCAAAATGTACAAACCTCTGGTTATAAAATAAATAAGTTATGGAGATGTAATATACAGCATGGTAACTATAATAAATAACACCGTGTTGCATATTTGAAAGTTGCTAAAAGAGTAGATTTTAAAAGTTCTCATCACAATAAAAAAATGTGTGACTATAGTGATGTATATTAACTAAATTTGTTATACTGATTACTTCACAGGATGGGGTGGGTACAAGTCGGTTTACAGTCTTGAGTATATGAAAGAGAGTTTATTCTTATATATTACTCATTAATTATTATATTATTTATTTGTATTATTGTATTACAACTGTAAAACCACTTATGCCCACCCCTGTGTATGTAAGTATTGAATCATAATGTTTCACCTGAACTAATATAATGTTAAATGACATTATATCTCAATTTTTTAAAAGAAAATAGTCACAGCTTTTATGAGACTATAAAAAATGAAGGTGCTCTTTCTGTACTGACTAGAAACTTTGCCAAGATAAAATATTAAATGAAAAAAAGAAAGATGCAGAACAGTCTGCATAGTATGTTATTATTAATGTTATATATGATACATTTGAAAAGACAAAAGAAACCTGTAACAATGGTTGTCTTCTGGAAGGAAACTGGGCCCTTCCTTAAACACCCCCAGTCCAACCTGTAGGCTTTGACATTGATCTTAGGAGATGACGGCCAGACGGCTGAGGGCACAGCTCTCCTCTGTATTAGGTGAAAAGTTATTTTTCTAATGAAAGTAGTACAGGTTTTATTTCTATTCATGTCTCTCTTATACTTTTACATGTGGGAAATCCCAACTTACTTTCCATTTTTTGGAAATGTATCCAGTCTTTGAATAGCTTCCAGGTTCTTTCCACCTTGGGCAGAACCCAAGTGAATTCCAAAAACCTTCATTCCGTCCTTGTTTGCACCTGTGCCCTGTCCATATTGCTGGGAGAACTATTTTGTACAGTCAGTGTAAATGCATGTTTTTAAATGTTAAAATGTGATGGGAAATAGAGTGCCTGAGAGAAAATGACTGCGGATAAAAGGAGTGAGCAAAAGAAAAGAGATAGGACAGAAGTCAGAAAGGAACGAGAAAAAATCAAGGATTAAGTCAGTTAAGGCCTCACGTAGTGAGAAGGGTTACTTACAGGCATTAAGAACATTAAGAAGGACATGTTAGGAAAAATTGCTCTGCGCACACGGAAGAGGTGTTCCTGCTGCTGCCCCTGTCGGTGAGGCCCTTCCGGTCCAGTCTCCCAGCCACGGACAGTTGCAAACAGGATCCCTGGAGCCCGAGATAGCCTGGGTCTGAGCAGAGCTGCTTGAGTCTTGGTTGTGCATTTCTGCAAACACAACCCAAGTTTCACTGGTTAAATAATGAAGATAGAGGAACAAAAATGTAACCTTGGAATAAAGATTAGGAAAAAAAAAACCCTCAGGATTTTAAAGGTGAATGAGATTTTAGAAATAACCTAATTGAGGCCCTTAACCTGTGAAATGAGGTCACTAAAGTGAGAGTGACGTCACTTGAGCCTTTGAGACACAGCTCAGAACCACATTCTGTGGTTATGAGGACAATGGAAGTAACGTGTGACTTTTCTGTTTGGAGCAAGTAAACGCAGGGAACTTACTCCCTCCCTAATGCTGCCAGAGAGAAGTTACAGGGCTATTTCCAGACGTGTTTCTCATTAGCTAACTGAGCATATGGAGCTTACAATGGAAGCACATAAAGCCTATATTCAGGACACTGGAAAGAAAAAGACAAAACTGGATGGAATCAAAATGGAAATGCTCTACAAAACTTAGACTGATTGCTTAGTATTTCACTTCTTCTCCAGTGGAGTTATAAATTCAGTCGGCCCTGATGGAAGGGCAAGGGTGGGTTGATTGACCCGCTTGTGCATCATGTCTGAGAGACGAGCAGTTTACTAAGGTGATCTGAGAAACAGAAACACTCCAAACCTATCTTGTCTGAAGACATTACCCTTTTGAACTAAGCTCTTCAAAACGTCATCACAACCGGTGTCTCCAAGATTCTGTTTCTAGGAGACAAGCCCACTTTTCTCATCACATCAGCAAACAGACCAGCAGCTCCTGGGGCTTGCAAACCACCCCTGAAGGATGCCCCTGGCAAAGGGTCTGGGAAACAAAGTGTTGGTGTGGACTACACCAGCTCGAACCAAACTCGGAGCACAAGGAGTGTTACTTAAGGAAAGACGTCCAGTTACTTTTGAGAAAAAAATTTATAGGAGACCATTCTGCGTGGTATGGGCCCAGACAGGACCCACACCCATGGATAGGTTCTCCTGTGGGGCATCAGGCCTGCACTGTCCCTAGGCTGCTATGAGACTTGCTTTTGCTAAAACTCCCTCACCCTGAATTGAGGCAGCGAACATTCACTGCAAAGTAACTTCCTAAAATCCATGAAAAACCTTCCAAGAATGAGTGTATCCAGTTCAACCACTTTTCTCTTCGTATTTGCAAATATCCTTCTTCTGTGATGTGATTAGTGGCATCCTCTCCTTTGTTTTCTGTAAAAGGTAACCACCTAAAGTGAACCTCTGTGCATAGTAAATGAGGACCATCAGGTAATGTGCCCAGAAAAGCAATAAAAGCTTGTCAAGGCAAGGGCAGAGGCCCTCTCTCCTTGAGAGAGTGGCCGAGGCGCTCCGAGGCTTTTTCTCTTCTTGAGAGAGAAGCCATGCCATCCCTTTTCCTCCACAGGACTCGGTAGTCCATGTGAATTTGTCTTGTGTCTTGTGTTTCATCTACTATGTGGTGGACCCCACGAACCAGGGTCTGCATCAAAATTCGGTGCCACAATTATAAAGAAAGACACAGTTGCAGATTGAGAGGGGAAGAATTGTTTGAATTCATGGCCCAGGACCCCGCTAACTCTATGTCTCTGTCACGACTATATGGTGAGGGCTTCATCTCCCTTGTCATATCCTCCACAGTATTTCTCTTTTGCACAACCCCATCCTGATCGGCAGAGTCATTCTCTGTCTCTGCTCCAAGGCATGGTGTTGGGAAAGGACCCTGGAAGAGAAAGAGGAAGTTGGTGAAGAACAGGACTGCTCAGAAAAATGTAATTTCACAGAAGAGTTCCATCTCCATGAGGTCAGGGATCTTTCTTTGGTTCACAAACGTGTCCTAAGACATTAGAAGTGTCTGACTCATCGAGTGCTTACACTAAGTATTCATTGAATGAATGAGCTGACTTGTGCATCCTTAACCCAATATAATGGTAGGAGGTTGCTTCTCCATCATTCCTGAGCTCCTTCCTCTCCAAATTTTAACTACAATTTAATCATCTTACATGATGCCCAGGAAACAATATCTCTGATCTCCAATCTGTTCTGGTCACTCTAGCCATCCTTGTTGGCCAAGCTGGGGTCTCCGAGGCCTCCAGTGGGCCCTCAGGCATTCCCCCGCCCCAAATGGAAAGGGAACAGTGGAACCTGTGGAAAATCCAGGAACCCCAGGCCTGAAGTGGACCAGGAGACCATTTCTTTGAGGCCAGGGAGGAGTGCACAGCTCCTCTTGCAAAGGGGGCCTACAGCCCACGCTCCCTTGCCCAGGTTGGAGGTCTTCTTCAAGAAGAACCATCCCGTCTCTTTCTCTTCTGCTTCTCCAAGCTTATTTCCTCAAACTTTATCCTGTCTCTAGGTTTTTTACTTTGGGAAATAAAAGTCATAAAAGATTCCAGCTTACCCTGTGTTCCTCCCTGACTTCCCCCGGGGAGGGACACACAGAACTCACACCAACTCAAAAGGACAGAATGGAGAGGGAAAGATGAAAGATAGAGAAACAATGTCACAAATATCTCAAAACATTCTTCAGCCATGGAAGTACGTGACCAGGTGCGTATAAGTTAATTGTGGGCCCTGCAGGTTATCCCACGGGCAGCAAAATCAGCTTAACAGAAAGTAGGAACAGTTGTTTATCCTTCTGTAAACTGCAGTACACAAAGGAAATACACATTTAGTAACTTTTTGGTGGTTTTGCGTGTGTCCTAAGGTTTGATGTGCATGTGTGTGGTTTTCTTTTGGTCAGTATCCTCCTATAACCCTCAGCTTAAAAGAAACCAGCCTCTTCTAAAAATGTGTGGGTGTTAAGATGGCAACCAGCTCGAAAAGCATTGGCACCACTTTCATAGAAGGCCATAGACTAGGTTTCAAGACACCTCTTACATAAAATTATACTTTTAATCAGATTTAATCGCCTTTCCTTTCTTGTAAGGATGATAACCTTTATTGATCACCTTTTTGACACGTTTTAGGGGCAGATGAACCTGGACAGCCGGAGCATTTTTCTCTTGCCCCACCGAACACAGAGGAAACTTGCTGGAAGGAATTCCTCTGGAATGAAAGGGAAGCAGATGGCTGCAGGTAAGGGTGGGCAGGGTGGGAGGATCTTTAGGATTTACGGGGTGAGTTTCAAGAATAATGGCAACAGGGAACCCATGAGAGAGGATGAAATTATGAGGCAGATTAATTTATTAATTATACACAACACAGGATTGAAACCAACTTCTACAAATTTTTGCTAGTACTAGGAAATAGGGATATCATAGAAATCCTTCAACTGGAAGAAGGCTGTCCCTAAATCTCTGAAATGAATTAATTGCAATTTCTATTCCTTGTTCCTACCCATTTCCTATTGCTTCCTGTGTCATAACTTATCTTCCAGAAGAAACCTATACCTCCAGGCTCCAAGAGAAGAGAAGACACAAGTGGGAACCATATTTTATAGTGATTATAATGATTAGAATTCCTCAGGCACCTTTTGCTGTCATTTTGCTGAAACCTTTAGGCAGCTCAGTTTCAGTCCAGCCAGATCTCTGCTGTAATTTGAATGTTTCGTGCTTAAGATAAACGCTTCCAAATTAAGCGGTACTGCCTTGTAAGGAACCGCTTCTCAAGTCGTGGAAATATAGCTCAGCACCCATGTGGAAAATCAGTGCGGTGGGGAGCGAGTCGGCACGCAGGACCACACCCACGAAGTTCTCCCGTGGGAAATCAGGCCTGCATTATACCTAGACTGCTCTGTGACTTGCTCTTGCTAAAACTCCCTCGCCCCGAGTCCAGGCAGCAAGCGCTTGCTGCATATCTTTAAAGTAACTTCCTGAAGTCTGTGCTAATTCTCCCAAGGACTGAAATGTAAGCAGACCTGTTACTCTGAGCCTTCCCTTGCATTTGCAACATTTGTTAATCTGTAAGAAGTAATCAGTAACATCCCTTCCAGTGCTCTCTGTAAAAAGTACCTAAAGCAAACCTAAGTATAATGAATGAAAACCTTCTTTGATGCATGCTATTAAAAAGCCAATAAAAGCTTGTCAAGGCAAGGGTCAGCGCACACTCCCCTTGAGAGCGTGGCTGAGCCGTCCCTTTTCCTCCACAGGACTCAGCAGTCTGTGTAAATTGATCTCGTCTCATCCATCACACCACGGACACTGCGGGCCGGTGTCTGCGTCACTGCCTATCTTTAAACTGTTGGGTGTAACCTGTGAGAGACCAATTAAAACACTATTAATATTTACTCTTCTTATGCATTTTGAATGCTGTTACAAACGTACTTCATTTTATTGTGCTTCATAGCTGTCGTTTTTTTTACGAATTGAAGGGAAGATTTTCCACCAGTGAAAACATCACAACTACGGCCCTGGCTGGTGTGGTTCAGTGAATCGGAAACATTACAACTCACTGAAGGCTCGGAAAATGGTTAGCGTTTTTTAACAGTGAAGTCTTTTTATTTTTTATTTGTCCTTTATTCTTTTATTGCTGGCATTATTGCAGATATCCCTATTGTTTCCTGCTTTGCCAACCCCCACCCTGCGCCCCTTCCCTCTGGCCCTCACCGCACTGTTGTCTTTGTCCGAGCGTTATGCATCTGTATTCTCTGGTAAACAATAAAGTATTTTTAAGTTCAAGTAGGTACACTGTTTATTTAGAGACGACAGTATAGTGTGAACACAACTTTTATATGCACTGGGAAACAAAAAGATCCGCGTGATTTGCTTTATTGCAATACTTGCTTTATTGCAGAGGTCTGGAACTGAACCCACAATGTCTCCAAGGTGTTCCTGCACATTTATAATTGTTTACATTTTGAACACTAAACCATGGAAAGCAGGGATTATTCATCAGAGTGAATATTTATGTGACATTTTGTTATACGTAGGGTAATTGCAAAATAGATGTGCCCCTAATTCAAAGTCAGCTAACTTCAAGTTACCACTTTTGAGATAAACCGTATTTTCTAAAGTAGTTTTTAACCCTTGTTCATTTACCTTTTTTAAGAAAACTTTATTTGTTTTTATTTAGAGAGAGGGGAACAGCATGAGAAAGAGAGGGAGAAAAACATCAATGTGAAAGAAAAACACCGATCTGTTGATCCTGCAACCTAGACATGTGCCCTGACAGGAGATCGAACCAGCGACCTTGCAGTTTCTGGGACAACACACAGCCAACTGAGCAACACCAGCCAGCGCCTGTTCATTCACTTAAAAACAGCAAGAATCAACTTGTGCACCTTTTCTTACCCCCAAAACTCAACTCCTGGGTCCAGTCCAATAAAACTTAAGCCATGTCAACAACTCCAAAGGTTTAAAAGTCCCTCTTCCTTCTATTGCTCCTGTCTTTTGGACAAAGCCTCATATTCCAAATGGCATAGACTGCTATGCTATGACAGATCATAGAAGGAAAATAATTGTTGCTGTCACTGAGCCACTGTCACGTCTCTCGGAACCTGCTCTGATACTGACTTCTGTACCAGACTTTGTTACCTGTTCACGATATAACTAAACTGAAGAAGAGACCAAGCAGGTTTTTGTAGAAAAACAAGACTTGCACATCACAATTTTGTAAGGAGGAATTTTAAACAAAAGCTAACGTTTGCAGTGCACTATGTGCCAAGTACTAACTTCTCTGCCAGACTTTGTTACCCATTCGTGATATGACTAAACTTAAGAAGAGACAAAGGAGAACTTTGGTCTATTTTTATAAAGACCTTACAATAAATTCTAATGTCAGATAGAAGTTTTCTGTTTTTGCACAGAAGTTCTCCATTGGGCACGGGTCCATCAAGTAATGCTGACACAGGTACATGTTTCTATAAAGAAAAGTATGTTTTCCTGAAGTAATTAAACCACAATATGAAGTCGTACTTCCTGGAATAAAATTACTAACATATTTGTAAAAGCCAGATAACTTGTCTGGTGAAACCTCAAAGATGAAAGATACTCCTTTGAGAATGTTCAACTCTTCCTGGGTGTTGGGTACTAAACAAAAGTACCATTTGCTGTGTGCTTAGGAGAGTTCCCTGCAACGGATACTTAAGTATGTCCCTGACCAAAGTGGTGTGAAATAAGGCTGCAGATAAACAGGTTATAATCACAAATTTTAAGATATTTTGAATATCAACGTAAGAGATAGAATACACCCTGCTTATTTTCTTCAACATTTGGGATAATGTTACATAGCCTGAAGAATAAACATCTAAACATCCTATTGAAGGGACTACTTGGCAATGATAAATCACTTCACTAATAATTGTACATGCAAAGAAACTAATTGTTTAAATATTTCATTTTGTTAAATGACTTTATAATATTAGTAAGTGGAAAGGTCCTGTAGGAAATGGTTTGGAGCATGGCCCAGACTCAAGGACCAGGTCACTCCACTGATGAAAATTTTGGTGCTGATGGCTCACAGCTGTGTCCTCTTCTGCATCTCACCTTCCGCCAAAGCCTTGCCCAAGGTTTTGCCTCCTTCTTTAGAGGCGTCCCACATTTAATAACTGGTTAATAATAGGGTGCAAAAGCCTGCCCTCTTGCCTCAATCCAGGTATGACTGAATGGAAATCCCAGGTCCAGAGCCCCCTATGGCATTATCTGAGACATCTGCAAATTTTTCACAGTTCAATTTCTCCCTCTGCCCAACTCTGTTTCCATCACTACGTCGCTCTCCAATAATGTCCCTTCACACGAATTTCCAGTTTGAGTCTGTTTCCCAAGGAACTCAAGCTAAAAGAATTGGTATTGAAAGTAGTGCAAGAAATAAGGCTCTACAATGGGTTTTTGGAGCTGATTCCCTGACAGCCAGCTGCCAACAAGAGCCCTGTCCCTACTGAGTGGAGTACTGACAACACCTGTAAAATGCTATGGCGATGTGATTACTAATTTGAATCCACTTATCCTAAAGCCATGTCCCACCTGCTTCCCTGCAATTTAAAATAAACCATAGGACTTTCTGGTTTAGTATATCGAATTTTCTCTCTATAGCTTGGACAAGACTGCCACCTCCTGGAAAAGCTAATGAATACTGGGGACTGAGGTGCTTTCATCCTATTGGGAAATCAGCATTAAAGAAGTTTGCGCCTCAGCGTCTACTCCGTCTCTCTCCACGAAATTAAACTAATTCCTAACCTTTAACAGGCTCTGCAGACAAATTTTCGTATAGAAACAAGACTTGCGCATCATAATTTTGTAACGTGGAAATTTAAACAAAAGCTAACATTTGTAGCGCGCTATGTGCCAAGTACTTTAATTCTTAATCCTCACAACAGCCCTATGATGTAGGAACAATAACAACAGACACCTACATTACAGATGAAGACATTAAGTTTTAGAGAGTTTAAAGTGACTGGACATGAAGCGAAATCCTTCCTTGGGTAGCAGAGCTCCAATTAAAGCCCAGAACGCCAGGTCCGTAACTAAGTAACCGCCCACTCTTTCCGAGCATGCGCACAAAAACACCGAAGCTAATTCTGTGCAAATTTGCAGAATGCCTACGCTAAACAGCGGGGTGAGAATCCCAGCATTCCTTTCGGGCCGCCATCAAGATGGCGGCGCCCATGTTGCGGTGCATTTCCCGGGGCCGGTGGTTTTGTACCCCAAACCCGTTGGAAGTCTTGTCCCTGGGGCTACGTGAGGCCCACTCGGGCGATAAGGGGTTGCTGGCTGTGCAGAAGGCTCGGGGTTTGTTCAAGGAGTTCTTCCCCGAGAAAGGTACGAAGATAGAACTCCCAGAGCTCTTCCACGGTGGCAGGGCGGGCAACTTTCCCCAGACCATCTACTGCGGTTTCGACCCCACAGCGGAGTCGCTTCATGTGGGGCACCTGCTAGCGCTTCTGGGCCTGTTTCACTTCCAAAGAGCTGGCCACAACGTGATTGCGCTAGTGGGAGGCGCCACGGCGCGCCTGGGAGACCCCAGCGGCCGCACCAAGGAGCGCGAGGCGCTGGACGCAAAGCGCGTGAGAAGCAACGCGCACGCCCTACGCCAAGGGCTGGAGACTTTGGCTGCTAATCACCAGCAGCTCTTCACTAATGGACGTAAATGGGGCAGCTTCACTGTGCTGGACAACTCGTCCTGGTACCAGGAGCAGCACCTGGTGGACTTCCTAGCGGCAGTGGGCGGCCACTTTCGCATGGGCACGCTGCTGAGCCGGCTGAGCGTCCAGACTCGTCTTAACAGCCCGGAGGGCATGAGCTTGTGCGAGTTCTTATACCAGGTGCTCCAGGCCTATGATTTCTACTACCTGTTCCAGCATTATGGATGCCGGGTCCAGCTGGGTGGATCTGATCAGCTGGGCAATATCGTGTCGGGATACGAGTTCATCAACAAGTAAGTGTCTAGATCCAGGAGAAATCCTGGAACCAAATAACTTACGCACGAAATAGCTGGCGATGCACTTTTAGGACTGTGAAACGACGTCCTTCGTTCAAGCCCTTCTTGGTTTTATCCCCATTAAGGGTCTGTAATGGTGTTAATATTATAACTGGTTAATGAGAAGTAAAGGGTTAAATTAAAGTATTAGGTATGGATTGTATTCTAGAGGTATGCAGGAAATGGCATCTCAAAAAATTTTTCAGCTCCAAATATTTGGCAAGTAACGTAGATTTTAATAGCATTTTCTTGAGAGGGATGAACCACAAGGCTAGCTGATATGGTACTCATTTTTAATCCCTTTATTTCTTTAGTGTCTACCTGACTCCCCATTTACTTGGGTCTCTCTCATCCACCCAGCCTTTAAACTCTAGGGCCTCTCTAGGCTCTAGTTAAACAGCACTTCCCCTTGGCTTGCCCAGAGTCACTGGTTTAATTGCAGTTCAGAATGACAAATGCCAGAATATAGTGAATGCTGTGAAAGCAGTAAGAGGGACAAGAATTCCAGATTTAGGAATCACAGAAGTTGAGTAGAGCAGGAGACCACCCTGAACTTTGAAGAGTAGAAGCTATCACCACTTGTACCTGAAATGCATAATGAAGTTTTTCTTTACTCATAGGTTGACTGGAGAAGATGTATTTGGAATCACTCTTCCTCTAATTACAAGTACAACTGGAGCAAAACTGGGAAAATCTGCTGGCAATGCTGTTTGGCTAAACAGAGATAACACATCTCCATTTGAATTGTATCAGTTCTTTGTCAGGCAGCCAGATGATTCAGTAGAAAGGTGAGTTCTTAATAGTGTGCTGAGGAAAATTAAGTTCATAAGCTCCTGTTTTATTATTCAATCTCTCTGTATCTATGTGCACTTAATAGTATTTTGAGTTTTTTAACTTAGATTCTATTTAAGACATCAACCTAAATCTATTACAAAAGACAAGCTTTTAGAAAATAAATAGGAAAATATTTTCATGACTGGGATAGGGAAATATTCTTAAATATGCGACACAGAAAAAGATTGATAAATTAGATGAACTTAAAATTAAGATCTGCTGTTCCTCAAAAGTTCATCTTTAAAGGTGAGAGAATATATTTTCAATACATGTAACTAATTGACAAAGAGTTTATATTCAAATTAATATAAAAAATTTCTGTAAACCAAGGAGAAAAAGACTGACACCTGGTAGAAAAATGTGAAGAGACTTCAACAGGCACTTCACTATCCGAAAGGCCAAAAACAAGTGAAAAGATTACTTAATTCAGAAGAAAAATATAAGATAAAGGCACAATAAAATGCCATTTGTATACCTGCCAGAATGACTAAACATAGAATTGGCAATACCGAGTGTTGTTGGAAGTAAACTTACTGTGGTATGGGTCTCAGCCTCTTGATAGTGATGCTGCTGCTAGAAATGAGTGAGGAGTTTACCTGGGCCCATACGGCTTGAGGCGAGCTTGAGGTGAGCTCCACGGGCATTCTCCTACCAGAGCTAATGTTGTGGCTGGACTGGCCTCTGTGGTTCTTACTGTGATTGCAGACGCGCCTTAGCAACAACCATCAGAAAACTTTGAAAAGCAAGATTTATTATCCCTACATCCAGGATGGCCACGCAGCAAGGTCACTGGTAGAGAGACAGGGAGGGAGTGTGCTTATCTCTGAGAGGATGGAGGAGAATATGATGGGGCTGAGGCCTTTTGTGACTATGTTATTTTGTGACTTTTAAAAGACCTGAAGCAATGATGGCAAAAAATCTTCAGTTTGGATGGCATGTTTGTTGTCTTATGTTTGGTACATTTCTGCATGTTTGTTATGTTTCACAATTAAAAATAAATTTAAAAGTAAAGGAAATGGGAGATAAAAATTAGGTATGTGATACAAATCGCTCTTTATTTTTTGTCCTGGAGGTACCTGAAGCTCTTCACTTTTCTGCCGCTCCCAGAGATTGAGCACATCATGCAGCAGCATGTCAAAGAGCCAGAGAAGCGGGGTCCTCAGAAGAGATTGGCTGCAGAGGTCACAAAGCTCGTTCATGGACAGGAAGGGCTGGATTCCGCTAAAAGGTGGCCTTGTCAAGTAATTGACACTTGGTGAAGTTATTTAGTTAATAGACTTGAGGAAATTTAGAGGCGCACTGCTTTAGAGTTGTCCTTTACCACGAGCAGGGATTGTTGGTGTGTGCCGAAATTGCTTGAAAATGGCCTCTACCATAAGGAAAGAGGATCCTGAATTAAGTTTATAAATTATACAAGACAAATGTAGCTGTTTCAAAACCTTTTTGTCTAGAACATAATGGACACTTCATAATTGGTTACTGAACATGTACCAAATAAGCACGCACTCACATGTTTTTCTCAAACTGTTTTTCAGGTGTACCCAAGCCCTTTATCATAGCAGCGTAGATGCGCTGGAGGTGATGTCTGACCAAGAGTTAAAAGAGTTGTTTAAAGAAGCTTCCTTTGCTGAATTAGTTCTTGACCCTGGAACAAGCGTCCTAGATACATGTCGCAAAGCAAATGCCATTCCAGATGGTCCCCGGGGGTAAGTTTATTTAACTTTCAGATTCACGGTTAATTCAGTATTAAATGTTACAATTCACAGCAATTTCCTGAGACAGTGGTTTCCTGAGAGTGCTTTAATGGCATCTCAGTCCTCTCAGAAGTTAGGTTAGTCTGAGTGTTAAAGTGAAAACTGAGATTACTTATTGCTGAAAATAGCTTAAATGTTCTATGAAGTCTTATTAAATCTAACCCAGTTTTTCCTTCAACATTAGAAAGGGCCTGCATTTAAGGGATCAGTATATTTAATAAATATACCGGGGTCAGTCAGCTCAGGCCTGGTCACAGTTTGGGGAGATCACAGGAAGAGAGGCCCTACGTAGATGGAGTCACAGGGACCCTCATATTCGGTCTGTATCCTCTTTATTCAGGGGAGTTGAGGGGTTGTCCAACCTGTTTAAAATATTAGCTGAATTTCTAAAAATGAAGTAAGTATATAACGTAACTTAAGACTATTATTACACACTGTGTACAATTATTCCTCTAGTGAATTTTCTTATTCAGGAAGCAGGCGGACTATCTAAATTCCTCAGTTATGTGATATTATTGCATTGTATTTGGCCCTTATCCATTTATAATGAAACAGTGCGAAGCATTAGTGAGCCAGAAGGCACTCGGCCCCTCATCCACAGTTCTTGCATGAGTCACATAGTTACCAGGGCATGCTCATGATTAGGAAGGATGTGTTCCATTATAGTTTTGGTTTTCTTCCCAATTGGCTTTGGTTTGCCTCTATCCTAAAGAGCCTTAGTTATTCTATGCAGAGAAAATATCCATTTTCTCTCTCACCTGCCACACTACTTTATTGATTTCCTAATATGCTAGTTTACTTAATTTTCACTGATTTGAGGGCGGTATTGTGCACTTCCCCACATTGAGTCAGTAGTTCTAAGAATTTTCCTCACTGTGGAAATAAAAAAAAATTTACCTTCTGAATTGTTCTGTTTATTTACTGATACCAAAGTTTACTGCTACTTAAGATGACACTGTATCTGATTTAGCCAGAGTTCTCAGTAATACTGACATTTTTTAGATTGTGTAAGCTGGGTAAGGTTGGCTCATGCATTTAAACAAAATATAGAATGTGATCTGGGAACTATAGCAAACAGCCTAAAATAACACTTCCTAAGAAGTCTGTCCTTAAGTATTAAATCTTTTACTGTTGAGCCAAAACCATTTCTAATAGTCATTCCTTAATTTTATTTGGTAACATAGAAAACCAACATTTGCCCTGCAGATGCACAGGCCTCTCATGCTCTGGCCCTCCTTTCTACTGAAATCTCACATCTTAAATGTATAGTTCACATTTATTTCATAGTAGAAGTGTTTGGGTTCTTTATTTAGAAGTGACCAAAATGTGCTACAGGAACTCCGGTAAAACTGGTTTTGTTACATGTTGATTCACTTAAATTTGCAGTTTCCAGGAACCTATCAATGAGGACATGTAGTTGCGACTTGTACCTTATGGGGTGGATCATTAAAACCAGCATTGTCCTAGAATTTCCTTTTGTGATTTTGCCCTCCAGAAAATAAATGATTCTCCATTATTCCAATTCACTTCATTTTTAAACCACTATCCCCTGAACAGTTCTATCAAGAGCTGAGAGATATCCCAGCTCTTTTTTCCACCAAACAAGAAACCTATTATGCATTAAAATTGTTCCTTTAGAAGAGCATTAAAGGGAGGCAGAGCTAGTGAATGTGAAGACAAGTTCAGTGCTACAGGTTTTAACTGGAGAACCTCTGAAATTTAAATGAAACACAGTAATGATGTATCTTGTTATAGGAAGCCATCAACAGTGATTGCATTTATCTAGTTACTAAACATTTCTACTTTTAGGTATCGGATGATAACAGACGGTGGAGTCAGTATAAATCACAGACAAGTAACGAATCCTGAGAGCGTTTTAGTTGTTGGACAACATATTCTTAAGAACGGACTTTCGTTACTTAAAATAGGAAAACGGAATTTCTACATTATAAAATGGCTTCAGCTATGATGAAACATCCTTCTGTTGATTCAAACTGATCGTCAGTCATTCATTCTCAAGACGTGGGAAAGGTTGGCTCCAGACCTTACACCTTCACTTATGCAAATCAAGAGAATGGAGTATACTCTAGCCTCACAGTGTGAGCAGTTTCTTTACATAGGCTGGTCATTAAGTTTGTGTAATGATGGCATATTTCCTGATCCTTTTAAACATTGAGGACTACCATCAAAAACTGATTTCCAAGGTCAGTCTGTTTTAAAAATTATACTTCATGAAAAAAGTAAATGCTGTCTTTCCAATCCTATCCTACTTGCTCTCCTTTTTAGACATGAAGAGGAACAATGAAAAAGGTAGAATATGGAATTGCGGGTACTTTTATATCAAGTATACATCTGATCTAGCTCGCTAGTGTCTACATTGTTCTAAAACCAGCAGTGCTTCTAGCATCCACACTAGAAATGCGAAATCTAGTATTGGAAACTGATTTTTTTTGTTGTTTAGGAAGCAGAGTTCTCCTTATAAAGGAGAATAGTTAGATAAAGCCACAACTGGAATGAGAAATTACAATAGTGGTTTCTTTTCGAAGAAAAGATTAAAGTTAGTCATCGACTTTTCAGAAAGTTTCTAATTCAGTTTGCCACTCCCTTGCCTGTTTTTCAGTGTAACTACATTTACACACTTTTTGGGTTTTTTTTTTGTTTGTTTGTTTTTGTTTTTTTTTCCAGATTACTAAGGTAATGGTATTTTAAACATTTGGAAACTTTTAAATTAGTTTTAAATTTCAACTTCTCTTCCCCAAGCAGATTGCAACTTGAGATAAACTGAAAACTTAAGTAACCAAAAGTAAAAGAGGCAGTTATGTTACCAACTCTCTGATTACATGAGCATATCAAAAGATACCTTGGTAAGGGAAGTTTTCAGGTCAAATTTAAAGGATTTGAAAAAAAATAAAGGTTTTGGTTATCAAGACTTTGTTAAGTTCTACAGACATTAGGAAAGGTAAATCTCCAGAACTGTTGCCACATGTGAAAAGTCAAGGTAATAGCACCTGGTTTCCCTGAGGATCAAGTGAAAGGCTGACAACTTACAAAATGGTTCACAATAAAATTTCTCCTAGAAAACCTTACAGGTGGCAAAGCATGGCTTCAATGTTGAAGTTCTAGCATTTGCTACCTGGATTACTTGGAGCAAGTCACTATCTTCCTATGCAAAAACACAGCTGTAGTAATACTGTATTTTGCCATGTATAATGTACACCTGTGTACAGTGGGCACCCATGTTTTTGTGCACATTATATGTGGATTATTCCCATGTTATGTAATCATTATATCCATGAATACTGTGCATCCTTATTTTTCCCTCAAAAAAAAAAACTGCATATTATAACAGCAAAATATGGTACTTCAATGAATTAAGTCTAATAAGAAAGTCATAAGACTTTCATACAATATAAACTGTATTAAACCTATATGTTAAAAAGCTAGAATTTAAACCTTTTTCTGGGAATAAAGTTAGGAAGAATTCATTTATTGATCAACTTTAATGTCATTTCATACCAGCAATTTTATTTACACAGCAAGAACATACAGATACCCATTTTAAATATCTCCACATTTCAGAACTTCACTCAGCTGAAGGGCCAACAAAGGTATTCTTTCCATACCTTTCTTGCCCGTTTTTCTTTGTACAGGGTGTGTAGTGCCAGAAAGTGCATTATCATAGCATGTCTTGAAAGGTAACATTTAATTGGAAATCTACTTGATATGTTGAAAAAAGGTGCATTTAAGGGTTTTTTCCCCTTATAAATTCAAAAAGCTAAAATAATAGTCATCTGATCTGTCTGAAATAAGTAAATAATGGATGGCTATAATTTCAAAGCTGATATTTAATGATGGCAAAGTGACCTTAAAGTGTGTTTACTAATTCAGCGTACCATGTCATATCAGACTGAATCCAGTTTTTTATGTTTCAGATCAGTTGGTAAGTCTGTTGTTCCTTATGGTACATGGGTACCATAGCTACAGTTAACAGGTATATTCATATTGCCAGTAGTCCTTTGTAATTGATGTAACTTAAAAAGAAAATTTAATAACTGCAATATACAATTTACTTAACATGTTACTGGTTAGTGGTAGAACTAGATTCCTTAAGGATTTTGACCCTTATCTTAAAATTTATAACATGTACCAAGAATCACCTGAGGAATTTTAATTGAATATATATTGTTCTAAACCTTGGCCCCAAATCCCAGAATGCAATTTAGTAGTCTATAAGCTATTAGGAGTATGTGTGTGCCTGTATGGGTTTTTTTTTAAATACGGCTCCACCGTACCTTCACATCTCTAGTCTAATGTATTTTATTGGTGTGAAGCAAAAGGAACTATTACCAGCTAATACTTAAGGGAGAAAAGACACACTTCTATGACCAGCACAGTATTTAGCTTTAAGTCCCACCTCCACGTGAACCTTGGAGCATGGTGTAAGTACCCCAATTTAGCGATGTTCCTGAACTACTTACTACTACACTTGAAAACTAAGGGGAATTTTTTTAAGAACCTCTAAAAACCAAAGGAACTGGTCATCACCAAGTGTTACTAAATGATCAAGTCTAGATGATTATTTTTAACAGAGGAAAATGTAATTCATGCCCTTAGGTTTAAGTAAGAATCAAATATATTTTAATACACTAGGGCAATGTGGACCCAGGTGTGGAAGGGCTGTGTGGCTACACACTGTGCACACCGCATCTTCATCATAGTTACAGATCCTCTTGTGCATCCAGCTTTCTTACTAACACATCAAAGTTTGCAGAGACAAAACTAAATCCAAGGACAGGTGGAATACAGTGATTATGTGAGTAACTTGTCAACCCCAATCTTTCAAAGCCAGGCCAGTTTATACAGTGCATGCAGTACAGCTGTGTGAAATGTCTCGGTGCGTTCTTCTCGAAGGACTATGGCAGCAGCTTGAAGACTAATAAACAGGTTACACAGGTCATCTTATCCACAGGCACACTGCTGTACAAGAATGCTGACATCTCTTTTAAGTTCAAAGGAAACTGTCATAAGACAGACTTGATATATTTTATATATACTGGAAAACTTTAGAAATGGCCATTTATTATTTGGATTAAGTGTGTAATTCATTCTGTAATACACAGTACACTTTTCAGTTTATAGCCAGTCTTCATGTGAGCAGATTCATACCACTGCAGTACACAGGAGTTCATAAATAAAAATCTACTCAAATAGGCAGTAACTAACAACTTTCAACTCAACAAAGTCTTGGTATTATGTAGTTCTCTTCACCAAAGATGAGTCTCTCGGATTTCAGCAATAATTTGACCTGCACCTTGTAATGCCTGCATTAAAGAAGATAAAAATCATAAATTCATATTTATGATATCAAAGAATCTGAATATGTGGGGTAATCTCTCTACTTTAGTATGTGGTTGATTAACCAGTATCTATTCTGAATCTAGTCAAATACAAACAGAAAAAAAGATTAGCCATCAAATGAAGACTATAGCTGTATCCAAGGATTAGAATGTATTTTTTAAAAAAAAACAGATGTTTATATCTACGACCCAAATGTGAAAATTTTTTTAAAAATCACAATACCTTTAGCATATCAGCTGCTTCTTTCCTACGCTGTGCCATGTCCTCAGATTCAGTCAGAAGGTCATCCAATAAGGATGACTTATACAGTTGTCCTACTAACTCACTCTGTAGGGTGTCTTTGACATGATTAACCAAAAAATGCATCACTGCCTTTGGCACACTGTAAAACAAAACACTAAGATGATCCATTTGATTTAAAATAAAAACCTAAAATTTAAAAAATGCATATTTCAAAACAGATTTTGGAATCACTCAGCAGTATCACAGTCTGATTTGTATTATGTACTACTAACCTGTCTTGAATATTCTTTCTGACAATAAGAAAATATGATTTGATGAGTCGTTCAATAACCTCACAATCTCGCTGCTCACGGGCAGATAGTTTCCGTGCAACAGGAACTGGCTATAGGTAGGGTGAGGGGGGAAAATAATACTTTTTAGTTCCTTTTATCTTTTGTAGTGTTTTCCTAGTGATTTGGTTGTCTTATTAGTCCTCAGCCAAAGTCTCATGGCTTACCACATCCAGTAGATTCACAGCATGGCCTTTTTGTGGGCTGGCTGGCATAATTGGAATTGGTTTTGACTTTTCCTCGGCTAATAACTCTTCTGCTTTTGAAGTTTTCAGCATTCCTCTCCAGTTGCCTGTTGTTGGTTCTTGAACAGCATCTCCAACCCCACCACCTCCAGATGCAACCTGAAAAACAAAAACCAGATGTTCCAAAATCTCTATCAACCACACCAAATCTAACTAGACAAAGTTTCTTTTCTTTGACAGTAGTCAAGGAGAACATCTAGTACCCAGCAGGAGTTGTAACAGGGAAGGAGGTGGCGTGGCATGTAGAGCTGAAACCCTGGGCTAACTAAATTAAAAGTTTCTACTATAAAGTGTTTGCAAGGCCTCCACTAATATTATTTATTTCCTTTCTTCTTTAATAGTTGCTGCTTTTCAAAGTTTTTCCTTTTTTCCAAACCCTCTAATGCTAGATTGTAGAAAAAGTATAAGATGCCCTTAAAAATGAGACTTACTCATTACAAGCACAAGGAAAAACAGAACTAACACACATCTTAAATTCTTCAAAGTAACCTTAGACACTGTTGAACTGTAATCTCTCCAAAAGTTCTATGAACTCAAGTTACTTTACATTTAGTCAAAAAAAAAAAAAAAATCATTGGGTAAAAGGAACTTTTTAATAAAAGAAACAAGAATAACAAGAATATATATACACTCATGGTATTTAGGCTGATAGTGACTTTAAACTGTCTAAAATGTGAAATGTGACATAGACCCAAGTTCCCTCAATATCTATACTCTGGAGAAACCATCTGCTGGAAGAAATCTAGTGCTACCACTAATCAAACTGCTTTTTCACCTCCTTTTTTAGGATATCTGTTAGTCTTGATTTCTTTGGGAGTGGGGAGCGGGGGAAAGCCAGGATAATGGGAAAACAGTAATTCATCAACATTTAAGAGACCAGATGCTCTTTAAGATCTTACACTCTAAAATGGATAAACAGTACATCTAAAATTTATGGGTAGAAATGAAAATGGCTTATGTAAACTTCACGGAAGAGTGTCATGGCAATTGTTTAAAAATGTCAGTTTTTGGTATCATTCTGGCCTAAATTTGCTAGTTAAGAGGAGCTTTATCTAAATATAGGCAGTATATTTACACATTAATTTTTAAATGCCTGTTAACTATACATGAATAACATAACATGAAATTTTAAGGAAAGTAAGCAAATGCAGGGTGATGCCATGAGTGAAAACACTGAAGCAACGATTTAAATGGTTCTCTTAAGGTCTGAGCACACTGGGCTGAGAGAAGGTAAGACATTTATCAGATTTTGTTTGAAGTTCAGAACCTTAAATCTGGACAATAAGGAAAGGAGCTAAATTAAAATGGCAGGAAAACCAGAAGAATGGGTCTGAAAAACTTACAGATTATTAATTTTAAGGCTATCAAGAATTAACAATAGTCTCAAACTCTCACAGCCCCCATTTGCATCGATGTGTGTAAGCTATTGAGGCTCATGTTAAGCTACGCACATACAGTGACAGGCGCAAACTGAATGGAAGCATACGAAAGAAGCCTGAGGGGAGTATCCGTTAGGACTGGACAGATCTCAGAACCTTTACGGAGGAAATGTCCAAAAGTACAACTTCTGTCTTTGGAATCTTAATTTCCTACCAAAATACTAAATTCCAGACTATTCTTGAAGGTAAGACAAAACAGTGGGAAGGCCTATTACTAGTTAAAACAGCACTAAAACTAGAATTAACGCCATCTTAGAGGGGTTAGTTAGATAACAAACATTAAAAACACAACAGAGACAAGGAGTCAGATGCCACTGTACAGACAGGTTCTTGAATGGTTTTGAAACAGTGTCTCAGTGAGAACCAAAGGTACCGACATTGCCATTCTGAAGGAAGAGACTCACATTTTTAGTTTCTCTTCTGCTGTCCTGAATTAACTGTTAAAAGATATGTTAAAACATGCAGTTTAAAAAGCAAAATTTCAGTATCAATGGCTTGAAATTCAAAAAGAATAATTTCTTTAACTTCTTTTTCTGTGTGCATCTTTTATATTGTAAGCAAAAGCATGTCAAGAAAAATGTAAAGTACATTTTTTTATATAGCCCCATATTAATATTCTGCTATTCCACATACTGTTTCCAGATGATGGAGCACCAAACACCTAGGCATGCAGGCTTAGATTAAGAATCAGACAGACCTTGCCATCAGCCTCAGCAGAAGCAGCAGGGGAGGGCTCCTGGGAGGCAGGTGCCAAAGCACTTGGAACTTTAGAAGACTAAAGGCAAAAAATGCAGGGGGGAAAAATCAAGGATGCCAAAATGCATTCAGAAACATTCTATAAATGTGAATTTTTCCCTCTGTATCAAAGTAGTGAAGTAATATGAAAAACAAAAGTAATCATGGGACATATAATTAATGTTCAGGCTGCCTTATTTCCTGTACTAACGCCACCTTTGTCAAAGGCTTTCTTCAGATGGGTACCTAAGGAAATCCAAACCCCAAAACTTCATTTTTACTTTTGGAATCTCTTCTGGTAAAGAATTCAAGGTAATGCATTGATTTTCATACCCAGAAACAACGTGTTCAGTGATTACAGGTATTAAACCTGGTATGAGCATATTGTTGTCCTCCCTCTCCAAAAAAGCCTCTTGTTATAATAAAGTCAGTCATTTCCAAAATTGATAAAGTCACTGAATTTTTTTTAAAAATAAGGCTGGACACTTAAAATCTACCTCTATGCATTAAAAATACTATTCTTTAATTTTTTTATTTTTTCAATTGCACTTCACATTCGATACTGTGTTAGTTTCAGGTGGACTGCACAGGGTCAATTATGTACCTAACAAAGTGTTAACTGCCACTCTGGTGTTTCCAGCCCCGACCTGGCACCGCACATCATTACAGTTCAGTGGCTATATTCCCGTTGCTACACTTACTTCTTTGTGACTATTTTGTAACTACCAATTTTTACATAATTCCTTCACCTTTTTCACCGAGCTCCCCAACCCTCCTCCCCTCTTTGCAGCCTGTTCTCTGTAAAAATACCAATTATCTTTAAATTATTCAAAGCCTGTTTTTACATTTGCATACCTTTACTCAAACAATGAAATAGCTCAAGACAAAAGTTACTCCTAGGAGGTGAGTGATACTCTGAGGCTTAGCAATCCATCTTTGCTTAGTGGGAATATGCTTTAAAAACATTGTTTTTTTTACCTTGTCTCGTGATACAGCTGAAGGTAATTCTCTTGCTAGCCTGTTTCTCCTTTGTTCCTGTGAAACACAACCAAGCAAAAACACAAGTGATCATCAGAACACTGAGATGCAAGCCTACTAAAAAATGTTCAGCTTACTTGAAGACTGGGGAAAACTGACAGTATATCCTGTCACTGTTGGAACTCATGCCATAATTAGATTTTAAAACAAACCATTTAACCCAATGCTTCACAATCTTTTTTTCTACCCCAACACACTGGAAGAATACAATGCAACTGTTAATAACAGTGGCTCCCCTCACCAAGAATTCTGAAACGAGGGGCCCTGGGCTGAGTCTCATGAAAGGTGATGGCCTTTCCCTTTAGGAACCACTGATTTAACCTCTCCCCGCGTAAATGTGTCTATGTCTTTAGCATACTATGCAGAACTTAAATTGCACAGATCACAGAGAATAAGCAAAGCCTTTAAAAATCACTCCTACTTAAACACCTTTGTGTTACAGTCACCATTCCCACACACACACACACACACACAACTGTTAAGTTTTAGAAATATCTGTAGTGAAGGTCATGCCTTAAGATTGTTCCATTTTCTATGCCCTAAACCATCTCCAGGGTACAAATGTTATATTGAAAACTGGTGGTCCTTTCTATAACCTGGCTAATTTAACAGAGCAACTAATGCCCACTCTTCTAGTTTGCTAATATTATCAAAAGTAACTCTAGGACAGGTATCTACAGAAACCCTGTTAAATTCAAATCGACAGGTACTGAATAACTACTCCATGTCAAGCACCATGAGAGGTGCAAGATTTTGAAAATACAGAAGCATGTAGGTATTAATAATGACTCTCAGGCAGCATCAAATATAGTAGAAAAGCATTTAGTTAAAAACTGTTCCTAAGCAGAAAGCATTTCATGAATACTCTCAAGCTTGCAAAAAGTTTTAAGTTAATAAAGCTTTACAAGGATGTTTTAATTTTCTGAATAAAATTTGATTTTCACTTTTTTCATGGAAGATAATGATAAAAAATACACCAGATGATATGGATTTTAACTATCTTCAGAATAAAAAGTTAACATGTTAAAATGTACATTTTGAAGAGAGGGACACAAGCACAAGACAGGGAAACCCAAAGCCCAGAACTTCTCACCCTAATCTGTCACCAAGCAGTTAAGACCTTAGCAGGCCCTGTAGCCCAGCAGTCCTGGCTTCCTGGCTTTGTTAACTGCACAGGCCACCAACTGTAGACCCTTGTCAGGTTAGTGTAAAGATTACATGAGCATATTCACATAAAGTTCTTTGGCCACAGGGTCAGTAAAACCATAGACATGCTCATCTGTAGAAAAATAATGATCTGAAAAGTCATATCATAAATGACCTCATTGGTAATTACAAAAACTTCCAGACACAAATTTTCCATAAAGCTGGTCTCAATGTTACAAAAAGTAAATCATTATCCTAAGATAGTGTCTACATGCTAATTTTGACGTAACTGTTAGCTAGTCCACTTTCCAAGTGTTAAATGTCTTACTCATGTTCATTTTAGATTTTTTCCTGACAATAGGAGTCACTTCAGCTACGTAGCTAACAAACAGTTCCCTGTACCTGTTAAAGAGAAGGTGCTTGTTTCTTCCAACAGTGCCCAGCAAAATAAGCACTAAAGCAACAGCTGTTACCGTCTGTGGGTCTCAGGTTCCTCATCTGTTAGTTTAACCAAAGGGCTGCAGTCGATAACCCAGGGTCCCTTCCAGTTCCCAAATTCCATGTTTACAATATTCTTTCCATCCATAGGCACAAGAGGAAATTTGATATAGAAGGGGACTCTGAGGTCCTACTGTATTAAGGAGTAGCGGAAAAATGTAGTGTTCTTGGATAAAAGTGGCAGAGAAAAAATAGCATCAGATAAATTGCTCTATCCACCAGCCTTGGCTCCATCTGAGATCTTATGAAACTTGCAACATTAACCTCAAATGGGAAGGAAAGATCCATGAAATGCAGCCACCCAGTAAAAAGAGTACTCTACTTTTCCAAATTTACTATAATGTAGGTAATTCTTAGAATGTTTCCTTCACAGCTTTCAGAGCCGAATGAAAACAATTTTAAACAATGTTTTACGCACTTCAACCTGAATAAACTGCAACAACAGTTACTGAAATGGAGCCAGGCAGTCCTTCAATACTAAATGAATCCCAGATTCTCTATTAGTTTCATAAGCAGAGTTTGAGTTACAGTTTCATGAACAGAAAATTCATCCAGGTAGTTTTGAAAATCAAATTTAAGAATATAATGCCTTTGGCATACTTCTTAGCATATAACAGACAATAATAAGGTACATGTATGTTTTATAGTCATCCATGCTCAATATATTTAATATAACAGAGTTGTAACAGATTTTCGTCTCTCAAAAAAGGTCATTCAAATTATATTTACCTCTATATTATTGTTCATTAGCCCACAAGCATCAGCAAAGTCTGGATGTTTTGTGTTGATGTAAGCGAGTTCAATTGCCACTAGGTTATGGACCTGGGAAAAAAGTAAAATAAAGCTATAAAAATATGTCAACCAAATTTTACTTTAAGAAACTATGTATATAACACTTATTAAACATAATTCTAAACAAGACACTACAGGAAACTGATACCTAAATAAATATCTGACAATTATACCCGAACTGATAAATCTTATGCCAACTATTGTAATAATTTACTCTATCTTCTGAACTATTCCATTTCAGCATGAGATTGCATTTCTAAGAGGGGAAATGACACTGAGGTGGTAGATAAGATCTACCACCTATCTACCTTATGCAAATCTAAGTTCCAAAGCTATTGCCAGTTTGGTATTAAAACCTCAGATCATTCATTATTCCATGTCAAAGTTCTAGGTTGGGTTCAACATTAAGAAAACATCTCATAATCAAGTATAAAGACATTAACTTTAGGTGAAGGACACATTTAAAGATTTGAGGTAATGACCAAGTAACATTATTATGAAGCACCTAGTTTATATATTACATGTGGCTCAAAGTCCTAGTGGACAATAATCCAAAAGGAAAGCTGAAATTAATTTCACTAACATTGCAGAGATTAAAATAACTTCTTCATAACAAATCAGAGTAGCACTAAAAGGTCAAGAACCAAGTGAAAAGGATCTGTTCAAATGAAATTCAGTGATTACTATGACATGAGCAGGTACACCCTGAGAGCATCTGAGGGTCATGACTGTTTGGGAAATAACAAAGCAGCAGCACTTAACATCCTCTACTTCCAAGGATGGTTTTGTCCTCTTAACAAACCTCCACTGGGGCTCACCATCCTGATCCAAGGACCCAAATGCAGGAAAACAAAAAACAAAAAACAAAAAAAAAACCCTCAGAGTTCCAGCCAAGATGGAGGCGTAGGTAGAAACCCTTTGCTTCCTCACACAACTGAAAGGAGGATAACAACCAATCTAAAAGCAATAAACAACCAAAAGTGCCAGAAAAATCAAACTGCATGGAACTCTGACAACCAAGGAATTAAAAAATCAACCAGAGCCCTGGCTGGTGTAGCTCAGTGGATTGAGCATGGGCCTGTGAACCAAAGGATCACGGTTCGATTCCCAGTCAGGGCACATGCCTGGGTTGCAGGCCAGTTCCTGGCAAGGGACGCACAAGAGGCAACCATACATTGATATTTCTCTCCCTCTCTCCCTCTCTCCTTCCCTTCCCCTCTAAAGATAAATAAATAAAATGTTAAAAAAAATTTTTTTTTAAATCAACCAGAACCAGATCAGTAAGATGGCGGATCCAACTCAGAAAAACTTCAGCGATGCAGTGGACTATGGGGGCAGAGCTGGCTGCCCAGCTCAACAGAAGCATGGGAGGAGCTGACCTAAGGGGACTCAGAGGTGGCTGCAGACTACCACCGTCACTGCAGTGAGAGAAACTCCCAGTCTCACGTGAGAGTCCTTTGGAAAGTGCACTAGAGACAAGCAGGTGAGCCACACTGTTCCCTCTCTGGCCCCTCCCCCACAGGCAGCACCAAGGAGGGTTGCCCTGCCCGGGAGAATACCTAAGGCTCCGCGCCTTACAACCTATAAACTGTGCCAAGACAAAGAAATATGACCCAAATGAAAGAACAGAGTAAAGCCTCAGAAAGAGAGCTAAGCAAGGAGGAAATCGCCAACCTATCTGATGGAGAATTTAAAAGCCCTGGTAATCAAAATGCTCACAGAACTGATTTGAGCTTAGTCAAAACATTTTAAAAAAAAATGAAGGATACCCAAAGTGAAATAAAGCAGAATGTTCAGGGAACCAACAGTGACAGGAAGGAAACTAGGAATTAAAGTAACTATTTGGAACAAAAGAAAAAAAATAAACATCCATCCAGAACAGAATGAAGAAACAAGAATTCAAAAAAGTGAAGAGTCTTACAAACCTCTGGGACAACCTGAAATGTTCCAATATCCAAATTATAGGGGTGCCAGAAGGAGAAGAACAGCAGCAAGCAATTGAACTTATTTGAACAAATAATGAAGGAAAATTTCCCCAATCTAGCAAAGAAAATAGACTTCTAGGAAGTCCAGGAAGCCCAGAGACTCCCAAAGTTGTTGGACCCAAAGAGAACACACCAAGGCATATCATCATTAAGCTACCCAAGATTAAAAATAAAGAGAATCCTGAAAGTATCAAGAGGAAAGGAGACAGTTACCTACAAAGGAGTTCCCATAAGACTCTCAGCTGATTTCTCAAAAGAAACCTTGCAGGCAAGAAGGGACTAGAAAGAAGTATTCCAAGTCATGAAAGGCAAGGACCTACATCCAAGATTGCTCTATCCAGCAAAGCTTTCATTTGGAATGGAAGGGCAGATAAAGTGCTTCCCAGATAAGGTCAAGTTAAAGGAGTTCATCACCACCAAGCCATTATTATATGAAATGTTAAAGGGACTTATCTATGAAAAAGAAGATCAAAAATATGAACAATAAAATGACAACAAATTCACAACTACCAACAAATGAACCTAAAAGAAAAGAAAAACAATGAAAACAAAAACTAAGCAAACAACCAGAACAGAAACAGAATCAGAGAAATGGACATCACACGGAGAGATTTCAGTTTGGAGGAGGAAGGGAGGGATAGGGGGGAAAGGTACAGGGAAGAAGCACATAATTAGTAGGCATAAAATAGACGAGGAGAGATAAAAAATGGTATAGGAAACAGAGGACTCAAAGAACTTCTATGTACAACCCCTAGACATGAACTAAGTGGGGGGAATGCTGGAGGGTTCGGGGGGCTGGGTGGAGGGGGATAAAGGAGGAAAAACTGGGAAAACTGTAATAGCATAACCAATAAAAAAACCCTCAGCCAACAATTAGAGACAAGAGGATAAATTGTAGCATTTTTAAGGACAGCAGCAACACACAAAATAAAAGTAAGCAACCATATTAAAGTATTAGGTCATCAAACAAGCAAACTGTAGAAATGGCCAAATTACCTTGATGTACACTGGAGTTAAAATAAGAGCTTGCTATAAAGCTCAGTTTACTGAGGCTAAAGATAAAACTAATTTACCATTAGATCAGTGTTCCAACATTAACAGCAAAGCTATTCACAAACCTCAGTACCTCCCTTCTCATGAAAACCTGTGGCTGCAGACTAACAATGATTAAAATATGAAAAAAAAAATACATTTTGTATCAGAATTATTGAAGTTTCCTTCGAAATAAAGCTGAAATCCACTTTTTTCCTTCCCAATACACTGAGAAACATTATCCTGAACTCTAATCATAATGCTGCAGAACAATTACAGGGATGATGTGTGAAAAGATAGCTCACCATTTCATTTGTAACCGGCAACCGTTTACGAAGAAGACAAGTCACTACTTCAACTATAGCATCATGAAGTTTAGGAAACCGCAAAAGCTCCTATTACATGGTAGAAGAAAGAAAAAACAACCCATTTTGTTTAAAGGGAAATTAAATAATTACTGAAAATACTGAATTAGATTTGGAAGCTACATTCTAGTATATTATGTCAAATCACTTTTACATAGGGAACTGCATATTTTTACTTTTAGCCCATTTTATTCAATATATTTCCTCCCTCCCTATGAAACTGCTTAATCTGAATGAAGCCTGTTACAGTTCTCATTACCTGTGTACTGTAATTGCTACAGTGCTGAATGATCCTTTGCATTTCCTCGTGAACCAGTTCGACACAACGGAGGCTGGGCTCTTCTAGACGTTTGATCTGCCGCTTGACCAGTAACTCAAAGGAAACTTCAGGCACAAACAAAGCTGGACGAGGACCCTAAGAAAGTTCAATTTTAAGGTCTTATAGCTGCATATAATTTTAGTTCTTCCCAAAGGTTAAAATAAATCACTTTGGTTTTTTTCATGAAAATGCTTCCCAATTTGATGTATGAGTGCAAAATAATAAGCTGTACAATATGGGTTTTAAAAAATTAAAGGTTTAACCTCATTTCAAAAAATTCTGAGTTGAACATACTTACAGTAGCATTTCTGATGGCAGTCAATATGTCAATAGTATTAAGGCCACCTAGGGGGTCAACAGATTCTAAGGTTCTTCCAAAAGTCTCATGGAAAATGTAACAGATTCTAGCACCACCGCATCTGAAAGTCAATGACAATGAAGTATGTGCCATCCAGTATTACTTTTAGAAGCTGCAAGTTAGAAATCTTTCTATAAGCTTTAACCTTACTCATCATCTGAGAAAGTCTCAGATAAACAGTTACACTTAGACAGTTCCCATTTCCATGTGTCCTCAACTCCACTGTGAACCAGTTTCTCTGATATTTGTCTTAAAATGGGGAAAGGAGTCATTTCATTAAAGAATTCTTTATTCCCACCCCCCACTTCCGTCTGTCTGTCTCTCTCTCTGTCTCTCTCTCTCTCTCTCTCTCTCTCTCTCTCTCTCTCACACACACACACACACACACGGTAACTTCTGCCAGGAAACATCAGTTCTAAGAACTACTAAGCATCTTTTCTCTGCCCTAGTTTTCTTCTCCTCAGCTAACTGCATCGAGCACAAAAGCAGCCACATATCATACATAAACAAAAACAAACATAGCTGTGTTCCAATAATACTTATGCACACTGAAGTTTCAATTTTCTTCATTTAAAATTTTTTTAAACATGTAAAAACACAAAAAAATCATTCTTAACCAATGGGCTACAGTTTGCCTACTCCTGCTTTAAAAAAATTAAATGGCTGCATACAAACATCTTGTAGTTCTTATTTTAATGATTACAAATGCTAGTGTTATCTTTTGCTTTTTGATTCAAGTGCAGCTGAATTCTACAAATACCTTTATGTCTCCCCAAATAATCCCTTTCTATTTTCACCATCACTGTTCACTACTTCCTTAGTCTAGGCAGAAGGTTCACGTCTAATATTATGCTAAGTGAAATAAGACAGACACAAAAGGACATTTATGATATGATTCCCTGTATACAGAACAGGCATATTCATAGAGACAGAAAGTAAATTAGAGGTTACCAGGGGCTGGTGGAGGAGAGAACAAGGAAATATTACTTAAATGGATACAGTTTTTGTTGGGGTGATGGAAAATTTTGGAAAGAGATACTATTTAATGGTTGTACGATACTGAATATAATTAATGCCACTGAATTAAACACTTAAAAATGGTTAAAATTACCAGTAACTGATCTTTCTGCCTCCAACCTTTCCCTTTTCAAATAATTTTCATAATGACCAGAATTATCCTCCTAAAACAGTTACCCCTCTGACCAAGAGTATTCTTTATAGTAAGAAGTTCTCTAAGTTCTAAAGATAATCGACTTTTCACAATATTGTTCTTAGACACCTTTCATGCCTTACTATCCTGTTATGTCTCATCATTCTACATGCTATTCTCTAAACACATCTAAATACAGATTGTTCTTTGCTCTTCCAAAGCCTAAAACACCCTTCTACTTAGTGCTTTCCCAAATTCTATTCAGGGCCCAAACAAATGCATCTTTAACCAGGAAGCCCTCTCAGTCCCTGAAAGAAATGTAAATGGTTCTCCCTTCAGTGTTCTGAAGGCCTGATGAGGTGATCACACAGATAGTTTCTTTATTACCTACTTATAAAACTCCATGTATGTTATATGCACTTTCCTGGCTATGTAGTATATTTAATAAGAAGTACATAAATAAAAAATACTTGATTTACACTCCTTTTTGCCACCTAATGAAGCCTCATGTTACCTTGACCTACCTCACTTACTAAACTCTTTAAAGGTTCATCTTAGTAATGTTTATTTTCCTCAATATGCCATACGTATAATAACCATCCAACAATTAGTTTGTTAAGTAATCTATCACTTTATAGAGTTAAATCACAAAAATGGCCACTAGAGTCTCACAAAAATACACAGAACTGCCGTGACTGGTGAGGCTCAGTGGGTTGGATGTCATCTTGCAAAGTGAAAGGTCACTGGTTCAATTCCCAGTCAGGGCACATGTCTGGGTTGCAGGCCAGGTCCCCAGTTGAGGCGGGGGAGGGGAGGGGGGTGGGTGTGAAAGGTAATGAATGATCTATGTTTCTTGCACATCGATGTTTCTCACTCTTTCTCCCTGCCTTACTTCTCTCTCTAAAAATAAGTAAAATCTTTAAAAAAAATATGTCCTGCTGGTGTGGTTCAGTGGATTGAGTGCCGACCTACAAAACAAAGGGTAGCCAGTTTGATTCCCAGTCAGGACACATGCCTGGGTTGTGGGCCAGGTCCCCAGTGGAGAACGCATGAGAGGCAACCACGCGTTGATATTTCTCTCCCTTTCTCCCTCCCTTCCTCTTTCTCTAAAAATAAATAAATGTTTTTAAAAAACAGAAACATCTACATTTTTAAAAATCCATAGAACTACACACACAAATATACATAATTGGTGAGTATAAGTAAGAGCTACATCTTGTACCAGATTTTACTTTCTCATTTTGTTACTGCACTACAGTTATGCACGACGGCAACATGGTGAAGGGTGAACAGGACCACGCTGCAGATTCATTTGCCACTTCCCGGAAGTCTACACTGCTTCAAATGAAAAGATTTTTTTAACAGAATTTAGAGAAATGGACATTGTTATATACTGCAAATAATAAAATAGTAAACCTATTAATAGGATGACAACAATAAGAAACTTTGAGGATGTTATATCCTTTGATCTCGTAATTCCACTTCTAGGAATTTATCCTAAGGACTTACTTGGATACATGTCTCAAAGACAGTCAATCACACCACTGTTCATATCTGTGTATAACTGAAAACAAACTATCACTAGTAGGGGACTGATTCAACAAATGGTAATGTATCTAAAAATAAAATGCTATGTAGATCTTAAGATATTACAAATGAACAATATTGTTTGTGACATGTTGATTTAAGAAATGATTCCAAAAGAACATGTATAGCATCCTATTTTTAAAGATGGGCAATACAAGCATATTTATATTTTATAGATGCATAGAAAAATATCCAGATTAATGCCAAAATTAGCAGGTCTTTCTTTTGGATGATGGAATTAAAGTAATTTTGTCCTTATGCTTTATTCTTTTTCTTATCTATACTTTATTTTTTCATGAACAGTTATACAGTGCATATTAAAGAAACAAGTTTTTTTAAGATTTTATTTATTTATTTTTAGACAGAGGAGAAGGGAGGGAGAAAGAGAAGAAGAGAAACATCAATGTGTGGTTGCCTCTCTCATGCCCCCTACTGGGGACCTGGCCCAGCAACTCAGGCATGTGCCCCGACTGGGAATCAACTCTTTGGTTTGCAGGCCGGCACTCAATCCACTGACCACACCAGCCGGGGCACAACAAGCATTTTAAAAGTTAAATTACAAAATATTATTAAGTGCTTATCAATTAAAGTCTTAGAAAAAAAATCTGAAATTTTTACTGTACTATACATAGTTTATAAAAAAATTTAACACATCAGATATTGTTCTACCATTTCTACAAAATAATATTTCTGTTTTATAAGTAATAAATCACAGTCAGATAATCTTGGAGTACCTTTGTCACTGTAACAAAAGATAAAGTAACCTATCAATCCAGTAGCCAAGTTAACAGAGAAATTTCTTACTTACAGCTCTGAAGTTTCAATGTATTTTGCAGTTCCTTCAATAGTGTTACAATATTCTGTGGCAAATTTGGTAATAAGCTGGAGTAAAGTAGCACTTTTATCATCCACAGGTTCACCATAGCTATTTAGAAGAGACTGATATTGAGCTGCTAGAACATTTATTCTTGTCTTCAACTCTGGTAAGCAATCTCTGATGTGATGCATCAGTAACCTAACACAGGTTAAAAAGAAGGATTTGAAAGTAAAATTGTGTATTTTGAAGAACCAAACAGGTCAAATTTTAAAAGTGCAAATAATGGGAAACCTGTCAAATAATATGTCTCAGCAGGAAATGATGCAATCTTAGAGGGTAATTAAGTATAAAAAAAATGACATGAAGGAAGCTATCTTGGTCAATACTTCTTATATTCACCTTGAACCCATCAAATTATAGCAGTTGCTATAGAACAAAATACAAATTGAAGAAAATCATTTTAAATTATTGCAGTTACCTCAGAGAAAGGAAGCTACTCAATCCAATTTTACCTACACAATTTTGGTTCCTAACTTATCTTTTACAGTGGGTCCTCAGCATAGTGAAAATCTTACAAAGATCCAAGTCCATCAGCCTTTAATTTATTTAGGGAATAAGACAAAAGTAAAAATGGTTTTAACTTCATTCATTTATAAATTATCCAGAAAGGTATTCCAGTCCCTCTACCATTTCATTTGTAGGAATTCAGAATTTCAGATATGTAGCTTAAATTACTTTTATGAATAAGAATAAAATACACACTAAATTAAGAACAGATTATATGAAAATTATAAATTTTAATTCAATTCCTGAAATCCAAAGTCTAACTGAAGTCATCAGCTATCTAGTACCAACATCAAAAGTAAACTATCAAGAATGTCGTAATTCAGACATTTTAAAATTCACTTTGGCATTCCTAGAGTACATAATATTTAATGCCAATCACCCCAGTAAAAACAGACATCTACAGTACAAGAACCTACTGTATAAGAAACAAAAAGTAAAGTTGTACATGCAAGAACATTATGAAAATATAAGGAACTGAAAATGAAAGGTCTCAAATACTTACTGGCATACAAAAAACATATCATTTTCCAAGGGGTAAAAAACATTACCTGTTTAGAGTCCTAGCAAGATACTTTGTTCCATTTCGGTTAGCCAAAGATGGATATTTCTTTTGAAGGAAAGCATATTCATCACGTATTGAATCAGTTACACTCTTCTTATTGTTAATATCTAGCTGGCTCCTACAGGTGAAAGTAACAAAAATGTTCGGTTGAAGTCCATGTGGTCCTCTGTGCATGATGGTGGTGATGATGATGATGATGATGATACAGAAGGACCAGATACTGTTCGTAATGCCTAACATGGACCGTTTTATTTAATTCCCACAATAATTCTATGTGGTAGGCATTATCCCATTTTATAGTAAAGACCTACACTCAGGGAGATTAACCAGCTTACCAAAGGTCACATGTTGAGTACTTGAGCCAAGATTCAAACCATGTGACTTATAAGTAAAGCCTAAACAGTTTAGGCCGCCTCATTATCATGAAGTATAGTTATAAGCCTACTCTTAAGTAAAAGGATGGACATGTGAAAAGATATTTTGTCCGTGGGCAGGCAACTAATTTCTAGCAAAAATAATTAAGTTAACTTGACCAGCAGTCATCTACAAATGAAACAGTGCTACACACATGACCTGTTTGCCTAAAAAGAGCAATAGTGGGAATTTAATGAGAAGGTTTGGAGTACGGATGAGGTAGGAAGACACATGAACAGAAGCAGACAGCTGTAATGGATCTTAGATATCACTAATAAAAACATTTTAATTTTAAAAGGTCTGAGACAAAAAATATGAGGTCATTTAAACCCACATTATACCTACTTTGTGGGTGATATGACCAGTTCAATGCTTCTGACTTGTATTAAGGCTTTGGACTCAGAGGGGTCTTCCCTTGAACACAGCCCTGCTTTCACCAGCCACGTGGCTTCGGGATATGGAAAACTTGAGTTTTCTTTTTATAAAAGAGACATCAACTCCTACCTCAGAGATATTGTAATAAGGGTTCAAAGAGATGCCATTTGAAAACTGATCACAGTAGAGTATCTAAAACATAATTAGACACCCTTTCCTTTCCACTATTTTTAATACCAGCTATTTATAATTAGGATATGTTTAATAAAATTTCTCCAAGTCACATCCTGGCAATTATATGGAATCACTAATGCTAGGAGTTACCAATCTATTAAGAGCCTACCACCTTAACAAACACCTTCTTGATTGGGTATAAATTATATAATACTTTACCCTTCTTATCCAGTGCCATCTTCATACATAACATAATAGGCTGGAATATTTCGAGCCTAGCTATTAAGTTTCCTTCCATTTTATGGCACTGCTTACTTTGAAGACTGTTGCCTACAAGAGGTTTTCATGAATCTCTTTTCTCTCTTTAGAGCAGTGAATACTTTAGCAGTACGAAGATTAGAGTAAAAGGGGAAAAAATAGGGACACTATTCCATGTCAGACTGATTTTAAAAATTCAGATTTGCTTTGAAATGAAAATGCTGCAACTCTCATCTCGTTCTTGATTGCTAACCTGTTAACTACCCCAATGATTCCAAGTTTGACGGGGATAACCCTTCCCATTAACACATCCATGGCATCGGTACCCGCATCCATGAGGTCCAGTTTAGTGATTACAGCGAGAGTTCTGCGACCTGGTAAGTGCAAAAAAGAAAACAAAAATGACCCAGTAAATAAAGCTTTTAAGAATAAAGAAAAATTATCATCTATAATCCCACTGAAGATTATTACCTCTTCTCATCATTTTGATACTGCTTTTCTAACCTTTGCTTATGAATATTTTTAAAATCTAATTTTAATCATGTATTGTTTTTTAATTTCACATAAAAATTTTTATTAGCTCTCAGGACTAACTTTTTAATAAGCATTTTAAAATCTGTTTAAAATTCACTCATTCCTGGTGTACAGTTCTATGAGTTTTAACAAATGGAAAGAGTTATTACCACTGACACCTCAAGACTAAGTTCCATTATCCCCCAATTTTTCTTATACTACCCAATCAAACCTATTTTTCATACTAGCTTTGCTTTTTCCAGAATGTTATATAAATGGAATCATATACATGACCTTTTGAATCTGGCTTCCTTCACTTGGCATAATGCATTTGAGAGTTATCCATGTTGTTGCATTTATCAATTGTGCATTCCCTTTTATTGCTGAATAGTATTCCGTGGTATGGATATAAAGCATTGGCCAAAAAGTCTGCATGGTTTTTCCCATAAAATAAAAGACACATTTTTCATGTTCATCAGTAACTACTGATTTGGACATTTTGAGGATGTCAGCTATTCCCTGCATGGTATAGTGTTGATTGTTCTCAGTTAATGTCTCAATATGATCTCTATCAACTTCAACTGGTCTACCTGACAGTGAAACATCAGCCAGCCAGAAATCTTCAGCATGAAACTTGGCAAACCACTTTTGACATGGTCGATCAGTCACAGCACCTTCTCCATACACTGCACAAATCTTTTTTTCTGAGTTTGTCTTTTTACCTTTCTTGAAATAATAAAGCACAATAGGCCAAAAATGTTGCTTATTTTCTTCCATCTTCAATATTAAAATGGCTACAAATATTCACCAATTTTGATGTTTTTTAAAAAATGCACACTGATATGACAGCTATCACAAGACAACCCAACAAAATTTTTGAAGTTAAAGACAATTAAGTGCTACTAGAGCCATTTCATGGAAAAAAACAAATGAACTTTTTGGCGAACCCAATGCTATGGTTTGGTTATTCAGTCCCCATTTGAAAACATCTGAGTTGTTTATAGTTTTAGGAGATTACAATTAAAGCTACTACAGACATTTGCATACAGGTTTTTATATGAACATGGGTTTTCTTTTAACATGGTTAACTGCCTAGGAGTGGAACTGCTGATTTAACTTTTTAAGAAACTGACAAGCTGTTTCCCAAAATGGCTATACCATTCCCACCAGCAACCTATGAGAGTTCCAGCTGCTGCTCTGCCTAGTGTCCAATTTTACATATGGCATTTTCAATTAAAAGCATTTTTCTATTTGCTCCAAATCTACAAAATGATCTTTTTAATGATTTCATATTCTATCTTCATCTACTTAATCATTCTTACTGTGGGTCATATATTAAGTTGATTCCAATTTTTTGATACTACAAATAATACTAGATTATATTACTTCCTAACAATATATTACTATATTAATATTTCTAGATCAAAAGTGTGGCCCTGACTGGTCTGACTCAGTAGGTTGGGCACTGCAAACCAAAAGGTTGCTGGTTCAATTCCTGGTCAGGGCACATGCCTGGGTTGCAGGCCAGTCCCCAATTCGGGGTGTGGGGGAGGCGACCAATCAATGTTTCCCTTGCACATTGATGTTTCTTTCTTTCTCCCTCCTTTCTCCTCTCTCTAAAAATAAATAAAATCTTTTAAAAAAAGGTATGATCATATTTACGGCTCAAGGGTCTGTTTAAATTATAATTAATGCATATAAAATGCTTAATAGTTTGCTACAAATAAAAAATAAAAACAAATCTCTTGGTATAGTTTATCTTTTATTTTAAATTTAAAATGAACATTAATTACTCATTAATAAAATAGGGGGTTTTCTAAAAGATTTTATTTATTTTTAGAGAGAGGTGAAGGAAGAGAGGAAGAGAAACTTCAGTGTGTGGTTGCCCCTCGCACCCCCCAACTAGGGACCTGGCCTGCAACCCAGGCAAGTGCTCTGACTAAGGATCAAACTGGCGACCCTCTGGTTTGCAGTCAGGCACTCAATCCACTGAGCCATACCAACCAGGGCAAAAGTTTCTTAAAAACTTCAAATAAAATAAAATTTCATAATGTCCATGTTTACAGGAATTCTAATTAGCAGTCTTAGGACTAACATTTCTTATAAAATTTTTATTTATTTGAAATTCTTCAAAGAACCATGGAAGGGCCCATTGACCCTCCAAATACTCAAGTAAAAAAAAATTGTCTCCTATGTGGAACAAAGCATGTATTTCTTAGCAGCAATACTAACTACTCTCTTACCAGCTGATATTTTAAATATATTAAGAAATGCACACTATAGCATTAGTCAAGTATTATACACTGACCCACAGTCTGAACTAACCCTTGGGGTTACAAATGCTTCATAAAAGGATTTTACTTTTATTTCTAAAAATCTCCCCTTTTGAGCACATCTAAATGTTTCCTACCTCGGAAGAATGTAGGTACCATAATTATCTTCTAAAATATAAATAATCTACAATTATCTACTATTGGAGTTAATTATTCTCAGAAATCAGCCACTCAAAAATGCAAGTCTTTTTATTTATTGGGTTGGTCAAAAAGTTCATTTGGCCCTGGCTGATGTTGCTCAGTGGATTGAGCGCGGGCCTGTGAACCAAAGGATCGCGGTCTGATTCCCAGTCAGGGCACATGCCTGGGTTGCAGGCCAGTTCCCGGCAAGGGACACACGAGAGGCAACCATACATTGATATTTCTCTCCCTTTCTCCTTCCCTTCCCCTCTAAAGATAAATAAATAAAATATTTTTTAAAAAAGTTCATTTTTTTCTGTAAGATGGCTCTAATAGCACTTGTACTCTGGTAGCTCTAGTTGTCTTCCACTTCACTCAAAAATTTTGTTAGGTTGTCTCGTGATAACTGTCGTATCAGTGTGCATTTTTTTAAAAAAACATCAAAATTAGTGAATTCTTGTAGCCATTTTAATATTGAAGATGGAAGAAAATAAGCGACATTTTTGGCCTATTGTGCTTTATTATTTCAAGAAAGGTAAAAAGGCAACTGAAACTCAGAAAAAAGATTTGTGCAGTGTATGGAGAAGGTGCTGTGACTGATCAAACATGTCAAAAGTGGTTTGCCAAGTTTCATGCTGAAGATTTCTGGCTGGCTGATGTTTCACTGTCAGGTAGACCAGTTGAAGTTGCTAGAGATCAAATTCAGACATTAACTGAGAACAATCAACACTATACCATTGCAGGAGATAGTCAACATCCTCAAAATATCCAAATCAATAAAGTTATTGGTGAAAATGAAAAACGTGTCTTTTATTTTATGGAAAAAAACATAGGGACTTTTTTGCCAATCCAATACACTAACAAACTCTTTTTGCAAAGCCATCTTATTTTTAAATCATTAGGTAACCATTTACAAATATGGACATTATGGTCAAGTATTTTTGCATAGCCTGTACAGAAATTTATCTATTAAAACTTTATTTTTCCAGCAGAATTTCTATTTGAAACTATAAGCAAAATAGGAAAGCATTATTTTTACAATGTATTAACAGCCAGAGCTATTCCTTTTAAAATTAAAAAGTACTTTCTTGAAAGTAAATAGATTTTTTAATCCTCACCCAAGAATATGTTTATTGATTTTAGAAGAGAGGAAGGGAGAGAGAAAAAAGAAACATTGATGTGAGAGATAAACATCAATCAGATGCCTCCTATACGCACCCTGACCAGGGAGGTCAAATCTGCAATATTTTGGTGTATGGGACAATGCTCCAATCAACTTAACCACCTGGCCGGGGTGAAAGGAAGTGTATTTACCAATATTAACCAAGCATCTCAATAAATATTAACATCTGTCCTTACCATCTGGATCTACCTCTCTTGAAATTTTAAGTGCCTCTGATGTTGCCATGTCTGTGTTAGCAGCAGTGACAGCGAGGATAATGGAATTTGGATTACTGATGAACCGAAGAATGAGCTCTCTGATTTGAAGCTCAATATCTTTAGGTTGATCACCTACAGGCACCTGAACCAAACAGAGATGAGCAAGAAACTAGTAATAAAAATTGACTCAGCTTTTTCCCCATTTAATCCATAGATTATAGGTATTACTCCATTTATAGATAGTTAAAAATAAATTATATACTACAGTGGTACATGAATTTGGTAATAGGTAAAAGTTGCAAAATGTATCTCTTGCAAGTATCAAGTTTACCATGTTAAAGACTGGTCAGTGTTAATTACTTTGAGACACATTTATTCATTCATTCATTCATTCAATTAGCAGGTATTTATTCATAACCTACAGTATTTCAGAAAGTGTTCTACATGTCAGATTATGTCCAGTTGTGAATTTAAAAAAAGATCAAAATTCCTGTCTTCAAACAGCTTGTATTTTAGTGGTTAAAAGCAGATAACAAATAAATATAGTTTCTAGGTAGTAGGAAGCTGATGAAGGCTACCCTGAACACAGAACTGAAGGCTACAGAATGATTAGAGAAAGTTATACTTTTAAATTGGATTGTGCTTTTAAACAGAGTGATCAGGGAACACCTCACTCAGATAATGACATTTGAGAGAAAGATCTGAAATGAAGGAGATGAGGGAGAAGTACGTATTTTAAAAATAAGGAGCCAAGATAATTTGCTGACATGAATAGGGTGTGGGATGGGTATCAAGGGTGACTATAAACTTTTTAGCCAAGCAACTGGTAGAACAGAGTTGTCATTTATTGAGAGGGGGAAGATTACAGAGGGATCAAATCAGGTTGAGGAATGGGTCAGGAATTGGGTATTAAACATCAAGATTGTATATGTCAAGTAGACACTTGGCTGTACAATTCTGGAGATGAATATACAAGTCTGGAGATAGTTAAATACTGTCAGCATACTCGTGTATTTAAAGCCATACTATTGGATGAGATCATTAAGGGGCTAAGTATACTCCCTTAACCAGAGGTCCAAAAGCTGAGCTCTGGGACACTCACTGTTTAGACATTGAGAAGATAAGAAACCAGCAAAAGAGACTTTAAGGAGTGGCCAGTGAAGTAACCGTGTGGAGGTGGAACTGGAAGACAAGAGTGGTCCAAGGACAAGAAAAGGCTCAACTGTATCAAATGCTGCTAAGAGATCAAGTTGATTGCAAATACATTCATGCATGCATGCATACATGATTATTCTCATAGGGTTGAGGAAAAACCACATTTGTTCAAGTGAAAACAAACATAACCAAATCCACAATGAGTAACGATTCTTTACCTTGGTCATTCCTGGCAAATCCACAAGTGTCAGATTGACAACATTGGGTGAAAAAATCTTAAGATGAATTGGTTCAGGGCTTACTCCCTATAAACAAGTTTTAAAACATCATATTAAAATCACATTGAAATGTCAATGAAATATAAAAGTGTTAAAGTAAACCTCATTTCAAGTAGATAGGCATTAGATGCTTTTAAATATGAATTAAACCATGATCCCTAAAACATTTCAACAATCAACACCCGACAAAACACACATGGACAGTAAAGCAGCAAGGAATAGAGCACATTACAATCCTACTGCACCCTGTACCCCTAATACTCACAACTTATTCCACCTGTATTATTTGTTTTTATTGATTCTAAGCACATACCATTTCTTAAATATGTTTAGTAGAGAATGCTGAACAAAAGAATAATGTATCGCTATCCAAATTTATGAGGACCTTAAGCTCAGACAGTAAACAACTTATCCAAATCAATTTGGTTCCTGATCTTTGACTGTGAAGTGGCAAGAGTGTATCTAGAAGAGATTCCTCAGAAAATTTTTCTGGATCTCCACTTCCCTGAATTTGAATACTAAGAATCTGGATAGTGTGAAATACCCCTATTTTTTCTCTCCCTATACTAAGATTATTACACAGGCTCTTCACTACTAGCCCTGTACAAGTTTTAGAGTTGAGCTAGCTACATGTAAAAAGTCACATGTAGTTACAAACTGTTCATAATTTGTTTTCTTATACGACAATCTTTATCCTTTAAAATATACTCTATTTATCCACCTTGTATCTTCCTTCATTAACCTACTCAAAATTCCAAGTTCCCAAACAGCTTTATTGGAACATCCTTTACTCTGAATTCTCTACACAATTATATTTGCTGTATTAGATTACTCTGAACTACTTTTCTCTTTTTAATACGCCACTGTTCCAAAGTCGTTACAGGTCAATAATATTCAGCATACCTACCTCATCTGTATATTTCTCAAGCATTCCCTTATCATGTCCAATACAAAGCTTTTCCCAAAAGCCTTTACAACTCTAATCTCACAGATATTTCAGATCTTTCAAAGCTTTATGTTAGGCATATGAAATCATATAGATATTTTCGCATATAAAATTACTTACTGAAGCTCAAAGTATCATATACTTTATTACAAATGTGATTTAGGAAAGATTTTCCAAAGATTTGAGGGTAGGGGACTTCTCATCTTTCAGACACTGCAGATGACATATCCCCACCATAAATTAAACATCTTGGTTGTACAGGGACTCTATCCTTCATGACATTCAGTTTGTGACTAAAACCTTTCCCTTTTGAACTGCCAACAATATTCACTAGTACTATGTAAAATTGCCACCAGTTCCTAAATTCAGTAAATCCATTGGAATCACAGGAAAGATTAATTCAGACTGGTGTTATAATTAATAACATCCCAAAAGTCAAAATTATCCCTGAAATAATTACAAGACTGAGGACAAGCTAATCTAGTTTCCTGCCACTTTTCTATTATCCAACCCAATCATTAAATGCAGGAACATATGGCAGCAGTAGCGGTAACTCAAAGGTTACCAGCCTCGACAGAGTTCAATAATGAAAAAAGCTGAGTCAATCACTGAAAAAGAAACAAATATCCTGCATAGGCATAAAAAATGAACATGGCTCCAAAAATGTCTATCAGGAAATAACCTTTCCAGCACAGCCTCTGGTAGGTAAAAGGGCTCAATAAATATTTGTTAAATATTAGTACTTGGCTAGCACCCACTTGTAGGATTAAATGTGCCTCTAGGTAATATAAGAATGGAGTTAAATAAAAAGGAAAGGAAGAAAGAGAAAAATAATAGGAATAAAGGAGAGAGAAAACAATGATTTAAGGAGGGAGTTTGACAGTACCTAGTATCAAGACGAATGATGTCTTAGACACCTAATTTATCTTAAATTCTCACAATCTTAGGAAACAAGAAAATAATTCAGTTGCTGCCCTGGCCAAGTGGCTCAGGTGGTTGGAGCATCATCCTGTGCACCAAAGGGCTGCAGGTTCGATTCCCAGTCACGGCGCATACCTAGGTTGTAGCTTCTAGCCCCGGGGCGGGCACTTATGGGAGGCAACTAATTGATGTTTCTCTCTCTCTCTCCCCCTTCCCCTCTCTCTAAGATCAATAAACATATCCTTGGATGAGGATAAAATATAATAAATTTTTAAAAATTAAAGTTGCTAACATTACAGTTGACTCTTGAATAATACAGGTTTGAACTACCTGGTTCAACTCACACATGAATTTTTTCACCTGATCTGCACAGTTCAAACCCATGCTTTTCAAGGTTCAACTTCACAAGTGGGAACCCAAACATTCAGACTGCCAAGATGTCCCACTACACCACTATTGTTCAAGGGTGGACTGCGCTTTCATATTCACTGACATAGAAATATTTAATTTCTCTGTTTTTGCACTCATAAGAAAATCCAGCCTTAGTTGGGATAGAACCCTTTAAGATCAAGATTAAACATCTAAATGAAATATCTGACAGTATGTAAAAGCTCTACAAAACAAAAGGGATTTTAAGTAGTTTTAATATATTTGTGAAAATATACTCCATTAGGGTCAAAGACCAGGATTATGAATTTACAATGCTCACCACACATTGTATCAAAATATGTTGAATAATAGATTTACTCATGTTTATACTTTCTAACTTGAAAAAGATGCCTACCTTATTATTTCCTGAAATTCTTTCTGTTTCATTCTCAATTTCTTGTCGAATTTCATCGAAATCTGTGTAAAGCTAAAAATTATTGAAACAAAAAAAGATGGTATTCAAAATAAGATAAAAAGTTCTTAAGTGGGGAGGTTAATAAATTTCAAGGACATCTATAGATCCACTTCAGAGAATTAGTAAACAAATTCTAACATATACATGTATTTTTGTGAGTCAAGGAATCACAGTTTATATGAGCTTTCCAAGGCTGCCTGGTCCCATAAGAGTTAAGAATCTGCTTGTAAAAATCACCACAGGGATATAAAGCGCAGCCCAGGGAATACAGTCAGTCATACTGTAATAACTATGTGCGGTGCCAAGTGGGTAACCAGACTGATCGCGGCAATGTCTAATTACTATATTGTTTGCCTGAAACTAACAGAATATCATACATCAACTAGAACTGTAAAACAAAATTTAAAACAAAAAGAATCTCCAAATTAGAGAGCATAGGGCTCAACTTACTATTTTCCAAATAAACTACTATGATTAGAAATGTTGCTAAGATAAGCTTTACTTTGAAAGGAACAGCAGCTTCAAGATACATACCACAATGCCAATGATAAGGAACTAAAATTATCAACTACTTGTACAAAAAGTTTTTTCAGTGTATTATTTCATGATATTGTGTCATTACCTTATTTTTGGTGTGAAGAAATTTACCCCACTCCTCTGCTTCAACCCCTGGAAAAAGAAAAACTCCATTTATTGGAAACTATGAGAATTATTTTTTATCTTTAGTTAGGAATTAAAAAACGCAACACAATTTATTATTGGTTCCTATTTTGCCACTAAGTTAATGAGTATTTTAAGATCTGCTAAATCATATTGGGTTGGCCAGAAAGTCCATTATGTTTTTCCATAAGAGTTTCTAGCAGTGCTTAACTAAATTCAAAACAATTTTGTTAGATTGTGACAGCTGTCATATCAGCGTGCATTTTTTAAAAAGCTTATCAAAATTGGTGAGTTTTTGTACAGCCATTTTAATAATGAAGATGGAAGAAAACATGCAACATTTTTGGTGTATTATGCTTTATTTCAAGAAAGGTCAAAACAACTGAAACACACAAAGGTTTATGCAGTGCATGGAGAAGGTGCTGTGACCAATCGAACGTGTTAAAAGTGGTTTTTGAAGTGTCTTGGTACTGTTGACATTTTGGCCAAATATTTCTCCGCTGTAGGGCTGTGTTATGCATTGGATGATGTTTAGCAGCACTCCTGGCCTCTACCCACTAGAAGCCAATAGTGGGAGATAACTGACATATTCAAAATATACAAATCAATAGTTATTGGTGAAAATGTGTCTTATTTTACAGGAAAAAAACATACACACCTTTTGGCCAACCCAATACTCTCACATTTAAAAATGGTCTCATGTATTTCAAAAACATGACTCATTTCAGGTAGAGTTGCTCACAGGTCATCCTACCATTTAAAATCTAGATTTTATGAATAAAATTGTTCACTTCTCTTCATACTTTGTTGTATTATAGTAAAAAGTTTAAATATCTTACACATAAAAGTAGTTTATCTGATGAAAGTACTCAAGCTAATGGCTTAAAAGAAAAATTAAGACTCTTACTGAGTAATGCAAAAAAGCATATATAATAGATTCACACACATAACAGGGTAAAAGTTGATAATATGTAAATGAAACAGCTAACTTTTCAACCTGTTTTAATTTGGTTTCCTGTTGGTTATCTATAAAGTTATAATTTGTTGTTCCCTTAAAGAGCTCTCTCAGTAGTGTGATGCTATTCTATAATTTATATATATTTTCAAAGTGAATTTTCCCCCAGGGCCAAGACTGTTTTCTAGGCTTGAAAGTAGGAAAGCAATGACAGGGGGTGCAGGGAGATGGATACCCTAGCATGTGCACTGTATGGAACTGCTCTGCTCCGTTAGTTTCCAATGATAAGTCTGTTTCTGAAAAAAGAAAAATATATTCACTGTAGGCACTGTTCAAGTAGTCTAAAACTTACAGAGAACAAGTTTTGCTTTATATTTTCCAGAGAAGCTAGAAATATAAACTACCTCCCAAGTACAGCTATTCTGCTTTTGCTAAACTTAAGAGCTTTAAATGTCTTAATGGCTGAGTTTATGAATAATGCATTATCAGCCACCTGAAATCAAAATAACAATGACTGTAAGACATTCAAATAAATATTTATTGAGAAATGTGGATCAATTCTTTGGTGGAATCAAGGTAAATAAAATTGGATCCTTTTTACAAGTAAAATGCTCACCTACTTGAAGCTTAGTACCTTCTTCCAAGAAGACTCATTGGAGGATTGGAGTAATCTAGATGAACAGAACTCACAGAGGCAGGTACTACATACCAAGAGGGTGTTTTGAATTTACCTTAAAAAAGGCCTGGCTTCACAAGCATGTTTTTTAAAATAAAAATAAATTACATTCACCACCAAAAAAGCCTTCATTCTGATGAAATGCTGAAAGGTAACAAGAACCACTAAAACCTGCAACATCAATGTGGATAAGCAAATAAAAAGGGAAGAAAACCACGCGCACGGCCTGGAAGAGTACGTAAGCACGCATGCAGGCATGATAGGAAAGGGGGGCCAAAGACAAATGGAGAAAGGAAACCTTTAGAAAGGTGTCTTGAGTTTTTCCATGTGGCAGGGTCTGTAGTTAAAGAGAAACAGCACAGAATGTTAAGTTTAGTGCTTATCCCTAATATTTTAATCCTTTTTAAAAAAGTGCAGAAACCTGAATACATTTCAAATGCGCATAGCATTCAATTATTCAAAATTTACAACTATATAATTTCCATTACAATTAATTCTAATTAGAGGGATGTGTATAATACTTTAAGTGATACAAATGAAGCATGTTGTGTGCCATAATCTATTTTTATTTTCCATTATAACTAATTATGTCACTTCTGGTTTCTAATTCTAATACAAATGGATTGAAATTAATTTACTATTCAAAAATTTGCCTTAGATATCTGATAACTGACTATGAAAAAAGATAAACTGCCTGGTCAAAAAGAATCTGCAAAACATACTGAACACTTCTTTGAAAACCTTAAGGGTAAGTAAATATATACAAGTATATATTCACTACAGTTGAGCTTCATAAGGGATTGTTCTTTGAAATATATATTGAATTTAATAGAACACCACAGAAACAATTTTGGTCTTTAATCAGCATGCCACTTTTGGATTTTGTCTAAATGGAAATCTGAGGAAACCATGATTTATTTCTTACAAATATATAAAAGATACTCCAGGAACTCAAAGTTCAAACTAAACTACCATCCCACTCTAAAATTTTAACATTGTTTTTATTAAGATTTTATCAGAAAATTCTATTACATTGGCAGAAGTAGGGGACAAGCTTAAAAATAAAATCTACATACTGACGCCTTAATTATCCTATGTAGTTGGCAGAATAAAGGATCTCACGTTAAGTAAATTTTCCTGATAATTAAGTTATACATACAGTATTAAACATTAAAATATTTTATTTAAGCCAATTTTGATGATCTCTACCTAAAACGGATTATATTTTTTGCCCTGGCTGGTGTGGCTCAGTGGACTGAGTGCTGGCCTGTGAACCAAAGGGTTACGGGATTGATTCCCAGTCAGGGCACATGCCTGGGTTGTCAGCCAGGTCCCCAGTTGGGGGTGTGCAACAGGCAACTAATTGATGTTTCTCTCCCTCTCTTCCTCAATCTCTAAAAATAAAATCTAAAAATAAAAAATAAAATGGATTATATTCCTGTATGTCATCTTAGAATAGACTCCTCTTAAATTAACCCATTATTGGTAACTTCAGCCTTTGTTACATAACAAAGCCCTCTGAGGCCATAAATCCCTGTACAAAGTGGTTAGAAACTGACTTTTTTCCTTTTTGGAAGTTTTCCTGATTACATTTTCCTCCCTTTCTTCTCTCTGCCAGGCTGTCAAGTGGTTCACTCTCTTCTGGCTGACTAAATGTTGCTCTGCATCATTCTAATTTCCTCTGGGTTAGAATGATTTATGACTGGGAGACCTGTTAATCCCAGAGATAAAGAGGCTCTTAGGAAAAACTAAGGAACTTTCCTAGTTATTAATAAGACACATGAAAAATCTAGTACTCAAAATTTATTAAATCAATTTTGTGTTCTGGGTAGCTGAATTGTCATTTTAAGTGAGATTTTACTATTTTACAGAAAAAATAAGCACTAAGCTTGAAGAAAAAATATATACAAGTGCAGGTAAAGATATGCAGATTTATTATTAACCAACCACCAAGAAAGACATCAATAAAACATAGTGGACATACAAGCAAAAAGTGAGAAACTAAGACTTCTGCTAAAATGTACACCCTTCTCTAGAAACGCTGCCCTCACCCTCAAACAGTCTCTAAGTGAACAGGTTATCATCATCTGCCCTTTTCGAGGTGACTGAAGAAAATGAAAAGTTCAAAGAAAGACATCTAATGAATGTCATACAGTTTATTAAAGTTTTAGTTTAAGATATTTGGAAATTCAATTGAATGCTAGTGGGAATAAAATTCTTGAAGTACGATTCTATATATTTGAATCTGGACCATAAATTAGTGCAAAATGATTAAACCCAAGGCCCAGAATTTCAATAATAAAAATATATTAGAAATACAAGGTAATAAATAATATACCAAGAAGGTACCTAAAAAGCACCCCCCCCCCATTTTCCCTAGGCAGTCTATCCCTGCAAATTACTTGGTAACATCTACAACTTCATTAATTTGGTTCAGTGATTAACTTTATACAGTCATTGTAAATGCTCATTACAGGTCCCCCCTCCACCCCCCACCCCCGCGATGGGGATGTGGGGACATTGTGTAGGGAGAGGATCAAGTTACCACCATCAGTGCTCCTATAATAAGTGAAAAAAATCATATACAGAAATTAAAGTACAGGAACTTCATTTCATCAATACTGTTATCATCTTGGATCAGATTAAGAAAACAGAGTGAAACCGCATGAGCACAGCTCTCCACAAACGAGAACCAAACATGGCCCTGGGCCACAATGTCATGTTGTAATCAGAGCTACTTCACAGACTTTCCAAATTTGGCAGAGAGTCTGAGCCAAACACTGAACTGAAAAAGAGAAGATCAAATACTATATTTCAAATCTCACTAATAGATATTGTTAATATAGGGTACATATTTAATAAGTAATTTAAAATCTGCTGATCAACACAAACAGCATTTCTTAAAATATTTTCAGTTTAACCAAAGGAGTGTGACAAAGGAAAGTGCGTATTTCCTTATCCTAATAATCCACATTTCACCATTTGGGTGAGGGAGATCTAAAAATCAAAATAGTGTGTGTATACACGTAAGCCTTAGCAAGAGAAGGATAGAAAAAAGATAATAAAAAATCAAAACTTTCTAAAAATAATATTCATCTTATTGAAGGGAAAAAGATTCAAAACTTAGGCACATCGGTAAGATCAGAAAAGAAGTTGAGATAACATCAGTTTGCTGAAAAGCAAAGTCATTTTAATCTTATTTAAAATCTTTAAACTAGAATATAAATTATTTGAAGTCTAAATGAAAGCAAAAATATTGTTTCAAACAATAGGATAAAACATTTAAAACACTCAAGACAAAAACTTTTTCTTTAAAATAACTGATTCCTGTTTGCTGAGTATCTCACTAAATCCTCCATTAAACAGCGTAACAGTTTACTAAGCTGAACACCAAAAAGGCATCATTCCAAGCAAGTTTACTCTCTCTCTCCTCAAAACAACATAAAGTACTTTTTTACATGAAAGAAGAGGCATACCACTTCTCGTCACAGACTTCTGATTCTGCTATAGCCACTAATTTCTGTCTAATCAATTCTTGTCTTTAAGATTCAACCACAAATAATAATAATTCTTATTTCAATTTAAAAATTACCATTTTCTTCTCCTGTTGTTTTTCGTTTATCTTCAGGTGAAACATGGACGAGCTGCAGAATGAGGGGTCTCCGTGTGACGATGCCAGTGCCTCTGGGAAGCAGGTCCCTCCCCACAAGGCTTTCTAGCACTGAGCTCTTTCCACTGCTCTGAAAAGAGAATACACACGAGCCAAATGAGTTTCTTAACAGCCTTTTTTTAACAACTCAAGACTATATGAACACAGCAGCATACCTGAAATTATATTAAAGAAAAAATGATTGCAGGGACTTTTAAATGAAAATTACTGCATTTTCTATGATTGTTATTTCTTTAAAATAAAAAAATTTAAAAAAAGAGTAAGTACCACTGCTCCATAATTTTCCTACTTTTTTGACAGTCTTCCAACCAGATTTTCAAAACCTCTGTAACATTAGAATATGTAAAATTATGCTTATAATATGCAGTTATTTTACTTTCAGTGGGGTAATACTATGTGTTTTTTCTAACCTGCTTTTACTTTAATGTAACAATCAGGGATATCATTGTATATCAATATATTAACTATATTGTGTTTAACAGTTAAATAGTATTCTACCATGTATAAAACCAAACCCCAAGTTTCGGACATTTCAATGTTTCTTGCTACTATTACCAATGTTGCAAAGTGTACACTTTGCACATATGACCTTGCTTCTCCTATTATCTTACTGGATTTATTTCAGTAATGAAACCTCTGTGACTAGAGACCATACAGACTTTGTGCATTCACAGACACCAGCAGGCTGCACACAGGATGGCAGGCCCCAAGCTATTCTTCCCATCAAATTTGTTATGCCCCCATCAGCACTGGGCATTATTACTTTTTTTTCAGGAACTGGTATTCATTATCAAAGTCATATTTGATGTCAACAAGATGCCACAACTACAAAAAAAAAAAAAAAAACTGTACACATTGCAACCTCAATGCAAACAATAAAGGGAACCCCAGTAATTCAAATTACCCCAAAAAGCAACTGAATTTTTAAAACATCTTTATACATCTAGCCAACAAATTTAAATGGTTAACAAGAAAAAATACAAATTCAGAGGTCTCGTTTCACTGTTTAAATAAGGCAGCTGCTTAAGCATTTCTATCGATTTAAACATCAATCTCTCAGCCACTCAGCTTCACCCCATTCATCATCAGGCAGGCTCTCTCAGCCACCTCTGGCGACTCAAACTTAACCACACCACAACCCTTGGACTCCCCATTCTCCATCTTTTTTTTTAACTATTTTATTTCTTTATTTTTAGAGAGAGGGGAAGGGAAGGAGAAAGAGAGGGAGAGAAACATCAATGTGTGGTTGCCTCTCACATGGCCCCCACTGGGAACCCAGCCGGCAACCCAGGCATATGCCCTGACTGGGAATCGAACCGTGACCCTTTGGTTCACAGCCCATGCTCAATCCACTGAGCTACACCAGCCAAGGCCCCATTCTCCATCTTGATGTCACCACACAGCACATAGCCACATTTGTTGAATTTGTGCTTTAGCATCTTCTACGTAAAAGCAAATGGGAGATTTCGCATAAATACCTGGCAAGCCTTCCTAGCCACCCCAGACACATGGCCTCCAGCTCCACCAAAGGAACCTACAAAGCTTCCTCCAAAGTAACCATGCTCTATCTCAATGGCATGGTCAAAGCTGACACTGACACCGCCACCCATGGCCAGGTCCATGTGCTCAATGACAGCACTCAGGACCGAGCCCATGGTGGGACCTATGCACTCCAGGTCCATGTGCTCAAGGCTGTTGGTGCCCATTCATTCCAGGCCCATGTGCTCTGGGCCAATGGTCATGCAATCCGTCATGGAACCCCTGCCTTCCAGGCCAGTCTCCAAGCCTACGGGTACCATGCACTCAATGGCAGGGCCCACACACTCCACACCAAAGCCCATGTGCCCAGTGGTCTGGCCCACAATGGGTGCAGCCATGAGCTCGTGCCCAAAGTTCATGCTGGCACCAAAGCACTCCACACCAGACCCAAAGCACTCTGTGTCTGGCCCATGCACTCAATATAGGAGGACATGTAGTTAAGGCCCAGTGGGCCCTTGAGCTGGATGTCGGGGCCCAATCAGTCAATGACCAGGCTCATGCACTCAATCTAAGCCCACGCTATCCATGCCATGGCCAAGCCTGCACCCATGTACTCCACGCAGTCATCCCCAATGCAGTCAATGCTGGGGCCCAACCACTTGATCCTGGGGACACTGCCTCCACCTTCTGCCATTTATTATACCCATGTTCATCCCAGATCCAAATCTACTCATGTTTTCCATACCACAACCAAAGGGCCCCTCCACGCCTCCCATTCTATTTATTCCAAATCCTATGCCTTCCATTCCCACTGTTGTGTTTCTCATGCCAATGCCTTTGTTCAAGTTATTGGCATTGATAGGCTGCCCTCATGGTCCTAACCCCATGCCAATACCACCAAGTCCATGCGGCAGCTGCAAAAGCTTAGGAAAGAAAAAAATCTCCCTTTGCTGAGGCCCTCTCGTCCATTTTCACATACACAAGTCAGCAGTTGCCTGTTAAACACTGATATAGCTGGCACAGCTTCAGTGGACAGTTCAAAGTAACAATGCCTATTCCACGACTTTTTCCATCTTTACCCTCAAGAATGTCTGCCTGGACACCACCACACCAGCCATACTGAAAACTTCCTTGAGTTTCTTCCAGCCAACTTGATAATCCAGATTTGCTGCAAATACTGTGCTTCCAAGTCTTCCAGCCTTTTGAATTGCTCTCCTGGCGTGTTCACTATCAGGATCTTCTTTGACTTCCAGTAGTTTCCCACTCAGACTGTGCTGGTTTAGAACTTCACAGCTTCTTTCACTCTGTCTTCCATCATGAATTCAAGAATGTCACATCCCCCTGACTTCCCTCAGCATCCATTTATTAGTAATATATTTTTTAAAGATTTTATTTATTTATTTTTAGAGAGGGGGAAGGCATGAAGAGAAACACTGATATGCAAAACATCAATTGGTTGTCTTTTGCACACCTCCAACCAGGGACCCGGCCAGCAACCCAAGTGTGTGCCCTGACCGGGAACTGAACAGGCAGGCAACCTTTCAGTTTGTAGGAGAATGCCCAACCTACTAAGCCACACCAGTCAGGGCCTTCAGCATCCATTTAAAAGAGCTCCATGTATGTTACCTCACCAACTTTTTCTTTAACAGGTATTTAAGTGACTGCCACTTCACACCAAAAGGTATATTTGTAGTGAAGGCTCTATATCTTTAGGTTGGATTGGCATATGGCTCAAAGCAACTGCCTCCTCTTTTTATATTTTTCTCCTTCGTTTTCCCATTCCTCATAGGTCGGTTGTTCTCCTTCACCTTTCAATCCGGAGCTCTACTGCCGCTTGGCACCCCACCCTCCCCATTTTGGGCTCTGACCCTCCCACCTCAGCCACCACTTAGACCTCTGCTGCCACTTTTTCTGCTTCTGGGCTTTGGGTCGGACACTGCCACTGTTTTGAATCTCTGCTACTTTGACAGATGAACACTGACAGCTTATTTAAATTTGTGTTCCTTTATTATTCAAGTCAAGCTTCCTTTTGTTTAAGAGCTTTCTATATTTTTCCTTCAGTGATTTGCTTGTTCAAATACTGATATTGTATTAGTTTTATAAAGCTCTTTATCCATATAAGCATTTCATGTTTTCTTGTTTAATAGTTTCCCCAACTTCTTATTTTGAAAATTCCAAAGCCCCAAGAGTTGCAAGAATATCAACAGTGCCCTGGCTGGAGTGGCTCAGTGGATTGAGTGCCAGCCTATGAACCCAAGGGTCACCAGTTCGATTCCCAGTCAAGAGCACATTCCTGGGCTGCTGGCCAGGTCCCCAGTAGGGGGCACACAAGAGGCAACCACACACTGATGTTTCTCTCCCTCTCTTTCTCCCTCTCTTCTCCACTAAAATAAAATCTTTTTTTAAAAAAGCAATATCAACAGCGAATACCCATATAGCTTAACAAAGATGCACTAACATTTTGACACAATCACAATACTTTGTCTCTTATTACACACACATACATTTTTCTTTTGCTGTCCCATTTCACAGTTACATATAACATGACACTTCATCCCTAAATGTTGAGGCATATCTTTAAGAACAAGGGTGTTCACCCTCGCCAGGTGGCTCAGTTGATTGGAGTGTCACCCTGTACACCAAAAGGTAACAGGTTCAATACTCAGTCAGGGCACATACCTGGGTTGCATGTTTGATCCCCAGTCGGGGTGCACACAAGAGGCAACCAATCCCCATTTCTCTCTCACATCAATGTTTCTCTCTCTCTCTCTCTCAAATCAATATACATATCCTCTGGTGAGGATTTAAAAAAGAAAAAGAACAAGGGCAGTCTTCTATACAATCACACTTCAATGATCACACTCAGAAAATTCAACATAGATAATAATACAGCGGGTCCTCAGGAGGGCTTATTTCCAAGTGGACTATTTACAAAGCTGTGAGGCTTAGGAGAATCCTAAGGACTACTGCGTAACCCATGCCAGTACAACAAAGAGGCTCTAATCACCCTCAGGCACCAGAGAAAGAGCCAACAGACATATGAAAAGCTACTCAAAGAAATGCAAATCAACACCACAAGGTATGACCTCATACCTGTTAGAATGACTGTTATCAAAAAGACAAGAAATAATGTGTTGCGGAGGATGTGGAGAAAAGAGAACCATTGTACTCTGTTGATGGGTATGTAAATTGGTGCAGCGACCTGGAAAGCAGTAGGGCATCTCCTCAAAAAATTAAAAAGAAAACTACCAGATAATCCAGCAATTCCACTTTTGGGTACTTATCTGAAAGACACAAAACACTAACTCAATAAAGATATATGCACCCCTATGTTCACTGCAGCATTATCCACAACAGCCAAGATATGGAAACAGCATATAAGTTAGCCCGCTAGCGGATGAATGGATAAAGAAAATGTGATATATGTAATGGAGTATTATCCAGCCATAAAAAGGAATTTCACAACTACATGGATGGGTCTTGAGGACATTATGCTAAGTCAAATGTCAGACAGAGAGATATAACATATGATCTTACTTATATGTGGAATCTTATTAAAAAAAAAAACAAAAAAAAACAGAAAAAAGACTTACAGAGAACAGACTGGTGGTTGCCAGAGGCAGAGGGTGGGTAAAAGGGATGAAGAGAGTCAAAAGGTAAAAACTTCCAGTTATAAAAAATAAGTCCCGGAGATGTAATGCACAGCACAAGTGCAGCACGATGACTATAGGTAACAATACCGTATTGTATATTTGAAAGTTGTAAGAGAATAAACCTTAAAAGTTCCCGTCAAAAGATTTTAAAGAATTGCAGCTATATGTAATAGATGGTCACCAGATTTATTGTGGTGATCATTTCAAGATATACACATGCCATTACGTGATACACCTGACACTAGTATAATGTTATGAGTCAATTATATCTCAGTTTTTTAAAAAGAAAACCGTCATATGTACTAGCACATACAGACCACACAAAACACGTCTGTGGGCTCCCGATGTTTTACCTCAGCATTACCAATGGTGTTGGCTCCCTCAACAACTGCTTCCATCAGTGTTTGTTTTCCCTGGTGATGTGAACACCCAATGAATGTCCACACTCTTTCCAGGAAAGGAAGTGGCTACAGGAGTTGCAATGTGGCAGAAGTCGCAACTGGCTTGCTCTGAAAATAGAGTGACCTTTTGCTTTTTTCCATCTCCACATACTCCCAAAATTGATTCAATATCCTGGGTATTTAAGGGCTAAAGATCCGTGTGCCTTGTCACAGTGTCATCTTTTAGTTTCTTCCAAATTGTAATGTATTGACATTTATAGTATTCTCAATCTAATTTATATTGTGATGGGGCCTTTCAATGAAAAATCTGTAATATTTTTAGCTCTTTCTCTCTGGTCAGTTGGGAGCAGGGAGCTGTAAATATTCATTCATGCCACATTAACCAAGGCTTTCTCAATTCTTTATTTTGCCCTTAATATAACAGATAAAGATGTGCTTAGTTTTTTAACTTCCTTTTGGTTTAGATTTGCAGAAAAGTTTCCTTAATATTTACCTCACTTATTTTATATGTTTCTGATATCCTTACAAATGTTAATTTTATAGTATTTAAAACAAATAAACTAAAATGTTATTACCATATAGGTGAAATCCTCTACCAGTTGCCAAAGTTTAAATCTGAAGTCTAAGCTGCATATAATTTATGGTGTTAAACTGTGGTTCTTGTATTGAATAATACTGCACAAATAACTCAGTAATATTAACACTTCAACTATCTATGATCCAAATTGGCTAAAGTGCTGAAGACTGAACAGTCCCTAGAGAAGAAAGTTTTGATTAACAAACTCCTGGCCCAGTGATGTCTGAAACATGTAAGAAATGAATGAGATCCAGATATCTGATAAGGCCATGAACTTGTAATATCCACAAAAATCCCCACTTTTCCCAAAATAGTAGGAAAGCATAGTATAAGTATTGGGTTGGCCAAAAAATCCATATGGTTTTGTTCATAAAATAAGACACATTTTCTATTTTCACCAATAACTCTATTGATTTGGGTATTTTGAGTATGTCGGCTATCTCCTGTTATTGGCTTCTAGTGGGTAGAGGCTGGGATGCTGCTCAACATCTTCCAATGCAAAAGACAGCCCCACAGCATAGAATTATTTGGCCAAAATGTCAACAGTACCAAGACACTTCACAAACCACTTTTGACACGACCAATCAGTCACAGCACCTTCTCCATTCACGGCATAAACCTTTGTGTGTTTCAGTTGTTTTGACCTTTCTTGAAATAATAAAACATAATACACCAAAAATGTTGCGTGTTTTCTTCCATCTTCATTATTAAAATGGCTGCACAAAAACTCATCAACTTTGATAAGCTTTTTTTAAATGCACACTGGTATGACAGCTGTCACAATACAATCTAACAAAAATGTTTTGGATGAAGTTAAAGACAACTCAAGATTACTAGTGCCATTGTACGGAAAAAACTAAACTAATGCTTTGCCCTAATATTTAGCCCTAAAAAGTAATGGAGTATTAATATATGCAACAACACAGAAGAATCTATAAAACATCATGATGAGCAGGAGCCACCAAACACTTCTGTGCACCTGCAACTAATATAAGATAACATTAAATGCAAACTGCCATTGAAAAAAAGTTTTAAAATATAAAAAAGGAAGCCAGACACAAAAACCACATATTCTACGATTCCATTTATATAAAATGTCCAGAACAGGCAAATCCTCAGATATTGAAAGGAGGTTAGTGGTCACCAGGGGCTCAGGGTGGGACTTACTGGGCAGTGACCACTAACAGTACACAATTTCTTTCTGGGGTAATGAAAATGTTCTGGAATTAGTGGCAGTGATTGCACAACCTTGTGAATATACTAAAACCACTGAATTGCAAACTTTATAATGGTGAATTATATATAAATTATATTTCAATTTTTTAAATGCTAAATAAAAAAATTGGTTTGCAAATTGGTTATTTAAAACCCAAAATTCCAATATGGCTGGTGTAGTTCACCAGGAGCGTGGGCTGCAAGCCAAACAGTCACTGGTTCCATGGATCCCCAGTCAGGGCACATGCCTGTGTCTGGGTTGCACACCAGGTCCCCAGTAGGGGGCGCACGAGAAGCAACCACATATTGATATTTCCCTCTCTTTCTCCTTCCCTACCTCTCTAAATACAAATTTTTAAAAAACTTAAAAAAAAAAACCAAAATTCTGTTTTGTTTGCATTTTTCTGAATTATATGCTGAAGGTAGAGTACTGAAATCACTGAAATAAACAGTAAAGTGAAAAGTGCATTTCTACCAACACTGAGCCAGAGATTCAGGTTCATGTTATCTGCACTGGGATTCCTATCCTGGGTGGTGGCTTGGATTACATGCTAGAGGGTTCCCCCTTTTGATGCTCAATTTAAGAAACAGTGATTAAATTTCTTGAATTGACTCACAGAAGTTACTTAAATCTTATCCCCTCCTCCACTTGCAAAGTACACCACAGTCAAAAGTAATCAACCTTCTCTCTCCACATTTTCTGTTCTTTCCACACAAAAGGTCTCAGTACAGAAAGTAGGAAAATAATTTATTTAGCTAGTTCATGAAATCTGTGAATGATAGACAGCTGTAAGCATGACTTTCTCTTCTCAACTCCAAATCTCTATGTCCCAAATAAGTATCAGGCAATTTAAGAAATCAAAGTTTAAAAGCATTTAGGGAATAGCAGAGGTTTCCTAGGAACTGATACTTTGGAGCAAGAATGCCACCAAGATGAACATGCTACTGGATGGTGGTGTACCCTTAAGACTCAGCTTCCTTCCTTGTTTGTTCCAGTTTTGTGCATTTTAAAATCAAAGACTCACTAATATTCAAATTAGGATCTATGAACTAACTACATCAGAATCACCTGTGGCTCCTGGCTGCCGCTCCCCACCTCCCTGCCCCTCCCTAGACTTAGTAAATCAAAATCTCTGGGGATGGAATCCAGAAAACAGTTAAGTTTGAGTAACAGTATTCTAAACAATTTGATAAAATGGAACCTGCAGCCATTTAAGGTATAGGTAGTGCCTAATATAGAGACCACACCTGTATTATGAAGACAAGATACTACCATTGAGTTTACCAGTCAGAACTAAGCACAGAACACTTTTACGTCTGGAACTCACTCACGGTATACTATTCCATTAAGTATGAATGTGAAGTGTGTTATATGTATGTTACACAACACTAAATGACACCGGTGACAAAGTCATGGTGTACTTATATTCGAATCAAGTAGTTTTCTAACATACTGAGAAAATTATGGGAAAAAGATATTTTTCTGTTATTTATTTCTTCGTATCTGAATAATACAGGATTGAATGCAGCTAATAAAGACCTAAATGCAGATAATCTTCATTAGATCAGGTCTAGAAACTGAGTAATTTTCCTTCTGAGTAATCTCAAACATCAACACGCAAATGTGGCATATAGCTGTCACTGCTAAGATGGCTTGTGCCAGCACACGTTAATGGCTATCACATGGTGAGATCTTTATCTTGCTACCCCACCCCTCCCAATTTTGCCAACAGGTTTACTCACTGCAATAAACTATGTTATGTAAGAAAAAGGCTTCATGATTTTAAACTATTCACGTTAACACTGTAACGCACACACAATATAGATTCTTTTTTCTGCTTCAAGAGTAAAAAGCATTGAGAATCTCTTAAAACTACATGGAAAGTTTCCAGTCTACCACTAGGAAACATTTCCAAATTAACTACTAAAGATTTAATTTGTATCATCTCTAATTCTATGTATAAAAACAGGTTTTGATGCTAAAAGCACCAATGTTTTAAAACATTACCTAGTTACAGTGAACAATATCCATTCAAAATATTTTTGGAGCACCTACTACATATCCCAGACGGTTCCAGGAGCTCAGAATAGGAATACAGCAGTGAAGAAAATATGCTCCATAAAAATACCGGTTATACAATAATTTATTATATGTTGATGATTCAGAGTCACCAGTCATTACAGATATTAAGAGTTACAGATACCATAACATGTGTAGACAGGACTGAGCAGAATCTACACAGATCTTATAGCAGACCAAGGAAATTTGTTTCTGAAATAATTTCTATTGCTTCAACTATTTAAAAGTACAGACACACAGTACAGGGTATCTATGGCTTCCAAACTCTCCAGTGTTTGCATAAACTCTCTACATGTAATATTTTTAACATTAAGTTCCCTGTCATAGTACTTACACTTCTCAATAGAAAAGATCATTAAAAATGAAAGCATTTAAAATCAATATATTAAGTAATCTCTCAAATGCACTTCTCTGAACTCTAATAAATGTCCTAGGATTCCTCTTCAACTAAGAAAAGCAGCAGGCAGAAAAAATGAAACATACTTCTCTGTCAATCTAGAAATAGCACTATTTCTTCAACATTTCTGCATATAAAAAAAACTATGTGATCTGTAAGAGACCAGAGAAACTTGATGCCCATTTACATGGAAGACACAAACCACAGCCTATGCAGAAAAATTGTATATTCCTTCCTAACACCCAGGTTTGGGGGGTTTTGGGTTATGTTTGTGTTTAACTGCTTCGGCGTTCTCGAAACCTTGGACGGATAGGTTACACTGCAGAAGCACACGCAGGTGCTACATAGTAGCGGCCTTCACAAACCTGCCCGCGCCCGATTCCAAAACTGAATCCACAGCCCCTAAGCAAAGCAAGGAGGGAAATAAAACACTCCACCGCCCGGAAACCAACCGAGAAGGGGCTAGCCGGCACCCCACGAGTCAGTGCGCCCCGCATGCAGCGCGCGTCCCCCAAGTGCCCTTGGAAGCAGCGGCCCGCGGGGAAAGCCGCGCCCGGTCCCGGAGGACTCCAGTTCCGCCGGACCGTTCGTCCCTTCCCCACCCCGCCCCAGGCACCCGCCAGGCCCGCCGCGCCGGCTCCGCCCCTCGCCTCCTTGCCAGGACCCGATTCTCAGCCCTCGTGCCAGGCAGCCCAGGGTGGGCAGGCGCGGCAGAGCCCAGGAAGCCCCGAAGCCCCAAGCAGCGCCGACGTCCCGCAAGCCGTAAAGGATGGCCGGGGAGCGTGCGCCGCCGCAGCCCAGGCCCGGCCCGCGCCCCGGGCTTTGGCCTGAGCGGTCGCCGCTGTGGTCTCTCACCTGCGTTCCCACCACGACGATCTGAGGCAACTGGATGATGTCGGCGCCCACCGTGTTGAAGACGTCCTGGAGCTTGTTGATAACAGGAATTAGCGCCTCCATGACTCGGAAAACACAGGACCCCCCGCCCCGCGGTCCACAGCAATGAATGGGGCCAGGGCCCAGATCCCGCCTCCTTCCTCCTCCCCTCCGCCCTCTCCTCCGGAGACAGCACCCATTGGACCCCGCGGGGCAGCTACCTGCCCCCTCCCGGCAGGCCGTGCGCCAGGAGGGCGGTGGCAAGAAACAAAGCCTGCCGGGAGTTGTAGTTCTACAGCGGAGGAAAGCCAACGCCTACGAGTTCCAGAAAACTATGCGGCGCTGGCGGGCGCCTGTCCGCGAGGAACGCTCGGGTGCTTCCTGCCTCTAATCAAAAGTCTAGAAGGCGAGCCCGGAGAGTAGGGGGGAGGAGATATATTTATACCACTACTCGAGACCTATTGGCTGGGAAAATGCCGAATATGTTAAGTACAGTAGAATCTCTTGATTATCCAAGATGTCATTTCCTTATCAGGACGACGCTTTCTCAATTACGCCGGCTGGAAAGGCTTAAATAGCTCCTAGCCTCAGACAACCCCAGCAAGGTGCAAAAGGTCTGTAGGCTAACGGTAGCTGGTGTGGGGTGCTATTTTGCGAAAATACAACACCAGCCAAGATTAGAACACGGTTCTTAAGGATTTTTGTAAAAAACGTGTTCAGAAATTAAGAGTGTCACAGTTTTAGAGGGCAAAGGCTGGGTCCTTGTTCTCTATATTCGGTATAAAATGTTATTTGTTGTGGCCTGATTCCCAACAAAGTGAAGATCTGATAACTGTCTTGCTATCTTTTTGCAAAGTGTGCCTACTCTTCTATTCCTAAATGTTGTTTTTCTTTTTAGCCAGATACTATCTTCTACTCCAAACCTCCAAGGTTTCCTATCTCAAAGTAAAAAAAGGTGACATTTGAGCAAAGAACCAAAGTAGGTGAGGAGAAAGCCCCCTTCCCTACTTTTTTTCCATAGCATTTATCTCTACCTAGCATGCGACGCATTGAACTTGGTTACACTCTCTCACCTTTTGCTAGATTTTCAGCTCCTAGAGGCCAGGGATTTTTTTACTGTTAACTCACTGATGCAACCCCAGCCCCTAGAAAGTGACGAGATAGTCTCAATCTCAGTCCCCTCTGGGTTTACAGCTCAACAGAGGACCATTATAAATAAATGGGTAAAGTCTATAATTGGGTGTATTATGGAGCATATAATTGGAGCACTTTTTGCAGTCTGAGGGGAGGAAAGCTCAAGCAAGACTTCCTAGGAGTCACTAGATTTAATCTCCATAAGGGTAAGGACCACCAGCGATTTGGAAGCAGTAGTTACCATGCACCACTACAGCCACCCACAGTAGCCCTGGGGAACACACTTTGACTTGTTTAGCAAGACATATGGTAAGCACTCAATACATATTTTTAAGCAATGAACGAAGGTAAGCTAAGACCTGAAGGTCCACTAGTGGTGATTCAGCATATTATCAAGTTTTATAAACATTGCCTTTTCTTTGATTCTTTTTAAAAACAAAAATTTCAGCGACAAAGTGAGGAAAAAATTTCAAAACTCCAGAAAACAGGGCAAACAAGAGAGAGGGGGTCAGCGCATGGTGAAGCTCCACGGGATTGCCAGTAACTTTCACAGGGGTAAGCTGCCCCAGGACAAAAATGATCCAACTATAACATTTTCCCTTATTTGTGGCACCAATAGACATAGTCTCTTCCTAATTGCTAATGGCAAAATTAAAAGAGCAAGCATACATATATTCCAGAAAGACAAATGTCATGGATTTTACAAAGCATTATATATTTCCATTTAATTATTCCATTCAAATATCTCTTGTGCTGGAACATCCAGAGTCTTGTATTAACATGCCTCAAGAACAATAGGAACTGCTTTTTGATTCTATTTCTTTCTAGGGGAAGGAAGAACGATCACATGGCCAGTGCTGAAAAGTTCTATCACTATCATCACCAGTTAGGTTTAAGCAGGTTTGTCCAGTACTTGTTTAGACACTAGAGCATTGAGTTTATTGGGCACATTAAAGTGTATGAGGCTAGAGGAGCAGGAAGTGGTGAGGCCTTGAAAGAGAATGGCTCAAATGTGATAACATTAAAAAAAAACACACACGCACACACAAGGGAGGACACTGTATGTGCAATGTTTGCTGGAGACAAAGCAAACCAATTTGACTTTTCACATTTTAAGTCCAGAACACCCTTACTTGTGGGAAAGCTACTTAGCCAGTAAGTACGACTTTCCTCATCTAAAGTAAGATAATGTGTTTCTCAATGGGTTGCTATGAAATCAAATTAAGCCATTATCGGGTACTATCTCCAAAGGCTTTTAAAACACTACTCCCTCAGCCATCCCTTTCTCACTATACATTTGTGGTTTAGGCAGAACAGTTTGGTTGCAAGTCACAGAAATTAAAGTCAAACTAATGGACTCAAAAGAAGGAATTACTTAACTTATACAACCAAAGGGCTAACAAGGCTTCGAAAAGAATTGCAACCACAGGCTCAGCGATCATCAGAATTCTCTATACCTCTCCTCCACTTGTTTGCCCTCCTCTCCCCTCCTCTCTCTCCATCATGTACTTCATCCTCTCAAATTGGTTTATTCCTATGAATGAGGGGAGCAGGCAGTGGCGGAGACCCTGCAGGAGTGTCCAACCTGCAGCCCACAAGCCACATGCATCCCAGGATGGCTGTGAATGCAGCCCAATACAAAATCGCAAATTTACTAAAACATTATCATATTTTTTTGTGATTACATGTCACCATGTTTTTAATGTGTGGCCCAAGACAACTCTTCTTCTTCCAGTGTGGCACAGAGATGCCAAGAGGTTGGACACCTCTGCTAGAGGACCTCACTGACAACTAACTCCCTTTGAGCAGATGAGGCTGAGCAAATTTGGGAAGGAACTGAATCTAGGTTTCCACCCTGTTTCTCTGGCATATGAATGTCCTATTATTGCCTTAACAAATTACCACAAACATAGTGGCTGAAAACAACAAAAATTTATTATCTTACAGTCTTGTAGGTCAGAACTGTCTCTCACTGAGTTAGTGGCTCTCACTGAGCTAAAATCAAGGTACCGTCAGGGCTGCATTCCTTTCTGGAGTCCCCACAGAAGAGTCCTTGTCCTTGTTTTTTCCACATTTGAGACTGCTCACATCCCTAGCTCTTGACCCTCTTTCGACATCTTCGAAGCTAGGAATGTCACATCTCTGACTCTTTATTGTCACCATGTCTGTCTCTGACCACAGCCAGGAAAGGTTCTCTGTGTTTAAGAACCCACAATTAGATTGGCTCCCTTGGGTCGCCCAGGGCAGCCTCCCCTCCGCACGGTGTGTATCTTTCATTATGCCCGCAAAGTCCCTTTTGCTGTGTGAAGTTCACGGGCTCCAGGACTCAGGGCATGGGCATGCAAGAGGCGTCCTATTTCTGCCCACCACCCTGGGTGAAGGTGATGGGCCTGACCAAGCAAGGCCATTTAGAGGCCTTCCCTGAGAATTTTTTTCACTTGAATTAACCAGAGAATTTTCTCTCCCATTATGGAGGTATAATGATATGAGTCACTGTCTTCAGAGATCATATTTCCTACCACATGGAATAAATCGCTTTTGGAAAATAAAGTAGACTTATTCATCGTAAAAAAAAACTTTCCAAGTCCAACAGTTGTTCCTCATTTCTAAATGTACATATATACCACATAATCTAGGAATTCTAATCCCCAGAAGTAATCACTCCCTCTTTTCTTTGTTGCTCTTTTCACATATTATTACACTATTCTTTGTTGAGTGCTTACTGGATGTGAGGCACTGCACTATGCGTTTTACAACTGCCTTGTGGGATAGGTTTGTGGATGTGGAAACTGATGCTTCGGGTGTTTGAGTGAAGTGATGCGTTTACATGGCTAGTATGTGGCAGAGCTGGGATCAAAAGAGGCTCTTTGGCCGACTCTTAACATCTATATGTACTGCCTTATTTCTTCATTCATTTCCTCACTTATTCAACATATAATTATCGAGTACCTACTAGGTAGGCATAAGGGTCTTAGCCAGCTGCTGTATTTGCAAGGAGGAGGGGGGACCGTGGACATGACAGTAACATGCCCTTCCTCCTTAGCCAACAGCAAGTTTATTGAGGGCAGGAGTGGAGTCTTATTTCGCTGGTCATGTCCACTATTTAGTGTGGTGCTTGTTGCATAACACCACTCTAGTAAACTTGGGGTTGGGCTTCCTGTTATCTTACTGGAAAGTCTGGAAAGAAAAGATTTAAGCAAGTGGTACAACTGCAGCTAGGATTTGCAATCAAACCTAGAGAAAACACATGGAGCTAGCCTGGCGTGGGACTCCTCATCAGAACAGCTGTTGTGTCACTTTGCTAGGGAGTACACTGGCTTTGTTCTGAATTAAAATCCCTAATAAGAGAAATTTTATTTTAAATTAAATTAATAACTGGAAATGTTTGAGTAATTCTTGAAAAAGATCATTCAGACAATTTTTTATGACCTAAGTACCCAAATTAATTTTATGCCAACATGGGGATCATCAGTCATATCCAAGCTGCCCTTATCCATGTCTTGAAACTATAGTGGAATGTATAGATCTACCGTTAATATAAAATACACAACTCTGATGGGGAAGCCTCTTTATCAGTTTGGAAACTGCCGGTATTTTGCAAAGATGATAAACAGCTTTAATCAACTTGCACTGTCCCCACAGCCTCAGGCTTTAACCCAGGCATTGTCAGCAGGTACAGGAAATTCTCTTCTCTGAAGAGGTGGGGTCAGGTGGGGCAAAAACCAGCCATTGAATCTGATCAGATACCGACAAACAGCCCATTAGAGGGCAGTGTGACAACACAAGAGTAGTAGAGTCCTCAGACACAGAGGGCCAACTGGTGGTTGCCAAGGGGACCGGTTTCGGACTGGGTGAAAGAGGTGAAGGGATGAGAAGGACAAATTGGCAATTGCAAAACAGTCACGGGGATGTACGTACAGCATTGGGGACGTAGTCAGTAATATTGAGAACTGTGAATGGTGTCAGTTGGGTACTGGAAATATCAAGGGGATCACTTTAAGTATATGATTGTCTGACCACTGAGCTGTACACCTGAAACCAATACAAAATAAAATTGAAAGTATATAAAAACAAAAATGCAGTAGAGGCCTCGCAACTCCCTATTTTTCTTCTTTTCGTTCCACACCCATACACCAATGGAACTTATCCTTTCTTTTAATCCTTCCACCCTCAAAACCTGTGACAAGTTGAACTGTTTGAGATGGTAGTGTTTTTAGCTCACAGTAATGCCAAACACTGAAAATGTCCATGTTAGACATTCCAATCTTAAACCACCTTACCCTGTGTCTGGGAATTTCTCATTGGCTTTTTCTTTGCAATTGCACAGTAAGTTCCCTAAATGTTGTCTGGCGTTCTTGGATGCTTCCCAAATCTCCTTTCTCCTCTCTCTTCGGGCTTCCTCTTTGTCTTCCCTCCACCAGCTCCGTTAGCCCACACTTCATGCTGAAGAGAAGCTTAGCTTCTCAGCCATCGGTGAGCCGCCTTTGTGCATCGAAAGCTCACTAACACACTGTGGGAGACAAAAGGGACATCAGCCTTGTATTGCTTGCTCCCTTTAGCAGCCAGGTCCAGTACAGACTTTGAACATCTTTCCAATTCCTCTTTACTTTCTAATCTAAACAGTAGTGGGTGGCATGAGTCAATTTGAGTATGAAGAACCACTTGTCTAGAAATTCCGTCCAGTCATGACGGATGATGAGACACATCAGTGACAGTAAAGTTAGCGAATAAAGCAGCACAGCACAAAGCAGGCACAGCACATGCAGTAAGTCTGAAGGTCTGTCCACCAGTTGCCGTTTTGTTTCTGATGGCTTTTATTTGTTCTAATTCCTCTTCAGGCACTGAACGTTAGACTAAATGGATGGACGCATGAACAAATGTTTTTCATGTTACCGTATTTTGCCGTGTGTAATGTGCACCCACATTTCTGCCCCAAACTTTCAGGGAAAAAACCTTTCATTTTAACTCAATGTTTTATTTATATATAAAACTGATTATCATATTACATGGTATTATTTTGTGTACAAATATTGTTATTGTTTTCTAGAGTTATGCTTTTAATGCATAAATAAACGTAAAATAATTAAAAACATTTATATAGATACAGAATTAGTATCCCCTATGTATAATGCACATCCTTATTTTTCCCGCAAAAATTTGGGCAAAAGTGTGCCTTATACACAGCAAAGTAGAGTAAATACACTTTATCAGGCTAGTCAGGGACTAACAAGATGTTCCGTTAGAACCAGTACAGGATGAGAGAAAAAGTTCTGAATCATCCTCTTTACAAAGTCATGATCTTCCTCCCAACTCCTAAGCTATGAGATAGGAATAATATTACTAAGGATGTGATCTACAATCAAAATAAAAGCAAGCTTTTAAAAAGCATTAGCACCTTAATGCAAATGTAGAAAATGATGCACCCAAATATCCAGACAGCAGTCTTAAATATGTGCTACCATTCACAGGAGTAGTGAAAACAAAAACAAAATAAAAATGAAAACAGAATGGGCATTAAATATTACATTAAGCACTAAAGATACAACAAAGGGGAACAAGACAATTTTGTGGCATTTCTCTAAGCTCCTCAAATCTCCTTTCTTCATCTCAAGAAAATGAACAGGAAACCAGAATTAATAGAATGGCGGAAGTCAGCACATCGAAGAGGCATCTAGCCTGGGCTTCCTGGATTAGAGTATGAATAGGTATTGACCAGAGAAAGAGGAGGAGAAAGAACCTCCAAACCAGGCAGAGAGCAGCAGCCTGTGCAATAGTGAAGAGGAGGGAACGAACATGGTACATTCTGGGTGTTTTACATAGTTTGGTGTTGGCTACCCATCAGGCAGGAGGGTTGGTGACGGCATGGTGAGTGGCAAAGCTAGCAGCTGCTCAGTCAGAGGCGCAGTCATGGAAGGGAGGAGCTGGAAGTGCAGCACAGTGAGGAAGCAGAAACGGGTCATGGAGAACATCAGAAGAGTGAGCGAAGAGACACATGAGCTTACGAATTTTATGAAGGTCACCCTACCTGTCATCCCACTGGATTGGGATGAGGTAAGGGGGAATGGGAAACCAGATAGGGAGTGTTGCAGTAATTCAAGTCAGAACTGATGGTAACGTACACTGGTGCTAATGATGGAGATGGAGACACCTGGGAAATGGTGCACTTGTCCAGAGAATATAAAGAAAAAACAGCCAAGGACAGAAAGGGCAATTGGAACATTTAAGAGGAGACAATTAGAAAGATGTTCAAGAAACCATTAAAGTAATGACCAAAAAGATAAAAGGAAAAATAAAACAGGATGGCTTTTGTTCAAAATGTATTTTGTGGGCTATTTTTGTGGTTTTTGTGGGGTTTTTTTTGTTGTTGTTGTTGTTTTTGTTGTTGTTTCGGAAGCTAAAAACTGCATTTCAAATGTCTTTGCAGCTAAGTGTTTCAGATACAATTTTTAATTCCATGAAACAAATGCATTTACATAGGGCTTCAGTTCTGAGCTAAACTGTGAGTGGATGAAGCGCTCGCTACACAGGCATCCGCTCTGTTCGTGCAGGTCAGGGGGAACTTGATGCGGTTCTGAAGTTCACGGTTCTGATGACACTCCTGATTCTCAGAGAGTGGCTGATTTGAAGAGATCCTGAGAGTGAGCTCCTGGCTGCCATAAAAGGGATGTAACTCCTGGTGCCACAGTTGTTCTGGTAGTAATTTCTGGAGGTTGAGCCTAGAGCCTGTTATTCCAGTCATTCTAACAGATTCATAAGCATCCAATTCAGTATACTAAATTTCTTTCTGCATAAACTTTATGCAGGAGTATATTCATTTCCTAGGACTTCAGCAGCATGGCACCACAAACTGGCTGGTTTAAAACAATCAAAATTTATTGTCTTGCAGTTCTAGAAACTAGATGTCCTGAATCAAGGTGTCAGCAGGACTGGTTCCTTCTGAGGGCTGTGAAGGACCTCTCCCCTGGTTCTCATTGACCCCAGGCATTTCTTAGCTTGTGGCAGCGAACTCCACCCTGCTCCCTGCACGTATCCACATCCTCCTCCTCCTGTGCAAGTCTGCCTGAGCCCAAATGGCCTCCCCTTGTATAAAGATACCAGTCAGAGTGGATGAGGGCTCACTGTAATGATTTCATTTTTAAAGGAGACAGAAGGATTTTAATTCAAAAGAAATGTAACTTAATTAGCTCTGTAAGACCTTATTTCCAGATGAGATCATATTCTGCGGTGCTGGGGGTTATAGGACTTGAACATTTTCTTTGGGGGAAGATACAATTCAATCCATGACAAGGACTGTGATGGGAATACTTGCTATTCACTAAATAATCACATGGTTATTTCCTAGCCTCCTTCACGGTTTAGTTGAGACCATGTGACTAGTTCTGCGAGATCTGTGAGCAGAGGTGCCACGTATTCCTTATGCACTGGGTCAGTGCAAAGCCTTGCTGAGCCTTCTGCCTCCCTTCCTCTAGCTTGGCAAACTCTGAAGCCACGTGTTGAGAGGTGGCAAGATGGTCCACCCTTAGCTTGGTTCCCTGAGTTTCTACACAGAATACAGTTGTCTGCCAAACATGTTAGAATATAAAATGAGCAGAAAATAAATCTTTGTGGTGTAGAGACATTAGCATTTAGAGGTCTGTTGCAGCAGTTGGTGCTCAGTATCCTCATCAGTACAGCAGACTAACATTATTGGGAAAGCTCCTGTCCTGTGGGTTCACCTTGTTCCTGAAAGGGGCTTTTTAAAGCATCTGCTAAAAAAAGAAAAAAGAAAAAAGGAAGGGATGTTATCTCTCCAAACAAAGACTAGGCAAAAATAAGAGTATAAAAATCTCTACATATCTGTAATAGGCTACACATGCTGTTATAACAAGATGCCACAGACTGGGTGGCTAAACAACAGACATTATTTTCTCACAGTTCTAGAGGCTGGAAGTCCAAGATCAAGGAGCCAGCAAGGTTGGTTCCTGTTATGATCTTTCTTCCTAGCTTGCACATGGCTGTCTTCTGCTTGCATCCTCCCACTACCTTTGCTCTGAGCACCGGAGGGAAGGAGCCCTCCCGCGCCCCTTCCCTTTACCACAGGAACTGGTGCTATCAGATTAGGGCCCCACCCTTAGGACCAGGTAACATGAATTACCTCTTTACATGCCCTGTCCCAAAATACAGTTACACTGGGTGTTAGGGCTTCAACATATAAATTTAGGGGGGACACAATTCAATCCCTAACAATATCATTACATAAATAATAGAAAATGTGAAAAGCTCCTCACCTCTGATCATACTCTCCAGAATGGAAGCACTGTTAGTAGCTTCTTTCTGTTCATAGTTTTCACTGTTCTGACACAAACATATAATGTAAATTAGATCACACTTATAGTGAAAAAAGCTCCCTTTCATTATAAATTTTATTCACTCATTGCTATATAGCTTCTGTATCAATACATAAAAATCCCAAAATATTCGATATTCTTTCAAACAGCTGCATAGTATTCTTATAAAGATTATATAATACCTCACTTTGAATTTATTACAGGCAATGTTGCAGAAAATATCCTTATATATGTATATATTTATACTTTTTTTTTTTTTTTTTTGGTAATTCAGCATGGTAGATTCTCAGAAGTGGAACTGCTAAGCCAAAGAGTACGCATCTTTAAAATCCAAATAGATACAGGTGTGATGGTTTGTAGTTCTAGCAAAAGTATCGTGGAGTACTCATTTCCCCATACCCACTCTGAGATCAGTATTTTTAGTTTTTCTATTTAATATGTTAAAAAAATAGTGAAATTTTTAATATATTGGTGTTTTATAGTTCTTTTTCTGTGAATTACCTACTCATATTCTTGGCCTATTTTTACCGCATTATTTAAAATACTCATTTGCAAGAGATTTATGCCTTTTTGTCTTTTAATTTTGTTCATCATTTTGTTAATCATGTAGAAAGAAGCAAAGTTACAGGGCCAAATCTGGCCTTTTTACAGGTAGCTGGTACTCATAAGAGTGCTGGGAGTAGGAATAAGACTCCAAGCCTTGGAATGCAGCCAAGGCAGGGATGGCCTCCATAAACACCTTCCTGGTGCCTAAGTGCAGCACTTAGAATGCCTTATCCAACAACCAGCTCAGCCACTTTGCCTGAAGGAAAACTTCACCCTTGAAGAGGGGATTTTTTATGTGCACCAGCCCAATGCTGAGCCCAACAGCGACCTTGTCTGTACTCACAGGATCCACTGGTGACCATGGGCTTGGGCTGAGAGATAAAAACCTTGCGGATGAACAGCAATGCAAAGAAGACTCTCCACACAGCACTATATTAAGGAAGCACTTAGAGATTTAGAAAAAGAGAAGTGACTATGCGTATTTATATATATATAATTAAATTATACTTGTATATGATTCCAAATACAAGTTTTCAAAAAAGCAAGAAGAATCAGGGGAGCAATGAGTAACACAAATATAAACAAAAAGAATCTTACATACCTGGAGCTTCAAGGGATGTTAGCAATTTTCATCATTTTAAATTTTAGTCCAACAAAATTTTATAAGTAAGGAAACCAGGGCTCAGAGAGGTAAAATGATGTGCCCAGGTTGACTGCCCCACTTACTAGGAGAGACAGGTTTAAAAGGTCCCTGATTTAGGAGTAATTAGTATCTCTGGATTAAAAAAAAAACAAACCCTCATACATTTTAACCTGACTTTTAGCAGAATTAAAATGTTGTACGTTACTAATCAGGCTTTTATAATTATTTTACATCCCTGCCTGAGCCCAGCCACACTCTTTGGTAGGAGGTGAACTCAAGCCCAGAAGTCAACCCAAAGCATCAAGCAGTAGCATTGCAGGATTTTTACCCACAGACTTGGGCTTCACCTAGACAGTCAGCTCCCAGAATCAGCGACTCAGAGCTTTGTTCAGTGGATAATAGCGATATATTTAAATGATCATCTAAAAATATTGTTTCTTGTGCAAATGCCACATAATGGACTATGAGGTGCCATCTTCAGTGTAGAAAACAGAGTGTTTCCTTTACTGAGACAAAACAACATGGCTGTGTTTTTACTTAAGTGCAGGACCAAAACAATGCATGAATCACTTCCTCTGGAAGAGAGTGAACTGCAAACTAAGTGCTTGTTATCCAAACCCTGGGCCAGATCCATGCTGCCAGCCCACTTCCTCAGGACGTGTCTCTCAGCGCTTCTGGCTCTTTCTGTAACAGTGACCAGCTGCCTCTAATTTCCTCACCGTCCAGGTGCTCTGGTGATGGTGGTGATAGTGGGTTAAGATTGATTATTTAACAGCAAGAATCCATCATGCAAAGATTAAGATTTTTAAATCCTTGGCTATGTTTTTAAACCCTCAATTAGGAATCTGGCTTTGTTATTAAAATAATTTAGCTACATACGATGTTGATTTATTTTCCTCTTAGCCACTATTCCAAAAGTCCGTACCTCTAATAATTTGATGCTTTGAAAGAAAGGTTCTGTTTATTTTTTTCCATTTATATATATAACCCAGCTTTATATTATAGTCAGCGTTTATTGAATTCCTGCAATATGCCAGGCACTACGCTGAGAACTGGGGACATCAGTGATCAAAACCTTACCTTTATGGAGCTTATGTTCCAGTAGGTATAGACAAACAATAAAAACAAACATAGAAATAGCTAATTATTTAGTTTGTTACAAGATTTGAAGTGCTATGAGGAAAAAAGAAATCACATTAAGGATGAATGGGAGTGTTATGTTGTTAGTGGAGGCAGTTGGAATCCAAGATATCATGCGTGGTCAAATGAGACTGCGGTCTTTGCTGAGATTTGAGCAAAGACTAAATTGGCAGAGGTGTTCATCATGCAGACCTCTGGGGAAGGATTGCTGCGAGAAGAGGAAAAAGGTAGTACTGTGTGTTGTAAGGCTGGAGGGCAGTTGGCTTGGTTAAGGAAAAGCAAGAAGACATGTACAAGGTTGTTGGTGGGGGAAATATATTGTGAAGCCACACAAAGGACTTTGGCTTTGATTCTGAGTGAAATGGAAGCCCCTAGAGGGACTGGGGTAGAGAAACAACATGATCTGACTTCTGTTTTAACAGATTCCCGTGGCTTCATATTTGACTGTGGGAAAGGGGGGTGAGCCAACCAATGAGCTAGCCAAAATTTTGTGAACTGAACGTATATAATCCTGAATGAAATAAAATCCAAGTCTTTAGAGTTCATTTAAGGATGTATTTATTTACAAGATACAAATGTTTAATATTTAATAGGAATTAAAGTGCTTAACTTTACATTTCCGATTCTCTGCTTTTATGACCAAATATACATATGTTACACAGTATGTACACTATCTGCAAGTATTTTACATTCATATACCTAGAAAAGAAAAATTACTTTTGTGTACACTTTTTCACATTTGAGTTAACTCTAAAATTCTTACATACTTTTTCAAACTGATCAGCCAACAATTCAAAACCCAGATAACACTTACTCAAAAATATCAGTCAACTGTCACTCACAAAATGAAATGCTAGTTTGGTAAAACAAAAACAAAAAAGTTTTATATACAGATATGATTGCTAATGACGGGAGACCCCCCCCAAAGCGATACATTCCAACATCCATATAATGTGTAATATATGATGCAATTCTGCCATCATAATGGTCCCTACAGAATATTATGTTTCTTCCCAAACCTACATATATATCACTCTATGTATTTGGTACTCACTTATTAAAATACACCACAATGAGATTTCTTGATTTAATTTATCACTAATTCTACCTAATCTCACTAATTCAATCTATAATGCATTTTAGAAAAGCATGACCATCATGTAACTCAGGGACCCAACAAGTTCGAAACGATCCTGTAGAAGTCATGTGCTCTTCATCTCAAAACACGAAGAAGACGCTACACTCCGCCACGTATTCAGCACAGAAAGTAAAACACTATGATGAACTTTACAGGGATTTTTTTTTTATCTCAGTAAACAGTGCCAAAAATGACCCAATAGAACGAAATTATCTTTTTTAAGCCTAAAGGAAAAAGGAAGTAATGACAAGATACTAATGATATAATTCAGAAGCCAAGGTGAAAGGCCTGGGTGCAATAAATCCCACCAATACACAATTATATAGATTTATATCTTATAGTTTATATCCCTTCTGCAGTTTAGTACTTTACTCTTATCTCAACACACAGTGCTCCGATCTGGAGACCCACAGTCCCCTCCCGTCCACCTCTCTGTTCATTCCTGCATGTTTTGGTTCCTCATCTTACTCCTCTCTACCCCATCAGTAACGAAAGCAACGTTAACATCTATGACACGATTATGGGCATAAATAAGGATGAATGACACTACAAATCCACGTGAATAATTTATGTTAAAATATTTAAACTGAAAAATGTTTCTACAAAAATTTCATCTCTATGAAAAAAACAGAATTGGAATTCAACAGTATTTTTACATATATACATGTACTCAGAAATTCACAGAAAGGGTTTTAAAAGTAGATCTAGTGGTCTTTATATATCATACACATATTTTTCAAATCTGGAGAATCTCTAATAGATAGTAATATGAAAATAAAAAGCAGTTGGATACAATTAAAACTGGATGAGAATAAAGAAATATGGTCCACCTACAGATGTCAATACAGCCCTAAGAATAAGACCTGGTTAGCCACAGTTTTTATAGTGATACATTCTTGAAGAATACAAAATTTAAGAATGAAAACATTAAGACATTCTTGCCCTTCAAATTATTTTTAGCTTATATATACTATGTGCTTAACCTTAGACCTGCTCACACAAACATCATGTGATGCAGGAAATTTTCATTATAATCTTCTATTCTGCATTATAGCAAAGAAAACTGCAAAAAACAAGACCCTTTTCCCTAGAAGTTTATTTTCTCCTGTTGGTGCCTTTTCCTCAGGATGGATCCAGCCCAGAAAGATCATTATCAGAGTTATCACAGACAACACACTCAGAATAAGAACTTAAGGCTTTGAATAGAGAGAGATGAGATCTAAAATTTAAAGAGAATAAAACACCCTGTTCCACAAAGTAGACAAGAAAAAGTAAGACGTTATTGTGAACTCGCAGAAGTATTTTTGATCTAAGATTTTTAGAAGGCATCACTGAATCCTTAACAACCCTGCAGTACTATGAAGTTTGTAGTTTTGGTTTTTTAGGACTACAGCAAGTATTCTTTTAAAAAAATTCAATGTATATCTATAGATGGGGACGGGGCACATTTAAAAGGCTAGTTCTTTAAAAAGTTCAGTAATTTTCAAAAACTGGGGCATTAAAAAATGTGGGGAGGTTACACAGTGAAGTTAAGTGCACCAACCTGTATGTTATTAAACTTCGTGTGAAACGAAATGCTGCTGACAAAGTAGTGCAGATGTGCTTTCATGTTCCTCACCATCCTGACCCTTTGCAAAAGTGAAATGATTCTGGTAGTTATTTGAATCCAAGGATTCATGCCCACTCCTCACATGCACTTTCTCTTCCCTACACGGAGCGGTGAGTCACGCCATCACTTCCAGGAGGTCATTCCCTAAGTCCTGTGGCTGGGGTGCTCACATTAAAATTTGAGTATAAAAACACACCCTGAAGAGTTTTATTGCTTGCATACACGACAGCAGTGTAGATGCCGTTATCACAAAAGTGGCTGGTGGCGTTTTCATTATTAAAACCTGGAGATGGGTCTGCACCACATTTCCTACTTAATATCCCAAATGGTAGACATTCAGTAAAGCAAAATTTACATTTTAAAAAACTGGAATGTTCCATCATGAACAGCAGTTTTTAGCAAAGAAGTATATATTTTTTTAATTTGGAGGAAGGGCACTTTAAAGAAAAGACAACTTGGAAAGCACCAAATTAGAGAAAATAAATAATAAGACCCATACGGAATGTTGGTTTTAATAGGAAAGCAACCAATTCCTTTTTCGGTTTCAGTCTATCATGACTGCTCAGTCTCTCAGACAGCAAGACATACATAGATTATTCTTGTAACCAGTCATGCTTTTAGAGTGTGGGTTCAGCTGAGCGCTTACTAAATGGCTGGCTGACTGAGAGTACGCCGCTGCCTTTCTCCAAGTACAAGCATTAGCGACTCTAACAAAAAAGCAGGTAAGGCTGCTTCATTGCCTCTCTGTGCTTGGCTAAGAACATGGGGTGGGGTGTGAAGATGGTACCTGGAGAATCAGAAATTCCCTTCTGATAATAGAATTGATTGAATTAGAGATAATTAAAGATAATATTTTTTTATCAAATTAGAGATAATATTAAGGGCATAATAATAAATGTTCTCTTCATGAGTGTTCTCTCAATAATTAAATTAAATAACACAGATACTGACTGAGCCCACGCTGTCCACGTTATTTCCACTGCAGGACAGGAACTTGCCGATCGGGAAAGTACAGTCTTCCTGCTGTTCAAAGCAGTTTTCAGAAATAATCTGTCCCATATATCTTCTAATTGGCCTTCACATTTCCACTGTTCTACCCACATTTACAAAAGTCATCTTCCCCTGATAATCCTTCTACATTTTTATTGCTTCTCTCTTCTCAAGAGTAAGAAAACCAAAGCATCATCTATAGCTACAGTTTAACCTTCTCAGTAGCCACCTATGAATACACACACACGCACATACACACACACACACACGGCGGGCAACTAGAAAAGAGAAGCAATGTGAAATATGTCCAAGTCTGTCCCTGATTTAATAGGAAGAAGTTACCTTTATCTCTTTTTGGCTCCAAGTATTTGGTTTAATGGAAATGATCACAGCTGGTATTCCTTTTGTGGAGGAAGGCAACCTACCCATGTCGGCCACAACCAGTTCATCTGCCTCCTTGGGGTGGGGGAAATAGGAGCTCTTTCGAGGACCTCAGTAAATGAGTGAGAATCTCAATTCTGAGTGAAGCTATACTACATTTAAGGTGTAATCCCCAAAGGCAGAGGACCGTGAGGTCATTCTTGTGGATTTCTAGACTGATGCATTCCAAGTGATAATATTTGGGCCATAACAGGGTAAATGGGGAAAAAAACCCACCCAGATATAATTTGAGAAAAGGATTACGTTAAATAGCCAACTTAACGTGAGACTTTCATCATAACTACAATATAATGAAGAGCAGCCTTCGTCACAAGGAATTAATTACATTTTGTCTATTAAGATTCCCCAGAAGGATAAACAAGAAAAGAATGCTCAGACTCTCTTCAATTATCTTGGACCTCCCCAAAACCTACCATAAAGCATTGCTTTTCAACATTGTGTTTCCCCTGCTCTTCTTCAGTGAGGCTTAAAGAGTTGAGCATAAGCTTCCTTTAACATCTATCCAGCCCCTCAAACATAGGTTATCACATGTGAATTTTGTTTCACATCTGACAAAGGGACAGGTGCACACAGTCATCTTCAGTATTAGTTACATGCAGTCCTCATTTCACCATGCTTCACAGTCTGGTGGAAACGAAACCAGTGCAGGAAGTGTAGTTTCCAGATGCCCCAGTTCTGGGGAAGGTCAGGGATCTTGTACAATCCAGGGTTTGGAGAAAAAGTTTGTGCATGCTGATGGTAACTGTTGCAGCAATTAGAGCATTACAGAAGGTGTCATAACCGGTATGACATTGACCGTCCCCGTGACCAAAACGCACTTTTTCTCAGAATAAGCAAGACTGAAGCATTAATTAAACCCTCACCTTATATTTAAATAGAAATTATTAGCACCTTCAAAGAGAGGCACTGTTTTAAATAGGCACAGAACAAAAAATAATAATACTTTAAAAATACGGTTGGAATTTACTAATATATCCCATGCCACATAAATTACTGCTGTTTCTTATTACAAAAATACCAATACCCTTAGATGTCAATCAGTTAAACATAAATCACCAAAAAACATTTAATTTTAGAACACTGTCCAATTCCAAGATAAAACATGCTTTGTATTTTAAAAATAAATTAGAGACAAATATGAACCTAAATCTGAAGAGAAAAGCATATATAGTATATATATTTATATTTAATACTATATATACATAATCGCTATATACTTAAGATATTTTATTCTTCAGAGTATTTCTACAAAAACAAGTATTACCTTTTCTTAGTAAGTCAAAAGTTTGAACCCCGACAATCTGCCCTTTTTCTTTTGCTTTAAAAGGACATACGTTATTTATGCAGCTTGAGGTTTATAAACTAAATTATATAAGTTAATACAATAGCCTAAACTGTACTTGTAACTTTTTTAACTATGGATCTATTTTGGCAACATGGAGGTATATCTTTCAAACTGTTACAAGTCCTACATGTGAAAGAGAAGACACTAAAAGATTTCTTAAGTGAAAGTAGCCTATTCTAACCTGATATTGATATAATCACTTAATACTATTTTCTCCAAGACAAAAGTACATATTCAAGAAATAGCTCATTTTAAAAAATGCTCCATTTTCACATTATTTCCAACTTTTATCGGTAGAATGGCTCTGCACATTAATTTCACCGAGTACATAAACACAGGAAAATAGTCCCCTAACAGATACCTTTATGAGCCTCTATTTTTCAACATAAAGTGCTAAGAGATGAGTAAGGAGAGTTGGGAATGTCTTGAGCTGTGAATCTTGAGACCCCCACACAGGCTGGTACTGGAGTGCAGCGTTCTGATTTTTATTTAGGTTCAGGGTGATCGTCCAAGGTAGCTGAATGCTCGTTAGGACCCTCTGGCGTCTCACCTGTGACAGCTAGAAAGATGATTTTCAGCCACTTCTGTTTCAGTTCCTCACTGTCCGCAGCAAAGCTGTGCACAGACTTGGACTGGGTCAGTTTGAAACTGTGTGGCAGGTCTGCACTCCTTGGCATATCGTCCACAATGTAGCCCAGGAGTGGAATGGTGGCCTGGGCTCTGACATCCTAAAGAAATAACATAGCACAGAAGAGCATGAGATGTATCCGCGGGCTCTACATGTCCCTTTGTGATCTGACTCCTGCTGAATTAACCGCTTTTCCTACCACTGCCGCCCACAGACTTGCCCTGTGACTCTCCATGGTCAAAGACGGGACCCAGCAACAGCACAGAGCTTGCGCATGAGGCCACCGATAATGTGCACTGAATGCATTAGTGAGTGTGAGCTGACACCCAAATCAGCTAAGATTCATTGACCCAATATTTCCTCTCTGTGAAGGAGCCTACTCAGCTCTTCTTCATTCAGTGAAAAAGGGAAGAAAAGAATAGTCATCTTACTGTATAAAGCCAGCAAATGTTAATGATTCTTTCATTACCAGTTTTATTTGGTGTTTCATTCATTCATGCATCAATTTATTTATAGACAGGAAAAGGTTATAGGAAAAACTATGACATAGAATAAAATACATACCTTGGCATTTTAAGTCTATTTCTTAAAAAACAAAACAAAACAAAACAAAACAAAACAAAACAAAAAAAAACCTTTCATCCTCACATGAAGTCATTTTTTCACTGCTTTTAGAGAAAGAGGACAGGAGAGACAGAAACACTGATGCGAAAGAGAAGCTTCAATTGGTTGCCTCCCATATGCGCCTGGATCAGGGATCAAACTCACAGCCTAGGCATGTGGCCTGACCAGGGATTGAACCCGCAACCTTTTGGTTCTGAATGACACTCCAATCAAGCCACAGTAGCCAGAGCTTATGTTTATTTCTAAAAAATGTTTTGCTATCTCTTCATGTAGATATAAGCTAAACTACAACAGGTACATTTAAAATTTTATGTATTTCTGGGTAAATGGAAAATTGGTTTAATTGCTATTTGTTTTTTAAGCATTATACAATCCACAGTTCCTGGTGCTGCTCTGGTTAGAAGCTAAACCTGCACATCTGTCATTCCCACAGATTTATCTCAGATCTCTGCACACCAGCTCTCAAAGAACTGTTACTGGATACTGTTCATCTAAAGTTGGTTTAAATCCCTCTTCCTCCAAATTTCTTTCCTTCAGGTATCCCTCCATTCAAGGGGGAAGGCAGAAAGGCTTACTATTATTTCCTATCATTAAAAAAGCTCCTTCTTCTTCCTGCTTCTCCCTCTGCTTCACCCCCTTCCCCTGATGCCACTTCCTAATCAACTCATTTTTTTTGTAAACCCACTGAACGGGAACAAGAGAAGGAAAGAACTGACCCACGGGGTGAGGAAATTGTTGGCTATAAAAGGAATCCACCAGTTTCAGTAAACTCTAATTTTACTCACGCATTATTTTCCTAGTTATAATGAAACAGTGAAACTGAGCTCTCTTGTTCTATCAAGGAGTGATAAGAGAATTTTGAGTTCAGTGACTACTTGCCTCCCTCTGCCCCTGTGACCTCTGTCCTTGCAGAGGAACGCAGACTACACACCTGGGGGGCACCGTACATGTACAGCACAAGTGGGTCTTGTTTGGGGATCACACACCAAGCTTTCTGCCAGGGCTTGGACTTCTCCATATACTGAAGAAAGCTGCACACCACGCTGTTTCCAGATACTTCTGCTGCTTCAATCTAGAAAAATTTAACAGAAAGAAAGAGTAAGGGTCAGAGAGTGAGAATGAACACAAAATGGCCCGGATAGAGAAATCTTTCAACTTAAGGCAATATTCATTAAATATGGTGTGTTCATATAAAATGTCTCCTGGGAACATCCAAGAGGCTCATCTGCAATTATTATTGAAATGCTCATCTAGATCTATTATTACCATGGAAAAATATTTAAGTCAATTTTAATTCTCTGTATTACCAGACCTTGAATTTAAATAAAGTTAAACATGTATTAACTGCTTACTATGCAGGCACTTTTCTTAGCTCACTAAGAAATATTTTATTTCATTTAATCCTCACACCAACACCAAGAAGTTAGGACTTTCATCATCTGAAGTTTAGAGATAAAGCAGCTTTCCCAATATCATCCATTTACAAACTGGCATACTGAGATTTGAGTCCGAATCCAAAGCCTAAACTTTTAACTGCAACACATACCAGCTTCAACGATGTCAGAATGCAGTAACAAATACACACATACTGACCAATCATCTTTGTTCTGGAACCTGGATAACTCAAATTTTAAAAATTGCATTCCCTGTTTGTAGAACCATTTACAATTTTCTGCTTTGCTTCCAAATATATAATCAATGGCTAAAAGGCAAAACAAAACCATTTGACCAAATAAAGGTTTTTATTACACACAGTAGAGAAAGCATCAAATCCTCAGTGTCGTCCATCCGACGTGCTGGTTTGCAAACCGTTTTGTTACTGGTTCAAGATAAACACAGAAAGTAAGAGTGATAAACACTGAGAAACTTTCATAGCAGTTTACTTTGTGATGATACTCAAGTACATGATTGCATATTTTCCAAAAATACTGAGCTGTGACAGTGTGGAAATAAAATGGGCCCTTCGGCACAGAGGGCTCATGAAGCACTGGCTGGCAAACCATGGCCCGCCAGCCATCCACGCACTGTCCGGCCTGGGAGCGTGCGCTGCCTGTGAAAGGAAAGCTTGTGCAGACCAATGCTTAAAATCAGCTTCATAATAGGGAACACTAACTTTGGACTTCAGTTAAGAGACATGCTACCTTCTCTTCCCCCTCTAAAGAATTCCATTCTTTTTAATACCATATTTAAAAATATATACTAAATCATTATATTTTAAATTTTGTCAATAAAAATTTCTGAAAATTAGTTTTTTTTCTTCTTATAGAAGTAATATTCTCAGTGTTACCTCTTGGCCTGCAAAAACTAAGATAGTTTTTCTCTGGCCCTTTACAGAAAACGTTTGCTGACCCTTGCTCTAGCATATACAACACTGGCTGGCACAAAGCAAGTTTCAAATATTGCATGTGTGTGTGCAGGCATGTTCACCTAGTTAAGTAACTGATTCCCCTCTCCCCAAGTACCGGGTTTTCTAGTAAACTACCTGGAAATGTTCAGTTCACAGATGCAGCCTGAAACTCACCCCTGCAACAAGTCATCATACTAACGCGGTTTCGGCAGTTGCTGCTGTTGAGTACCGGGCCTGCGTTCTTGGCAGCCAGGGAAGCATTCCTCCCACCCTACCTGAGAAAGCCCCATTTCCGTCTGCCATGCAAGCGACAGCCATACCCTAGATTGAGAGCTACAGTTTTGGTTTGCAGACCTCCACATTAACCATAAATGTACCTTGAAGTTCATGATCCTTTTCTTGTTACCTGAAAAGACCTTTGTACACTCACTTATACAGTGTAAATGCTCGATGAATACTCGTTGATTCTTAATAAACCATAGAAATGCTAATAGATCAAGCATGTCTATGACTTTTAATCTTGAGCCTATTCTTTACAGAACTTCTGGGCTATCTTAAACTTTTTGCCACAAAGGCCTTATTATATCTTTGGGTGTGAACTTCTCTTCAGATACAAGTGCATTATATAGTTCCCAAGCTTGGGGGTCTGAATGTATTCTAAAACACGAGTCAAATTTGCTTGTGAGTTATTTCAGTAATATTTCAATGCAGTTATAAGATTACTGTCATGTCTATTAAATGATGCTTTTACTGCCATAAGTTGAAAGAGTCTTCAGATAATAAAGTAACACTTCAATCTAAATTTTAATAATTCCATGCAGTGGTTTTTCAAAGCTAGTATGATGAAACTGAGAGAAAAACTTTCCTGTTAAAAATACATAATAATAATTTGGGCATTAGAAAAGATAACAATTAATACTCTAATATTTAACAATAGCTACTTTAACTAAGTCAATATATTCACTCTCAAAGGCAGAACACTGCCCCTGTCCTTTCTTTAAAACTGAACACGATCCGAAAATTCAGCAATATAGAACAAAAGCATGACTTGCTCATCATTCTCCAAATTGTTAAATACTAAGAGAAACAACACATGTGTTATTTTTATTATTCAGGGTTGAAAGACATCTATGTTTCTTAGATAAAAATGTAAAAGACATCCAACGTTTACGATTTCATACCTCCAAAATTCCTTTTCTTTTCTTTTCTTCGTTGTCTGTGAATCCACTTATTATTTGGTAACAGTCTTTACAAACTTTGCTCAATTTCCCACCATCATACTCCAGCTGGGCTTTGTAATCAGAACACTTCCAACAAACCACCTCCAGGGAGAAAAGGTGAGGAAGAGTGAGTAATCACACTGAAAGGATAACAAGATTCAAGCCATAAACATTCATAATGATCATAAGTAAGAAAGAGTTATATATACAAAGCACATTTTTACGACACTCAGACTATCCCCATGAACATGAGGACTATTTGCCATAGTATTACAATGCTGTTTGTGATGGACTATGCTTGTCCACCCTTTTCTTTCTGACCACAAAGGCGTGATCCAGACCTTTCCTCTTCCCACCTCTGGAGGTCTCATCAATATCTTCCCAAAATGAACTCGTGACCTCCCCTGCCCTCAGTGCTCTCCCTCTCCACCCCTCTCCCCAATCTGTCCCCCTCCTTGTGCTCCCTATAGGAGGAGACAGCATAGCTGTCTAACCAGTCCCGGCAGGTCATAAACCCAGGACCACTCCCGACTCCTCTCTATAGCTCACCCCATAGAGTCATCATATAACAAAGTCCAACTGGTTTTTACCTCCTAGATAGTTTTTCCATCTGTCCATTTTTCTGCATCTTCTTTGTAATCACCCAAGTGCTAGGGTGTCCTAGTCTGGACAATTATAACCTCCTCATCGTAATCTGACTGGCTGGGCTCCAGGCCTCCACTCCTACATCCCTCCGAGCTATTTTTCAAATAACACCAGATAATCTCTTAAAAATCATAATCTGATCTGCTTCTCCTCTACTTAAAACCCTGTGTCTTCCCTTTGCTGTTGGATAATGAACACATTCTTAACCTCGGCCCACACGTCCTGCATGATCTGCCCATCTCTCTGTATCTTCGGTGGCACTAGCTTCTAAGCCCTCGAAGTGCTATGTTCCCTCCCTCCTCACCTCTGCTCCGTGAGTCAACTGTTGTTCGTCCTTCAGATGCTGAGTCAAAATTTTATTCCTTTAAGGAAGACTCCTCTGACTTCCAGAATAGAGCATGTCTCTTGTCACCGTGCTACTGAAGTTCCCTGGGCTCTTTTTCATGTGCTGACTACAAGTCATAATCATACACTTGTGGGATTATTTGACTGATGGTTGTTGCCCTGACTAGGCTGTAAGCTCTATGAGACTGTCCTTGTATAGTGTGCTCACCAGCACACAAGAAGCATTTATAGAATGCCAAGGAGTGAATGACTACAATGAAAATACACATTATTTCTTAGTGAATGATATTTTTTCCCTAATTACTATAGGGTAATTTTTATTAAAAAAAATTCCACTTGAAAAAATTACCTTGTTGCTTCCAGAAGCAATTTTTCCCAATTCATATTGAATAAACTTTATTTATGTAAATATTAGTAAAACTTTTGATTTAGGTTCATAGTGTATAAAGTTTCATAATAAATATTCACTGTTTTCTCAGAATTACAATGAAATTACTAGGATTTAGAATAAGACATGTCTATATCTGTAAATTCCAATTAACTAATGTCTTATTTTTAAATCATATCATAGTATTTTGATGATCCACATTCAAACACATTTTTGTTTGTTGAACCAAGTAGGTCAGTACGTACAATCACCTCAAGTAAACTCAATGATAGATTTTAAAAAAAGTCTTACCTGGGTGGGGGGGAAGATGTTTGCTATCAATTTAAATTTGACTGCAAACCTGTCTTGCTGAGTAGCGACTTAGGAAAAGAGGAAGAATAAATCTATAGCGTGACAATAAACTAAAAGAGCTATCGGTAAGAACTCTTGCCCTGACCAGCATGCCTCAGTGGATTGGACATCGTCCAGCAAACTGGAAGACTGAGGGTTTGATTCCCAGTCAGGGCACATGCCTGGTTTGCGGACTAGGTCTCCAGCTGGGAGTGTGTGAGAGGCAGCCGGTCACTGTCTCTCTCACACATTGATGTTTCTCTCCCTCTCTTTCTCCCTCCCTTAACCTCTCTCCAAAAATAAATAAATAAAGTCTTAAAAAAAATTGTTGCACTGAAGCACATTAACAACACATGACACCATTACACTGCGATGCATACCCTTCTCTGTTTATTTGTTGTTGCTTAGAAGAAAGTATATAATCTTCAGCTGGGCTTACAAGGCCCTCCAAAACCTGCTGCTACCTCTCTCCAGCTTCACTTCACACTATGTCCCTCATCACCTTTCCATATGAAACAATCCATTGTGAAAACCTGTTATGTGCCTTCTCTGACTTCAGTGGCTGAGTTTTGTTAGAGAAATAGCACTGCCATTAAATGGACTAGTGTATCCTTGTATATTCACAACCATAAACCCCCACTGGGCACCCAGCACTCCGCCTGTGCTCCTCTGACAGGCTCATTTTTCCCTGCCCAGAGACAACTATTTGATACTTAGGCCTCCTTCTCAAATCTCCCCCACCTTTCTTCCTTCCCCTGCATTGTCAGCTGATGACATTTTCTCATACTCTGCAGACATACACCTGTCCCCGGCCCTACGTTCATTCCTTCCTTTCCCACTACCAGGTCACACACGCCCACAACTGCGGCCACCCTCATTTCCCCTTTCTGTTACAACGGAGGGAGGTTTCCCTCTCTTCACCAAAAGCCTGAACGTCCACTTCTGCTAAAAGTCCTATTTTCTCATAGCCATCCACTCCTTGGGTTACTATTTATCTAATTATTTCTTCTGTTTACACTTCACCTTACTGCACATGACCTTTTGGCAGTCTCAAGAAAAGACCAAGCTTGCTTACCTCAGGGCTTGGGTCACACAGCCTCTCACCGCCCGAACGCGGTCCCCACCTCCCTTCTTGGGTTGGCGCCTTCTCACCGTTTAGGCGTCTGCTGAAATATCGACCCCTCAGATAGGTCTTCATTTTTCTAACTGAAAGCGGTTTCAAATCCTTTCTTACCTTTATTCTCCATTTTAAACTGCTTGATTGCCTCCTTGCTGCATTTATAGTAATTCGAAATGCTTATCTGTCCATTGACCTGACTTTGGTCTACCTTCTCCATTAGAACGTAAGCTACGTGAAACTGGGTGTCCACCACTTTTCCCCTCCAGGCCCCAGCACAGTGCTTAGTACATACTTGTCACTAAAATAAGTTTGTCAATGAAGTGCTTTACCGAATGAGTTTTGGGGTTTTTTCCGACTTGATGACTTCACAGCACCTATAAGAGGTACTGGCAACCTTAATGACCAAGAAATCCCACTTACATGTCCACACGCTCTACAATGGTGCCTTCTCCTTGTCAGCGCATTGAAAGACTCTTTGCATTTCATACACATTGTTACTTCATTATCTCGGATCCATCTTGGGGCTCTTTTCCCTAGCTCAGCAGTCTGAAAAGGAAAAAGAGACTTAATTTTAACAGAAAAAAACTGCCCCTTCCTTTCTCCCTCTCTTTCTTTCTTCCTAAAAAGCACTTAACAACATTGCTCACACCATGTTCTGGCTGAGCAAAGTAAAAGGTTCAAAGAAGTTTAAGCAGTATAAAAAAGACACTCACTATTATATTCATCTAAGAAGGAATGAGATTCTGTCTAAATAGCCAGTTTGGGCATTGAGAAGGCAAGAGGCTGGCAAACAAGATGACCAGAGAGATCCTCTGTAAATGCAAATAGCAAAGAGCTTAAAGTTAAGAATTTAATTCAACTTACAGAAACCTCTGACTGACTGTCATTATCCTTTGCAATCGCATTTCTGAAGGTTTCATGCCTCTGATGAAAAGCATCGATAGTCTCCTGCAGGGCCTAAAATGTAAATAAAATTCAACGCACACATTAAAGTCTCACATGCATATTAAAGAAAAAACTTTGTTAAACAAATATCTATGATGGGAATCACCTTCACAATTAAATGACTTTGACCCGATAACTACACATGCACAACGTAACATCTGCACATCTGTGTACACAGACAGAGGTTACCAAAAAACGGAAAATAAAAACAGAAATAAGGTTTACCTTGATCCACTCTTCTTTGTCTTGTTCAGAACTAAAACAAAACAAAATTAAACTGAATGCAGAGACCATTAGTTATACCTGGTGACTAAAACTATGTTTTATTATTATTTTTAATTATTTTATTGTTGTCCAAGTACAGTTGTCTGCATTTACCCCCCACCCCAGCCATCCCCACCTCCCTCCCCTGCTTCCAGCCCCGCCCACCCCCCTTCCTCGTTTTGTTCATGTGTCCTTTATAGTTGTTCCTGAAAAACTATATTTTAATGTTGTTCCAACTTTCTGGAAAATTCAGGGATATCCAAAAAGTTACAATCAAAATTAAACAGAAACTCTGGCAATTGAACAAATAAATTCTTGAACGGAAAAGAGTTTTAGACCATCCAGTTACAATAGTGCACATAATTTTTGATGGGGAGATATAAGTTTAGCTTTCACAATATACTACCCTGAAATTAAATTTAACAACCATCATCTATTCATAGACATTAAGCAGCTCTGTGAATCCAGCATTATACTGGATATACATGCAAATAGTCTGCCAATTCACCTTTGTAAAAACAAATGAGGCTTTTATGGGCTATTAGTCATAGCCCACCTTAATAAAGATTATAATTAGTCAAGAGAAGATAGGGGAAGGGAGAAAGAGAGGAACATCAAGGCATGGTTGTCTCTTGAGCACCACCTACTGGAGACCTGGCCCGCAGCCCAGGTAGGAGACCTGAGTGGGAATCGAACCAGCAACCCTTTGATTCACAGGCCAACACTCAATACACTGAGCCACACCAGCCAGGGCACAAAACAAAAGTTTTAAATGCCTGTAGGAAGTTTCACAGATTAATGGACCCCAGTATTTAATAATTTTCTGTTGGAAAAAAAATTTCCTTGACTATAGTCAAGTCCCCTGTTTGCCTGTGGAGGCAAATTTTCTTTATTTCATCTCCTTTACATGTAGTTTATGTAGCTGGTCCATATACTATGAGAAAAATTCCCCTTTAGCAGATTCTGGATTAAGATCTCAAAACTGAGATATTTTGAAGACTGTCAAAGGGCAAGTTCTGTCTGCATGTGTTTGGTAGGCTGGGGCGACGTTTGAGTTCTAGGCTGCATGTCACGTGCTTTGGCCCCACAGGGATCACGTATGTATGAGTCTGGCAGGAGGTTCGCTCCGGTGACACTGTCCATCTTCCCAGTAAGTTTAGTATTGAGCACCGCAATGGGCCAGGAGTGCTGCTGGAATCTGTGCCTGTCAGATGAACAATTCTGCCTATCGCTCACCTGTAGATCCTTGGGGCGGGGTGGCAGGGCTTCCATCTCTCTCCTCCAAAGAGGTTTCTCCCTCTTGCTGTGCCCTGCCCCCACAAAATCAGCTCTACTGCCCTGAAAGCACACTTGAGGCGAACTGCTCTTCAAAAGTCAAATAAACTTGAAGTCTTTAATGTTTTTGACTTATTCTTTTGTTGAATTTACTTATCACTATATTTTATATCCCTGTAGCAATCAAAAGCTACTGAATAAAACCTATAGAAAACAGGAATACTTTGTATTCTTTTAAAAAAGATTTTATTTATTTTAGAGAGAGGGGAAGGGAAAGAGAGAGGGAGAGCAACATCAATGTATGGTTGCCTCTCAAGCACCCCCGACTAGGGACCTGGCCTGTAACCCAGGCATGTGCCCTGACTGGGAATGGAACCAGTGACCTTTTGCTTTGCAGTCCGGCTCTCAATCTACTGAGCCACAAGCCAGGGCTTTATATTCTTTTGTACATGGAAGAGTGCACAGAGTATAAGAAGTCAGACTTGAGGCTGACTCAGCAAGAAAAGCAGAACTCTTTTTTCTCAGGTGGCTTCAGAAATGAATTATCTTGAAATATCTCCAAATTCATACTCAATTTTGGTTTCCATGTTATCCCACTAACATTCTGACATTCTGAATGTCTCCATCTTGAGAGTCATTGTACACTCCAGTCCCACCCCACCGTCTGTCCACAGTTCCCTCTGGGCCCAGCCTGGAGGGCCCTATGGCAGCCAGGAGTGCTCTGGCCCCTCACCATGTGAACGATGGATCCCTGGGTGAGCTGGAGGCTGGGGATCCACGCCCCCACAGGCTGCTTTGCTAGCCTTATGCTCCCACTGAGGGCCCCGCCCCTTGCCCCCCTCCACTGCACTTGCACCTGTGTTCCCTGTAGGGACATCAAGGTTGTGCCCTGAGCTTCTGTGGGAGACTTAGTGACATGGGCTGCGCTGGAGAAGGGTCCGGTAGCTAAACCATGGGACACTTGGCAGTCAGCATTGATATCCCTTCGGACTCTCCTCCGTGGACCCGCAGGTGGGCTGCGCTGAGGGAGTAATCACTTAATTTCAATCTTCACTTTATCATATGATCATATATATAACTAGAGTAATGATATCAGGGGAATAAAAAATTAAGGAAAATGACCATGTTTCCATATTAATTGGAATATATCCAATACTGCCTATTGGAACTCTACAAAGTGATGACTACTTGTACTTCAGAAAATTCTTCATCAGTCAGCCCTATCCTAAAGAAAAAAATAGCCCAACCTGATATAGGGGGGCTGGAGTCCCTGCTTGGGCAACCCAAGAAATCTTAAGACTCTTCTGCTCTTCAAACACACCTTTTGGATGTGCAGATTTGAAAGCATGCTGGTATTTCAGAGCCAGCAGCACCTTCATTCTTCTGTGATGGAGACTTCTCTAATGATCGTAGAAAAATCTCAAATAAACCACCTAACCCTACATTTAAAAGGACTAGAGAGCCAACAAGAAACAAAGTCCAGCACAAGCAGAAGGAAGGAAATAATCAAGATCAGAGCAGAATTAAATGACAGAGACTAAAACAACAATTCAAAAGATTATTGAATCCAGGAGCTGATTCTCTGAAAAGATAAACAAAATGGACAAACTGTTAACCAGAATTCCCCAAGAAGAAAAGAGAGAGGACTCAAATAAATAAAATCAGAAATGAAAGAGGAGAAGTAACAACTGATACCACAAATACAAAGGATTTTAAGAAATGTCCTAGCTGGTTTGGCTCAGTGAATTGAGCACCAGCCAGTGAACCGAAAGGTCGGTGGTTCAATTCCCAGTCAGGGTAGATGCCTAGGTTGTGGGCCAAGTCCCTAGTTGGGGTCATGTGAGAGGCTACTGATTGAGATGTTTCTCTGGCACATCAGTGTTTCTCTCCCTCTCTTTCTCCTTCTCTTTCCCTCTCTCTAAAAATAAATAAATAAGTAAATAAATCTTAAAATAACAAATAAATTACTATAAACAACTATATACCAAGAAATTGGGCGATGTGAGTGAAATGGATAAATTTCTAGAAACATACAATCTTCCAAAAGTCAATCAAGAGGAAGCAGAAAACCTGAATGGACTGATAACAACTAGCAAAATTGAAGCAGTAATCAAAAATCTACTGGCACACAAAAGCCCTAGACCAGATGGATTCACAGGTGAATTTTAACAAATATTCAAAGAAAAATTAACACTTATCCATCTCAACCTATTCCAAAAAATTCAAGTAGAGGGAAGGCTCCCAAACTCTTTTACAAGGCTAGTATTATCCTAATCCCAAAACCGGGTAAAGACACAACAATGAAAGAAAGTTACAGGCCAACATTTCTGATGAACATAGATGCTAAAATGCTCAACAAAATACTAGCAAACTGGATCCAACAATACATTAAAAAATCACATACCATGATTACATGGGATTTATTCCAGGGATAAAAGGATGATACAATATTTGCAAATCAATAAATGTGATAACATTACATAAACCAAATGAAAGACAAATATCACATGATCGTATCAATAGATCCTAAAAAAGCATTGATAAAATCCAGCACCTATTTATGATAAAAACATTTAGCAAAGTTGGAATAGAGAGAGCACAGTTCAATACAATAAAGGCCATATATGAGAACTCTACAGCCAATGTCATACTCAATGGGCAAAAAATAAAAGCATTTCCATGAAGATCAGGAATAAGACGAGAGTGTCTGCTTTCACCATTCTTATTCAACATAGTACTGGATGTCCCAGTCACAGTAACCAGATGAAAAGAAGAAATAAAAGGCATCCAAAATGTAAAGGAGGAAGTGAAACTGTCATTATTTGCAGACCACATGATAGTGCACACAGAAAACCCTATAGACTCCACCAAAAACTACCCAACCTAACAGGTGATTTCAGCCAAGTGGTGAGATACAAAGTCAATATTCAGAATCGATGGCATTTTTGTGCACTGCCAGGAACTACCAGAAAGGGAAGCTAAGAAAAAATCCCATTACTATAGCAACAACAACAAAATTTCAGATATCCCATATAGCAATATTTTTGCAATATATTTCCTAGGGCAAAAGAAATAAAGGAAAAATAAACAAATGGGACTACATCAAATTAAAAAGCTTCTGCATGGCTAAAGAAACCATGATCAAAATGGAAAGGGAATCATGGGGAGAACATATTTGCCAATGATACAATGGACAAGGGTTTCATCTCCAAAATATATAAAGAACTCACACGACTCCACTCCAGGAAGACAAACAACCCAGTTAAAAAATGAGCAAAGGACTTGAATAGACACTTCTCCAAGGAGGACATACAGAGGGCCCAGAGACATATGAAAACATGCTCAGCATCACTAGGCATCAGAGAGATGCACATTAAAACCACAATGAGATATCACCTCACACCTGTCAGAATGGCCATCATTAATAAATCCATAAACAGTAAGTGCTAGCTAGGATGTGGAGAAAAGGGAACCCTAATACACTGCTGGTAGGAACGCAGAATTGTGCAGCCACTGCGGAAAACAGTATGGAATTTCCTCAAAAATTAAAAATGAAACTGCCTTTTGACCCAGAAATTCCATTGCAGGGAATATACCCTAAGAATCCTGAAACATCTAATCAAAATAACTTACACACCTCTATGTTCATAGCAGCGCTATTTACAATAACCAAATGCTAGAAACAGCCTACATGCCCATCAGTAGATGAATCGATTAAAAAATCGGGGTAGATTTACACAATGGAATACTATGCAGCAAAAAAAAAAAAAAAAAAAAGAAGTAGGAATTCCTATGTTTTGTGACAGCATGGATAGAACTGAAGACTATTATGCTGAGTGAAATAAGCCAGTCGGTGAAAGACGAATATCATATGATCTCACTTATGAGAGGAATCAAATAAACAAAACAGAACCAGAGACATGGAAATATGGAACAGACTGACAGCTGTCAGAGGGGAGGGGGGAGGGGGGAATGGTGGAAAGAAGGGAAAGGGTTTAGTCAAAGAACATGTACGAATGACCCACGGACATGGACAACTGTGTGGGGATGGACTACAGGAGAGGGGGTGGGTGGAGGAGGGCAAAGGGGGAAAAACTGGGACAACTGTAATAGAATAAACAAGAATTTAAAAAATGTTTTAAAAAAAAGACCTCCAATGATGGGAACTATAGGGTAGTCTTCCTTGTTGCCAGGTCCAATCACTCAGTGAGTCAACAAAATACATTCTTCTCTTGGGCTGGATGGCTGCGGCTCGAACCCCACCATGATAAAGTAGGAAAACCACGATATTCAAAGCCAAGCCCTCCAGCATTTTAACTCAGGCTTGAGATGCCACCTTCGAATCCTTAGATCAGTCCCCCTGCAGCCTGCTACATCTCTCACAACTGTGATTTCACCAGTTCCTGACTGCCAGGGCACAAATTCCTGCTAAAACGATTTATTCTCTTTTAAGAGCCTGAGGTCTTATGCAATTTCTAAGTGCAATATCCAGGATAAATTCACCTGCTAGAACTACAAGCTATTGGCGCAAAGGAATAGAAAGGCTCTCTGACTCTCCATGGATGCTAGGGCATCAGAACCATGAGGAATGGGATTGGCACTTACGCCCTGATCCGTGACTTTCTGGAGTATCCCAATTCTCACCGCACCAGGCCTTCATAGGGTAAATGGATAACTGTCTTACTAAAGCAGATATTTCGAAGCCGACAGCAATCTGTCCTGCAGTGGATCTCACAAGCGGTAGCTATGATCCACTGCAGTGGCTATCATGCTTTTTTTCTTTCCAGACATGGTTATGCTAGTGGGGTGGGTGCTGGAACTCCAGCCCTTTCTCTCCCACTCAATGAAACACAAAAGAAGTCCTACTTGCTAGAGGCCCAGATGGCCTCCTTGGTATATCCTCCAATAGTGGCAAGAGGATCATTACCTTTTCCACCCTGCCTCCTCCGAACATTCTCCCCATCAAAGTGTCATTAAGTTCCATGAATGCAGAGCCTCTGAAGGACTGAGCGTTAAACTTCATCATTTGGCTTGGAATGATAAGCATCAATAAACATTTGTGGACCAAAGGAAGGACAGAGGGAAAAAGGGTTAGAGGAGAACCTTTTCCTACAAAGACTCGAAACTTGGCTTAAATGCAACTTCATTCTCTGAGCATCTTGTATATCTAGGGAGCAAATATAATTTACTGAATGCTTACTTCTGAAAACAACTATCCTAGGCACTACAGAGGAATCAGAAGGGAGGGTATCAATCCTGCTTTCTAAGAGCTTCCATCTGTCTGCTTACGTCCAAGCAGAGTTGCAGAGGTCTGCAGCATTCACTTGCCAAAGATCCTCAGAATTATTCTATTTTACGATTGATTCTGCTGCCTTTGAAAGCTGTATGATAGAAATGGTTCTCTTACCTGGCTTGCAGTTCCAGTGTCCTCTCTTTCCCAGATACCTGGAAAGTGTGCGGGTATTCTTCATTGTGAGTCTCTACAATTTGCATTCCATCTATGCCAACCCTGGTTCGAACTGTGAATTTAGAGCCCACCAAGCTGAATCTTGGCACACAGTACAGCAACATGTTGTTGAACTGCAAGGAGGCAGAACACATATCAATAATAGACAGGAAAACAAAGAAAGTGACCAATACTGAAAGGAGCCTTAGACAGTATTCCAAGGACTTCCCAAGGATTATCATACTTTCTATATGAGCAAAATTATTTAAAGACTATATTGAGATTTTATTTTATACTTGTACCAAAATTATCATTTTAAAATGCATTGCATACACTTCCCTTTGTTGGTTCATAACTATTTTATTGATATTTAAATAAACCAATCCTCATTTTGTACTATTAAAGAAATTAATTCAATTAAATTCAGCAATAATTTATTAAGAACCTTCCATATACCAGCAACTGAAATTCTCAACCCATAAAACTGAAGTACTTAAACAACAAATTTCTAATCGTTGTGTCTTAGAGACAGCAACTCTGTCACAGCTGTAGAGGGAAAGAGTAATATTTAACAATTATTTTTATCAGTGTGTTTAATGTTAAATTAGTATATAGCCAAAATTATTAGCTTAAATTTTATTCAAACATGTGGGGTCAGCATATTAACTCTGTAAAAAGTTAAGTCACTGTTTTACATTGACCCGTATCATGCTTAAGGATTTGTCCTATATAAATTAACAGAAAAGTCACCTATTTTAGCAAAATGTCTTTAAAGATAGTCTTTATAAAATCTCCTTTAAAAAATTCATTTATTGGTTTTCTAGGGAGAGAGAAAGGAAGAGAGAAAAACTGAATTGCTGCCCCACTTACTATATAATTCCTTGGTTGATTCTTGTATGTGCCCTGACCAGGAATTGAACCCACAACCTTGGCACATAAGGATAATGCTCCAACCAACTTAGCTACCCAGCCAGAGCTTTGTAAGATTTACATTTAAAACGAAAAACTTTATCTCAAACCCTCATCAAATTTTGTGTAATGCCTCATTCCTAGGCAACAATGAGTAGCTCCTGCTTATCAGGCCCAAGCAATGATTTAGGGAGGGCATTTAATTCCCTTTGAATGTAATAAAACATGCAAAAAGGATGAAAGGGTCTTAATATTTGGGTTAATTCATAGGCAGATTCCTAAATAAGGTCCATACCTACAGTCCTCCTTCATATTTATTGTTTCTAGGGTCACACATATTTTTTCAAAGACCAGAGCAACTGGGGACTTAGCCCCTATTCACAATGTAACCTCGCACATCTCAGGATCATTATCTGTAACAGTTACAGGTGGTTGGCAGGGTTACATGAGGAGAACGGTCTTGTTCTGCCAGGTCCTCTGGCTCCACATGGCCATAAAGACAAGAAATGGTGATGGATATTTAAAGACATTTCAACATGTTTTCATGATATCGTGTACTGGACTCATTCTGAAAGCAAATTTCTCACCAGTTGTTCCTCATACCTTGTTTTGCAACTTCCTGTAACCAGTGTCAGAAATTTCATTTCCACAAGTGGATAATGTAGAAACAAAAGGACACAAGTCCATATTATCAGATATACCTCAACAGCACATTTCACATTTACCTTTCTAGAAATGAACACTAGCAACCTATGCCCTTATCATGTCTGCTGTATTCGAACTACGGCAATCAGAGCCTCAACATTGTAGTAGCCAGGATTTAGAGATTTGAAAATGCACTGAAAGGTTCTCAGCACCATCGCAGCTTGATTAAGGCAACAGCTTGCCCGCTACCTGTTCCTGTTAACATTGCTTTCTCTGGTCTATCAAGGCCTTCTCTGGCGGGGATTCGGTCAAGGCTGTGAATGGTGCAGGACCTGCTGCCGCGCTACCACCAAAGGGGACAGGCCTCACACTCTAAAGATTGCAACCACCACCAATTTTTCTGCAAATTGAGTGACAAATGAGATGTTCTGGCATAAAATTTCTGAGTTATCTGATATTTGTACTCAAGTTTACTTTACAAAGTTCAGCAAAGTCTTGTTATTTTATGGAAACAAGTGAACATGGAAGTTCTCAGCATTTGTTGTTGTTTTTTTTTAAATCCTCACCCAAGGACATTTCATTGCTTTTAGAGAGTGAGGAAAAGGGTGGGGGGAGAGAGAGAAACACCAATGTAACAGAGAAACACAGATTTGTTGCCTCTTGTATGCTCCCAGACCAGGGATTGAACACACAACCTAGGCACATGTCCTAACCAGGAATCAAACCAGTAAACTTTGGTTAAGGGGTGATGCTCCAACCAAGCCACACCAGCTAGGGTAGCACTTACTTTTTGTAGTTATGCTCATACAAGGTAACAATCTTGTAATACATGATACATTTCTCTTTCCCTTTCATGCTTTCAGGGTTACATTTCCCCTATTATCTTTCTTCCTAAGTAGAACTTCACATTCCAAATCGTCATTAACTATATATTCATCTTTTAATGTATACGTCAAAATCTAATGCTAGTCAATAAATACCCCTTTTCTTCTTCCTACAGGTGAAGGTGAGAGCTCTTGAAGGATATAAAATACTGTATACATAGTATTTGTGTACAAATTTGTGTACATTTGAAGTAGATGGCATATACATAAAGGAATTAAGTAGCTAGTCCTGCTCCTTCTGTGAACCTTGTTCTTGTGGCAAAAGCCACCGTCACCTCCTCTGGGTTTCCTCTGGTACTAAAAAAGGAAGTTAGAGCAGCTGTAACTCCTAGTAGATCAACTTTCCTTTTCAGTGTAGGAGGTTCCATTTTATTCCATGCCCAGAGCTCTGAAGTAGATACTGACAAAGCAACCCCGGGCTGGCGAGACAAGCTCTGGAAGCACTGGGCTGGGCCAAAACCTAGAAGCAATTCTCAGCTTCCTTCAAAGTGCAGGGAAGTGCGCCGTTCTTGATCTCTAGTGTTCCTCCATGATTCATTTGAAGTTTCTTAAAATATATTTATTTGAATGATATAATTCAACTGCATGTCTCACTAAAGTTTGTTTTAGAAGGTAAAAGTACATTGTTGGAGATATTGCCAGAGCCAGGTCTATATTCAAAGGAAAAAAATTCTCAATCTGTCAAGCTACTACTAGGAAGTAAGAAATAGAACTCCAAAGGGCCAAGAATAAAACATCTTTGGGCTATTCTATAGGATAATTTGTTGGGGGTTTTCTAACTTTCAGATGTCCGGTATGGTTATTCACTACACCGAATACCCTGCCACTGACATACATTTTTTTTTTTTTAAATGATGTGGAGGCAAACAAATTTGCAAGCACATGAAGACTGAAAAGCCAAAATCAGATTCTATATATAATTTGGTTTTTCAGACAAATGTAACATCCCCAGAGTAGGAAGCAGAAAACTAGCCCTCATGTTCTTTCTAGAAAGGAAAATAAAAATGGTACTTCTGAAGTTCCGACAGATGAAAAAACCAAGATATTCTATGGGAATAAAAGTGTGCAGGCCGGAGGAGAGAGTCTGAGACAGGCGCAGTATTAGAGGGGGTAGTTAGCAGAGTAAACACTACAGGAAATGCTTCTGAGATGGTCTCCCAACGATAAATGTGGCTTTCTTAAAATTCCTGCTCTATGACTTTACTCTCCCGGCAGGCAATGGCATCATGAGATGTTTGAGAGCTTCTAATAACTGGAACAAGATGGGTCCTTGCCCCCAAGTTACCGCTGCTGTATTTCCCAAGGCTCTTGCCACCTGTCGTCCTACCAGCTGCTTCATTTGGGTCTCCATCAAGGCATGCAACCTAAAACTACTTCCAGGACGATTCTCTAATGTGGAAATTAAACTGACACAATTGGTTAAAAGTTCGACTGTGGAATCTATAAGACTAATGTGGAAGAGGGGGCAGAAAATGACAGGGTAACAACAAAGGGAAGACATAGACTTCCAGGCATTTTCCCCCAAATAGTGTATTATGTATGTCTTTTTTTTTTAAGATTTTACTTATTTTTAGAGAGAGGGGAAAGGAGGGAGAAAGGGAGAGAAACATCGATGTGTGGTTGTTTCTCAAGCGCCCCCTCCTGGGGACCGGGCCTGGGCCTGGTTGCAACCCAGGCATGTGCCCTGACTGGGAATTGAACCAGTGACTGTTTGGTTTGCAGGCCAGCACTCAATCCACTGAGCCACACCAACCAGGGCTGCATGTCTTTTTAATCTGTGTTTTTGATGTTTTGACTTTTTGGGATCTTGCTGACACTGGATGGATAGCCCCTCTCAGGGTCACCCAATTCCCAGAGACAGTAAATGACTCACCTGCAAGCATACCTTTTGTATGAAACCTACCTGTCCAGAGCCCACACACCACAACCACCTCACCCAAGGATATGCTTATTGATTAGAGAGAGAAAGAGACATTGATTGGTTATCTCCCATACATGCCCTTGATCAAGGACTGAACCTGCAACCTAACTATGTGCCCTTGACTGGGGATCGAGCCTGCAACAATTTTGGTGCAAGGGATGACACTCCCACCACCTGAGCCACCAGGGCGGGGAGTGTAGTTTATTCCTTTTTACTGGCATATCATATTGCCCTGCGTGGGCGTACCACAATTTGTTTACCCATTCATAAACTGATGAACATTTAGGTTGTTTCCGCTTTTTGGCTAGCACGAATAATTTTGCTATGAACATTCACATACAAGTTTTGAGTAGATATATGTTTCCAATTTTCTTGAGTTATACTAACTTGGAGTAGAACAGCTGGGTCATATGGTGACCTTATGTTCTTTTTCAAAAATGAGCACATTCCTCTGCGTGACAATTAGTTTCTGCAAATCTTTCTTTTAAGGGAGGCTGTGACCACACAACAGAAACTTCTAAGCCCCCAATGACAACTCATATTAGAGTGGTGAGGTGACTGCTTTGCAGCAGTGAAGTCAGATGTGAGCAAAACCCTGAGACTATAATCGCGTGCCGGTCACTAGGCAGCCTCTTTTCCGATGTTTCTCTGTTTCTTTGCCTATAATCAATAATCCTAATAATGGCTAACATTTACTGAGTTATTACTCAATGTTGGCTTATTGTTACTCAATGTTAGCTATTAATATGATTTTCATTACATCATCGGATAAGAAAAGAGGCTGGATTTACCAGTGACTAAAAACAAATAGCCTGGATACCCCAGGAAGAGCTCTTTCATTTGAGATAAACCTCAGACTAATTGTCATTTCCAGGAAGTAAAGGAAGGGACAGGGACTGACTGCAGTGAAAAGGAACTGTGTAGCAAACTCATGTGCTTTACACATTGTTATTTTAACTACAAGTTTTCCAACGTTCTTTCTGTACTTCATACTAAAAAGATTGGAAGTAGTGGTTAGAGATGACTAGGGAGAGAACTGTTGTTAAGGAATAGTGTGTTGACCCAATTAATACCCAGGAAATGGTACCTTTTAGCCTGTAAGCATGAAAGGAAAGAGAAAATCTGCAACAAGAAATGGAGGATTCCAGAAAGCATGTCATAGCCTGCATGCACACTGAAGGTGGCTATCATCTTCGGGGAAAGGTTAAACTGTCCTCAGTATGTGTTACTGAAGTCAATTATGTATGGCAAATACATAGAAAAGTACTTCAAAAAAAGATCTGTGTCTTGAAAGAACACGTGACAGTTACTAAGGACATCCATTCCCTTTGTGGAATGCTGATAGTGGTGATTGCACCAGGCCAGCCACACAGAGAACATCCTACTTACCCAGGACACACATAACAACACTCATGAGTTAGTCTTACGTGACTTGCTCACACCGCAATACTCACTAAGAAAAGGTAGCGTTCTTGTGCTGAGGTGTTCCGAGCAGCTAGTTTAAGGATCTGTCCTTCTTTTATTAGTTCGTTTGAAGGATTTACAATGTCTTCTTCTTCTCCCAACATTTCATAAATCTCTAAGAGTTTCTTTAGGTTCTCCTAGGAAGTTAAAACAAACCACAGCAAGATCAAATATAAGGAGGTTTCACCTTGGTGGCTTTAATGATACAACAATCTTCAACCTTGGCTAAAATATGAAGAACTCAAAAGTGACCATTACTAAGCCTAAATTTTGACATACAATGTCAGTTATGAGGAAATTAAAACCTGGGAGAAGAGAAGATTATTACAGAAAAGGCCAAATAGTTTGCAAACAATTTTTTTTTGTTTATCTGTATCAATTCATTTTGATCCAAACCTGTAGATAATATTAGGCTACGTTGTTGACAATTATCTAACTAGGATATCACTGTCTCCTCTGAAACATACTTACCATTTTTCTTATTGCACTATTAGAATGGCTTGCTGCTGTAGATATAATTTCAAGTGATTCTAAATGGGGGGAAAGAAAATAAAATAAATATATGTTGTCCTTAGTATGCTACTAGATAGCTGAATAACACACTTCTCATTACAATAAGAAGAAATTGAGACGAGAAAAAAAGTGGCAGAAACCTGAGACCGGAGATACACAATAAAAGCAGGGGCAATGTCCGCTGATAAACTGCACACTTTCTAAAGTACACTTGTAAGTAGATCAATACTTGTAACTTGAAGGGTATTTCGTCATAAAAAGTCAAATACAATGATTAGGTTTACTGGTATATTTAGTCCATAATGAAACTTTCATAATCGACAAACACCATGTACACTAGCTTGGAACAAGGCACTCTGCCAGGTGCTTTCATAGATATTAGGTCAATTACTTCTTCCACAAACCTGAATGGAAAGTATATTAGCTCCATTTGTCAGACGAAAGAACTGGAGAGTAATGTGTCTTGTATACAGTCACACAACTAGGAGATCAAAGGGCTACATTTGCACCCAAGACTTCTGGCCCAAATTCCTACAACATGTCAGTGGGATTATTTTATTTGTTCTCATGAGCAATATAACCACTAAGCACAACCACCTTTCTTCGGGAAAAAGACAACCGTGGCTCTAGCCTCAGCCGGGTGAAAAGAGAATCTTCTGACACCAATGCTGATGAAGGGATTTGTTGCTGGGTGGGTGGCGGCAAGACACAGGGACGAAAACTCCTGGAATGAGCGAGGCAGGGGCTCTGGCCTGCTGGCGAAGCTGTGAAAGCTGAGGCCTCCCGCCGGCTCGGCCCAGGGAATGCCCTCCAGCCTCAATCAAGCCCTGCTCTCTTACTTTTTTTCCTGTCGTATGAATGCTGGTTGGGTTAATTCTGTTACAGCCTCCTTATCACGTCTGCACCACATTTTTTCTGCCCTTTGTTCCACTGCTGAACAAAATGCACTTCTGTCACTTTCCCTACTTTCAGGTCTCGCTCTACGATCTCCTTAGAATTTTAGTGTAAGTGGCAATGGGAAATAAAAAAGTAACAAAGTACACGACCATGTTGCCAACTTTGTCATTTTTGACATTAGCACCTTAAAGGAAGTCCAAGTCTTTGAATATAGAAGAAACTGACGTTTTATTTACAGTTTGGAGAACTAGTTTCTTCTATATTCAAAGACTGGGACTTACATTTTGGAGAACTATGCTGACTTGGGCAACGGTGCAGGGGAACAAAACAGGACAAGCTGGGGACGCTGCGCAGTGGGCCAGTGTGCGGAGCGGCAGCGGGGATTCCCACCTCCGACCCAACCGCTAGTTCTGCCACTAATGCCAAGCATTCAGGCCAGATGAGTGGCCAGTGGAACTGGAATAAAAAGTGGAAGAAATCACGTCAGGAAAGTTCTAACCTGAAATGGGGAAGAGGGGAGGAGAGAAGGTCCTGTGGTCCCTGACCCACTTGGACGGTGGGAAAACCGAAGCAGGGATAGTCTGTGTTCAAAATGCTACCCAGGCCCCAAGACCAAAGGTGGTGCTTTGTGTTCCTCATCTCTGACCAAGAAATTATGAGGGGAAGTGGTGATGCTTTAAGATTGTACACCAGTATTTTTGGTACTTACTGAATACTAACCCATTTCTATTTCTTAACTTTCATTCTTACTTTCAAAGCTAATAGATTTTTCAAAAGTACACGAGAAAGTAAAATTAGTATTGAAACTCTTGAGTCTTAAAAAAAAAAGTCTTTCATTTACCATCCAAAAGATGTAAATGACAAGTCTGTAAAATAAAAGACAACTAGCAGAATAAAAATAAAGCTTCCCGAGGGAAAATATTAACTGACACTAAATAACACCATTTTCTCTTCTAAGCCAACTCTGCTCAGGTGATTTTTCCAAAGTCCCGTGTGAACTTTCTTGGTATGCATCACCCTGTCTAGTCAACCAGCAGCACCGGTAATTCCGAACGGCATATTCTTCCTGTGAGAAGGTCATTGTGCACTCCCAGCCCAGATGTCTCTAAGACTGTAGTTTTACGTTTCAGAGTTAACGACTAACATGGAACCATCATGAGAAAAGTGATTTGCGTTGCTCTTCAGTGCCTGCCTAATGAGGTGCTGATAACAATTTCCCAGGAGGTTCTTTTCTGTCACCAATATTTTACTAAAGTGGCTATGAAACCTATCTTGCTTTGTTATCACAAGGCTGCTTGGCCACCAAATTACCCCATCATGGAAAAGAGGGGGGAAAGCATTTACTTTTAGCATCATTCCAGTCAGGAGAATCAGGGGGCAACTTCCGCAGGTAATCCTTAAGGAGCATCTCATACCGGGGAATCCGCTGAACAGGTTCTAGCATGTGATGCTGCAAAGTTAAGTTCCCACAGATCTTCTGTTTCTGTAATTAAGTTGATAAAGAAAGATTTAAGAATTAGGGTAGCTAATCTAAAAACTCACTGTTGTACAGAGCTCTCATTAAGGGCAGACTCGCTCTACAAAGTGTGGTATGTGTATCACATCTGCATTAGATATATGTAGAGTGCTAGTAATAATAAAAATTTTGAACCCCATCCCAATCTATGAAACTACAGTCTTTGAGGTTAGGGACTGGGCATATGCATCTAAAAACATCCCAGATTCTTCCATTTCAGTTTGAGGACTAACAAGCTAATATAAGAACAGAAGGGGATATCAAGAATTATAAGCAAGAACATCCCAGATTGCTGGCAGCCACTTCAATTAGCCACTACAAGGGAGTGTGAGGTCACACTGTTAAATCATACTGCACAGATTTTCACAAGAAGCATCTACAGGCTGTGCCAAAAGTGGGCTTACAGTTGTTTGTGTGGAAAATAATACAATAAATGAATAATAATATCAATACAAGAATAAACTGTGTTTCTTGTACTCACAATTGTAAACCTACTTTCGCCCCTCCTTATATTTAATAAGCTTCACTAAGAACAACTTTATTAAATGACTTTAGACTTAGTGGAAACTATTTCATAATAAATCTACCACAAATGTCATTTCCTTTGAACTTAAAAAAGAATGACAAGATGTAATCATTCATTTCCTCATCTGTCAGAAAATTTTAATTTTTCATTAGGTCATGGCTTTCTTTTCCATTAGAAACCAAAATCCCTAAATAGATTCCACCCCTACCCTCCCAGAGAAACTGAGTCTATAGCATTTGTTTTCAATAAACTGTTAACATAATAAAGGGAAAACATGACTTAAAATATGTCCTTGTTCATATTAAACAAAGCATGAATCCTAACATGTTTATTAGAACGTATCATGATTAGGACACGGCAGGGTATAAAGGTCGTATTAAGACATGATGTTTGCATTTGAAGCGAACAAGAATCCAAAGGCTTCACAGATAAAGGAGCATTTGACATGAACGTGGACGAGGGCAGGCTTTGGGTGGGAAGGAAAGTGAGGAAAGTGAGTGAAGACTGAGTGACCTTGGAGACCAGGCCCAAGACAGTGGGGCACAAAACATGTTCGGTAAAAGATAACAATTGAATTTTGTTGGCAAGTAGTACATTTGTAAGGAAGCAGGATGAAGAAGAAACAGTAGTCCAGGGTAATAATGTCAGACTGTGATTATTACCGTTTCATCTAATGCAGATTTTCACGCAGCGGAGTGACATCATTAGAGATCTGTTCAGATCAACCTACTGCAATATGGCTTTAGGAAGTGTGCGGAAACTAGTTTGGAACTTATTATTGTAAACCAAGGAAAGGAGAAAGAGCCTGAAATTAGCATGGAAGCTGAGGGATAATGGCTTTGCTTCATAAATATTAATAAGTTTAGTTATCTCATTTAATTTTCTCTAACATACCTATATCCAGGAAAGTATTACTGATCCCAAAACTTGTACATAAAGAAACCGTGGCTGACAAGAGTTAGGGGAGTTTTTTAAGGTCAAATGACTGTAAGTGGCAGACGAGGGTTCTAAAACAAATTAGTGGATTCTCAGTCCATCGTTTCTTTCACAGCCCCATCCTTTCCACATGATGTGGAGGTGGGAGACGTTGTGGAGACGAGTCTAAGATTCAATAAAATGATGACCACCATCACTGCCGTTGTGTAGTGAGCACTTACTGTACAACAAGCTCCACATTAAGCTCCTTGAATGTATTATCTCGAGGGCAAATACAGAGAAGAAAGACAGACGAAAGAGAGCCATCAAGGAGCAAGAGAATCCCCAACCTCAGAACCTTATGTAACTAAAGAATTCCTTTCAAATACTTAAATTTTAGCAAAGAATAGTTATTAACAATTTCGATTAGAGAATCAGATAGAAATTACTATGGTGTTATTAAAATGTATTATCCAGGTACAATAAAATGTTTTAAAAATCAGGACATAGAAATAAAGCAACAAAAAAATCCAACATAATTATGTCTCCAAGATGTCAGGATTTATAGCAAAGATGCTTTATATTCATTCCAACATCTCAACCTCTGAAAGAAAGCAAGAGAGGCACAGAACTAAATGGGAATCCACTTTGTAACGTATGTGCACCCCTGGGTTGTCAAATCCCCTTTTCTGATCTCAAAAGCAAATGGAGATTTCACTACTCAACGCATGGCATATGCTCAATAAACACTTTAACTCTGCAGAGATGACTTCTGCACTATTCAGAGTGGAATGGAATTTGGCGAGGTGTCTTGGACAGCTACTGCAATCTACATTTTAAATCCAGAAGACTATGATTTGTACAGAAAAACTGATGCAGGGCCTTGAATAAAAGAGTCATATTACCTGAATTTCTTCAACCACTGATTTGAACTGGGGAATACGCTCTGTCATGTTTTTAACCAATTCCATTGCGTTATCAAATCCCTTCACATATTCTCCATACATCTTCAGGAATGGTGCCAATTTCTGAAGGATATCACCAATTCTAGGGGTAGTTTCCCTATATAAAAAATACAGAAACAAGTCATGAACGTTTCTTACAGAATGAGTGAATTAGCAGAACTTCAAATGAAGTAGTTACTTTTCCACACACCCTGTGCTTTACTGGATCGACCCTGCTGTGAGATTGGTAGAAAACAAACGCAGGTCGACAATTAAAGGTTAGGAATGATATAGTAAAGAGGGAGCTAAGAAAATCTTGAATCTCCACATCACCCACAATATCTTATCTTCACTAGTGAAAATAGTTTGAACAGCAGAGATGAAATTCTTTTCAACTAATGTTGAAAACATGTAACTTCTATTATTGGTCTATCACACAAAAATTTAGCACAAATGTTTGCCTACAGCTCTGTGTGACATTAGTATTTCATTTTAGAAGCAGAATAGTACAGTATCTAGTATGGCTGCCAGACACATCATTTGCTCTCTCTTCCTCTTACCATTCTTGCATTCGTTTCTCCAGTTCTGGTAATAGGAATTTACTATGGAAGGCATTTATTGATGAAATATTAGAAAAGATTTTATTCACCATCTCTGCTGGAAATGAGCCTCGATTTGCCTCTTCCAATAGTTTGCAATAAAATACCTGAATAAGAGGATAAAGCAAACATTACTTCAAATTTATTGGCTTACCACTTAGCATTGTGCTAGGCACATAGTGGGATCTTTAATATGATTTTGTTAAATAAATGAAAACGTTCATGGTTCAAGAAATCAATCATTTTTGAACTTTAAGAGTGAGTATGTGCTTTGATTAAGAAGAACGAGGGATTCGAATTAGGAAACTTTGACCCTGACCTAGGCTATGCCTCTTACTGTGGCATGTTAACCTTTTCGCAGTTGTAGAATTTCCAACTGTCAACAGGACTTACCTTCCCAACCCACAGGTGGAGTTAAGAGATTAAAAAAGTTCACATACACATAACAATTGTGGTATGGCCCCACTCCTGTTTATGTTTTGAATGACATATATGTCATTTATTACATATTGTCATTACTGTAATTTGTTGAAATAAATCTAATTTTTTTCTATTAAAACTATATACTCTTTGGGAAGGGAGCACATCATGATTTACTTTCCACAGTAGAAAAGGTGCTTGATAAAGAGCTGGTCAGTGGATGAACAAAAGGATATTTCAGTTCTCCAATGTTTTCCTGCTCTTTAGTAAAAAATAACATCTAAGTTAAAACACTGGTATGAGTATAAAAAGATCTTCTCCTGTCCTGCACATTATAACTGTTTTTTTAAAGATTTTATCTATTTATTTTTAGACAGCCGGGAAGGGAGGGAGTAAGAGAGGGAGAGAAACATCAATGCATGGTTGCCTCTCATGGGACCCCACCAGGGGCCCAGCCTACAACCCAGGCATGTGCCCTGACTGAGAATCGAACCAGTGACCCTTTGGTTCACAGGGTGGCACTCAATCCATTGAGCCACACCAGCCAGGGCAATAACTGGTATCTTAAAGACAATAAAAAAGAATTTGAGTCTCAGCTCTTCTCCACTAGGGCTACTATACCTCTGGCCATTCTGCTAAATGTAGGCAGAAGGAGGTCTGTTCCTTCATAATGTCTAGATGGTTGTTAATTTTCTAAATCCACCTCCACTGCATTCTCTTGGGAGACAAAAAGAACACAGAATTACATCCTTAGAGACTTCAATAGATAGGGTATCACAGTAATTAAGACTCTAAAGTTCTCTAAGGTCAGCAAAAATAGCTGAATAAGCTAATGTGGCTGAGAAAGGTGGGGCAGGTGGAGGGACACAGTTCAGTAAGAGGAAAAGGCACATCTCCACTATGGGAATACCTAAATGTTTCGGGTCTGCGATCCCCATGAGGAGAAAAGTTGTTTCGAAGACACAAACGCAACATAAAGTGATTGAATTATGGAGAAATTCTTTGGAAAATGAATATTTGTGTAACAAACTTATTATTTCAAAAAACACAGTTTTCATTTGTCCTCTTAGAGCTCACCGTAACAGGGACACAGCTTACTGTAGGAATCGATGACAGGGAGTGTGCACAGGACAACCTGCTCCTGCAGTGTACCAGTTTTCCCACGGCAGAAGCGGGGCAATTCTTTCAGCCAACACTCAAACATGGCGACTTTCTCTTATAAAGGGGCCTGTATTAGCAGACTATCTACCAGTTATCTTGTTCTTTTATCACTGAAGCAGGATTAAGAGACCTTAGTTTTCAACAGTTGTTCTAATGATATATTTAGAAACTTTTTCACAGAACTAGAACAAATATTCCAAAAATTTATATCAAACTACACAAGACTTTGAATGGCCATAGCCACCTTGTGAAAGAAGAACAAAGTTGGAGGAATCACACTACCTGATATCAAACTATACCACAAGGCCATACTATACTGTATACTTTTGATTACACACTATACTATAATCAAAACAGCCTGGTATTGGCATAAAAACAGAAATATAGATCAATGGAACAGAATACAGAGTCCAGAAATAAACCTACATCTTTATGGTTAATATCTGACAAAGGAGTCAAGAACATACAATGGAGTAAAGATAATCTATTTAATAAATGGTGTTGGGGAAATTGGACAAATAGGAGTAAAAAGAATGAAAGTAGATTACCTTCTTATACAATATGACAGAATAAACTCAAAATGGATAAAAGTCTTAACTGTTAGATTCAAAACCTTAAAAATCCTAAAAACACAGGCAGTAAAATTTCAAACACTTCTTGTAGCAGTATTTTTTTCTGATATATCTCCTCAGGCAAGAGAAACAAAAGGAAAATAAACAAATGGTACTATATTAAACTAAAAAGTTTTTGCACAGCCAAGGAAACCACCAACGAAATGAAAAGTCAGCCCATTGAATGGGAGAACATATTCACTGATGATACATCTGATAAGAGGTTAATACTCAAAATTTATTAAAAAAACTTATAAGATTCAACACCAAAAAAGCAAACTATCCAATTAAAAAATGGGCAAAGAGGACAAACCAATGGCCAGCAGACATAGAAAAGATGCTCAACGACACTAGCCATCACAGAGATGCAAATGAAAACCACAATGAGATACCACCTCACCCCTGTCATAATGGCTACCATCAGTAAATCAGCAAACAGCAAGTGTTGGCAAGGACATGGAGAAAAGGGAACCCAGTGCACTGTTGGTGGGAATGCAGACTGGTGCAGTCACTGTGGAAAACAGTATGGAGATACTTCAAAAAATTAAAAATGGAACTGTCTTATGACTGAGCAATTCCACTTCTGAGAATATATCCAAAGAAACCTAAAACACTGATTCAAAAGAATATATGCACCCATGTGTTTATCATAGCATTATTTGTAATGGTCAAAATAAGGAAGCAGCCTAAGCATCCACCAGTAGATGAGTGGATAAAAAAATCAGTAGTACACTTACACAATGGAATACTACTCTGCGGTAAAAAATGTGGGAGGGGAGTATCTTACCCTTTGTGACAGCATGGGTGGACCTGGAGAGTATTATGTTAAATGAGATAAGCCAGTCAGAGAAAGACAAGTACTATACGATTTCACTTATATGTGGAATCTAATGAGCAAACAAAATAGACATGGACTCAGACTCATAGATACAGAGAACAGACTGACAGCTGCCAAAGGGGTGGGGGCTTGGGGACTGGGTAAAAATGGTGAAGGGATTAAGAAAAAAACCCACCTCACAGACACAGACAACAGTATGGTGATTACCACAGTGACAAGGGGGGGATGTGGGCAGGCAGAAGAGGATAAAGGGGGATAAATGGAGATGGAAGGAGACTTGATTTGGGGTGGTGAACACACAATGCAATATGCAGATGATATGTTATAGAATTATACACCTGAAACCTACATAATTTTATTAACCAATGTCACCCCAATAAATTCAATTTTAAAAAATTAAAAAAAAAAGAAATATTGGGGAAAAACCTTTCTTTGCTAATGTGCTTTTGAAATGCTACCGAAGGCTCTCCCATTATAAAAGTACAAAATGTGATAAAGTAGACTCACATAATCAACAAATATAGACTGTGCAACTTTACACCAGGCACCATCAAAGACGTTTCACGCAAGGCTGAGCAAGGGAACTCTCCAATCCCTTCTGGCCCTGCAGCAACGCACATGATGCACACAGGGCTGAAGAGCAGACAGGCCAGACAGGATCGGTGATGTACTCACATGCGTGTCACACCAGAATCACCAAACTCTTATTTAGATTATACCAGTAACGTGGCATACAGAACCACAATAAATGGTTTAGGGCTGAAATACACAGACAAAGGCACTTGTGACATGTACCAAGAGTCCCTTAGTCTGTTCCATATTAAGTATATACCCTTTATACCTAGTGAATTCACTGACAAAGTTGAAAATGTTACACTTTTCCTTTCATTGGCCCAACACAGACAGGGCCTTCTTTGTAGTTTCTGAAGACTTTAATTATGAAGTTAAAATAATATATAGTGCTAAAAATTAAAGCAATTTGGAAAGGAAAACATTACCTGATCTAAGAGGTCAAGTCGGTTGACATAAGCTCTTTCTGTAAGCAAGAGTTCATTGGCTATGTTGTGAAGTTTTTGCTCATTTGTTTCCTACAAATAGAATAGATATTCACATATTAGGAAATAAAGTTTGGATGATATTTCTCAAGTAATAAACACCTCATCAAATGGATTGATTAAAACTGTTTTCTCAAGCTCCTCAGGTACCTAATTCCTTTCAGCCATCAAGGAACATCCAACCAGAAAGGAACAAAATTAGCAATAAGCAATTTGCTGGATATAATCTGTAACAGCTTCTTGAAGTTATAACTTCTTCTTTGACCTTTGTAGCAGTCACTAATAATCACTCTCGTCCAACTTTTCCTTGAACCATCTTTAACCTTTTCCAGTTCTCAGAGACTACACTTTTCTCTTTCCCCCCCTACCTTTCTTGGGCTACTCTTTGGACAGGATTCTATCACTCTCTCAAACATCATCTCTAATTATCAGCTCTATTCATGGAACCTTTTGCCTTTGCCAAAAAAAACCCCCACATTTCATTGTGGAAAATTTCAATCATATATAAAAATAGAAAAAAAAGTAAAATGAACCTCCATGTGTCCATGGCTGAGATTCAACAATTATCAACTCATTGTTCATCTCATTTCATCTATGCCCCACCCACCTCCTTCTACTCATATTTTAAAATTAAATCTACACTTCATTATTTCTTCAGTATATGTTTACTTAACATTTAAATATATTTGTAGAACCTTCCTAGTTCCATGAGGATAGGAACAGTTTTTCCTGGTTAACTGTCGTATCTCTTGTGTCTACTACAATGCTTCAATAAAGCATGGATACATAATAAAATTTTAACAGTTTCATCCACCTAACTATTGTTGGACATTTATTACCACTTTGACATGGTGTCAACGTAAAATGAAACTCATTATTTCTGGAAAACATCTACCCTACCACCACCCCAAACTTTATCAGCCTGGCAATGGTCCCATCCCTTTCCAGTTATGTCTTTGGCATCTTGGATTATTTTAAACTTAGTTCCCTCACTAAATCCACTCAGCTACCCACCCTCTCATGATAGTTTTATGTCTTTAGCATCCGTCCTTTAGGTTCTCATCACCGCTGCCCTATTTTTCTCCTACCGTATCTCAAGCCCAGACCAATCAATAGTTGCCAAATGCCCTGATTTCACTATTTTTTGGCTCTAACCCAACTCATCTACTGCTGTATGAGGAATCATTCTAAAACTTTGCTTTCCCCGGATAATCCTGCTTTCCATAGAAGGAGAAGCCTTCCACAGTATTCCCCTCAAAGACAGGATAAAATCTAGATTCCATATACCATTCCGGGTTGTTCAAGCCTCATCACTTCCTCAACCTTCTTTCTCACTGTCTCCTCTTGACAGGCACCCTTTCCTCCAAACACATTGTTCTATCTGCCTTTATCCAAACACATCCCTGCCATTTCAAACCTTTCTTTTATCCTCGCTGCCTGGCACGTGCTCTTGCTGTATCTCTCTAGGAATTTAAGACTTACTTTTCTTTCAACAGCCTGATGCATTTCCATCCCTTGCCTATGGAACCTTCTTTAACTATCTGAAGCCCTTGGGCTTCGTCCTATTGAGATGTATTTCATATTTTACACCAGAACATCTCTTTGTTTAGAAATTTCTACCTAGTTACTTTGCTGAAATAACCTTTTTCACCCTAGGAGAATATAAAAGTATGATAAGGGTTTAGTAATAACTCTAGGGCCAAAGTGTATTTCAAACCAGGGTCTCATTTGTGTAAATGTTACATTTCAAACTATAAAAAAGAATGTTTCATTGTATTCAACATATATGACAGCCACTTTATGCTTTACATGCAGCATCCATTCTACTGTGAAAAGTAACCAAGTTGCTTCTTCCAGCAGAGATGAGTAGGTAAAGTAACATAATACTGTTTAAATAATTCGTGGCCTCAAAAATACTGACATAACAACTATGTAGTCAGCAAATTCCCCAATCAGTCAAGGTTTCAGTTTAACTTAATGAATTCAGGGTAAAGCACTGGTATTGTTACCTGCCTGGCATCCTTCCCCGCCTCACCCCACCATTTCTTTATTAAAGATATTTTTTAAAAAAATCCCCACCTGAGGACATGTTTATCAATTTTAGAGAAAGAGGAAGGGAGGGAGAGAAAGGGAGAAACATCGACAGGTTGTGGTTGTCTCCCTTATGTGCCCCAACCAGGGATCAAAACTGCAAACTAGATATGTGTCCTAACTGGGAATCAAACCCGTGACCTTTTGGTGTACAGGATGACAACCTAACCAACTGCGCCACCCAGCCACAGCTCCCCCCATTTCTTAATGGTATTCAGATTTGGTTAGTGTATCATCCCGTTACTATGTAGCCATTCCTTTAGGGAAACTAACCTCACTCCCAGATCAAAAGGGAGACCCTGAATGGTGTAACAATGATGGGTACAGAACAATTGGTTCAGGAGTCAAGGAGAGAGGAGGAAGTATGCACTGGCAGCTTTGGAAAAGGAGGCTTGCCCTGGCTGGTGTGGCTTAGTGGATTGAGCACCGGCCTGTGAACCAAAGCATCGCAGGTTTGATTCCCAGTCGGGGCATATGCCTGGGTTGCAGGCCAGGTCCCCAGTAGGGAGTGCAAGAGGCAACCACATGTTGATGTTTCTCTCCCTCTCTTTCTCTGTCCCTTCTCCTCTGTCTATAAACAAATAAATAAATAAATCTTTTTTAATTTAAAAAATAAAGAAAGAAAAAGAGGCTCCCTGTTTTTAAAGGAAGAACCACAGAAAAAGAGCTCTCTCTCTGCTGCTCTGTGTAAATGAGGGAAACTATGCTGGCTTCAGTGCTGTGAGCGGCGGGTCCATAACCACAGAGACGCAGCCAATGAAAGTCATATTGTTTAAGCCAGGTCGAGTGTTAATCAATGTTATCTGTAGCATCCGGATTAATACAAAAAAATACTATGAAACAGAAGCAGTATATATATTCCATGAAATTCAAAAAACTTTCAAGTAATTTTTAAACAATTACTACTTATATTATTTACCTCTCTCTAGAAAGTAAAATACTTAATGAACTAAAAACAGGACTGAAACTGTTAATAAGTGAACACAAATACACAGTAAATACATAAGAAATCTATCAACATTTCAGGGGAAGATGAAGTAATATGTTATTCTACATACTCACAGGAAATACTGACCTAATCAATCCTATGAGTTATTTATGTTCATTTTGTGTTTTAAGGCCACTTATTGAGATGAAATGTACAAATAATAGAAAAATTCACCCTTTTGGTGTAAAGTTTTAACTTGTCAAATGCTCATAATCATGTCACCACCACCACAATCCAGACACAGCGCACTCCCACCGAACTCCCCCCAGGGTTCTCCGGGGTCAGTGCCGCTCCTCTCAGCAGCCCAGCCCTGGGAAGCTGCCACCCTGTGCTGGGCCAGAAGGCTGTGTGAATGGGACCACGCAGCACGTGCCTTTGGAGTCTCGATTCTTTCATTTATCAAAATGCATTCTGAGACACAGCCATGTTCTTGGTGGTAGTCTGTTCTTTTCAAGCTCCCAGTTTTATACCAATAGTGCTGATGTATCTTTTTGATTCATACACTTTTATGCATTTTGATTCTAGTTCTGACAAATATCTTTAAAGAAAATTACCCTGCAGAATTTGTGTTGGAATACAATGTTTCTTTTATGAGTCAGAATTCATTAACCAAGAAGTCATACTGTCTGTTATTACCATGCCACGAAGTCACCCCTGAGGTCTTCCACATCCTATGGGGGATCTTAGGATGCTTATAAGAAACAATCTTTTGCTGACTGCAAGTCATATTTTAGCTGAACATGGCAAATTGTGGGTATCCTGGACATACTTTGCAAAAATCAAAGGGAATGCCAGCCGTTATTAGCAAAAGCTATATTCCTTCCACACAGATGGTCTTCTAACGTGAGGTCCCTGACCTTGCCAAAACCAACACAAAGATAAGCAAAAGTAAGTTTGCTGACACGGTTTAATCACTCACATGGAGGTTTGTGAAAAGTTCCTAAGGATTTTGCGGTTGAGGTCAGGAAATCACTGACTCAGGAGCCTTGTTTTAAGTGCATCCTAACAACATTAATAGTCTCATTGTAACAGGAACAACTAACACTATTCACTGATTGTTATGTGCCAGACACTATTATAAGTATTTCACATAAACTGTCTAATCCTTACAACACCTTTATAAAATACCATTAACTATTCTTATTTTTTTTTTAAGATTTCATTTTTATCTATGTTTAGATTGAAGGGAAGGGAGGGAGAAAGAGAGGGAGACAAACATTGATGTGAGAGAGAAACTTCGATTGGTAGCCTCTCACACGTGCCCTGAACCCATAGGGACTGAACCTACAACCCAGGCACATGCCTGACCAGGAGTCAAACTGGTGACTCTTTGCTTTGCAGGACGATGTCCAGCCAACTGAGCCACACTGGTCAGGGCACCATTACTATTCTTATTTTATAGGCAGCACGCATACACAATGAAACAAAATCCCCAGGCTCAAAGAGGCCTAGAAAATTGTCCAAGGTCACACAGTTGGAAGGTAACTGAATCAGATTCCTACCTGCCATATGCAATTTTAAGTATCTATTCATTAATAGTTGGCTCTCACTCTAACCCTTCTTTGCAACAAAAAAACAGAACTGCATTAAGTGTCTACAAGTGAACAGGCTAACAAAATACCAAGTATCCATTTAAAAATGGAATATGGTACCTACTATACATTTTAATGTATACAGTAATTATTTTTTCAACAAAAAATTCTACTAAAGCAGACTGCTCAGCATTTTAGCAATAATTATCAGGTATAAAAATTCAGTCATATTTGATGTGACAATACTATGGCTTCCAACTTTAAAAATTAATTTAGTTACTAAAACATTAGTTTAGTTACTAAAATTCATCTACAAGTATATTTAGGGAGAAATATACGATCCCTCAGCATGCATGGGTCTTTTATTACTCTATCAGACTTTAGCTTAAATAATGGACAAAGTAGTCTTAAAATATGTACTCAATACATTGTGGCTATAGCCTGACTTTTTTTTTTTTAAATAGAAAGTTAGGTTAAAGTTATATAATACTGGTTCTTACTATTTGCCATTGCAAAAGTATATAATGCCTATTTGTGCTTAGCACTTTACTAAGAAATCTTGTGATTTATTGGAAGATAATAATGGTTACACAATATTGATTTAATAAGTAATCCTATTTGATTCTATTGGAAGCTAATACACAGGCTTGACTCTTCAAGTCAATGATAAATAATCTTACTTTAAAAGCATCTTACTTTTGGTATCCCTGTATATGATAGAAGGATTGGGCTTTTTCACCTGCAAATATATATTGTATATTGAAAGCTGATTCTCAGAGTACTATTGCCTCAAACAAAAATATATTAGAGTATACCTGAAGTACCAGAATCAAAAAGGCAAGATGCATTCCTCTCGTAATAATAGACGACCCAATTCACCCTTCTCTGCTTCCCTCTGACTCCCCCCCACCCCTTACTGACCACCAGGCTATCACTGTGTACTTCCCCTCCCCCAGTAACCTTTCGTGGCAATCTGCTCTATTCTCTCTCGGGTTGGGCCCAGCCTCGCTATCAGTCACCGTACCTGCTGGCTCATGAATGTGCTGCAGTGTCAGTTCTGCCTCCTTGTTTGCAGCTGTCACCAGCTCCTGCAGCTCTCCTCAGACCTTTGACATACTCTTCCATATGGAAGGAGCTAGGACAAAGAGCTCCCACCCACTGCAGCTCACAGACTTCATTAGCTGGATAGGCAGAGCATGCTTCTGTGGAGCCAGTGAGTCATTCTTCAGAACTGTAGTGCCATACGCCCTGCCACATGCCTCAAAGTCATCAAGTGGGGGCGCAGATATTTTAGAAAGAATTTTATAAATGTTAACGAACCATTATGGTTCCCCAAAAGATGCTCTAGGGGAAAAATCTTTAATTATTTTAAAATGGACCTGATATTGGCATTATGCTTTATATCTCTTTCCATGATGATATACAACTCTTCAATAAATGTTCTCATACGATTTCACTTTAAGCAGGAAGATTTTTTTTCTAAAAGAATTGCATCAAATCTGCCAAAAAGTTATTACAGCCTTTTCCATATATTTATGAGAACTTATATTAAAACCAATGTGTATATCAATTATCAGCTTTTTATAGGACCAGAATGAGCAGTCCTTGGTCCTGCAGAGCTTCTGCCACAATCTGCTGTCAGTTAATTACATCTGCCCACAGAGAAGTTAGCTGTGGCTGTGCATAGGTGTGCCCGTCTCTGCATTCCCCGAAGCCCACTCTCTCATAACAAGATGAGTCAACTCAGGGAATAAACCCTTGATTTCATACCACAATTCATGAAATGCATCAAACTTCTGATGTCATTTTTAATGTATTTCCAGACATCAAAGTTCTCAATGAGACTCAAAAGTCATACAACTAAGTAAGTGCTTGAGCCCGGATTCAAATCCAGGTCTGTGAAAACAAAGTTCTTGCTCTGTTACAGCCTTTTAACTAAGAAAACTTCTGCGGGAAGTGAGGAACAGGAAAATGAGAAGGTAAGGGAATAAAGCACAGATTTTGTGTTCAATTGAGATCATGTAATAATCCCTAAGTAAGGTCACGTGTTGTCAGGAAAGATTTGTAATCAGCAAGAAATTTATCACCAGGTTCCCTTTGAGAGCAAAGTCTAAGCCTGCGTTTGGCTCAGGACCGATGCTTTCTCCGTCTCAAGTCCTCTACACTACTTACGCAGTTCAAAACAGGAGAACAGGTGTGTGAGAGAGCTTTCAGTCTGAAGGTTTTACTTACATCCCTTTGAGATGAACTGGGGAGGAGGGAGAAATACAGCTTCCATCGACAAGGGCAACTTGGTTCCTTTCACAAGATCAGACAGGAAGTAAGCGATAGCAAAGACAGAACTCTGTTCTTCTTAGACTCCGTATACACTAGACTAAACTGTCCTTTGGGTTTTGCAGAAATGAAAGATCAGACACCAAGAAGAATTTAATAAATACTCATAATCAAGAACTGAATTAGCCTATCCCAAGTCTAGGCAGAACATCAAAGAAATTAGGTCATTTATAAATATTTCTGATGATAATTCTCTGGAGTTAAAACCTTGCACATATAAGTGAGTGCAAGAAATAACCCGTGTGGTAATAACCTAAGGTTTTGAGGCAAGAAAAACAAAATATAGGAAACCTAAGTTAGAAAGGAAGAGGCACCCACACTTTCTCTGTGCACCCCACAAGGAGTACCTCAGTTTAAAGCGGAAAGGATAGAAGGTCCTGGGATATTCAGTAGGCAGGATGTGTTGAATTCTGGGTTTATTGAGGGACATCTCCATTCACGGGCCCATTCATTTTGACTTACACATGAAGAAATTTTATGTTTATTTAACAAACACACAGCTCATATTATGCTTCAAGGCACTGTTCTAAGTCCTTTACAACCATTACATGATCTATGCCTTGTAATGATGTTACCAGGTAGGGATTATTGTCTCATTTTACAGATGAGGAAACTGGGTACAGAGAAGTTTAAATGACCTGCTCAAGGTCACACAGCTGGTAAGTGGCTGAGCTGGGATTCACACCTGCAGAGTCTGGCTCTTGAATCTGTCTTGGTGACCACCAGGTTATGGTGTATTGTTTTCTTTCTGTTTTTGTAAGCCACATACAACTATGTTTTCAAGATCTAACCTTTCCAGTCCATGCACAAAGAGATCCAGTGTAGTGTGGATCTCTTTGTGCATGGTGACCTCCATGCACCTGGCTTTCCCAAATCTCCTGGTCACGGCGACACCATGTAAACCCATCTCTGACCCTGTTAGGCCCTTGTCCTTTTGGCACTGCTGACTTGCTGATCTCGGCTCACTCCCACTCCAGGTTTGCTTCTCCTCTTTCTTGAGTGCCAGGCCACCAAGCAATTCAGGAAAGACTGCTGCCTGGTCCCACCATAGTTGACCTGGACCCTCAGCGACATAGTCAAAAGTTATCGTAAGAGCTAACCCCTACTGTCCTAAAGCTCCAAGTCCCATCCCTTAAGGACATCTCACTGGCCTCTATGGGCACTTCCCAAAGGGACACATCCAGCACCAAGCCTCAGAGTCACCTCTACGCAGTGGTCTCTTCATGCCTCACTCACTGGGCTCCAGACTCTCTGCTGCACTTCACTTCTGCTCGCAACAGGGGATTCATCCGCTCAACCATCTTTGAATTCTCCTTTCCTCTTCACCTCATGATACCTTAAATAATGGTAATTGATACATCTTAATCCGCCTCAACTGTTAATTTCCTCATTGGATTCCCTGCAGTGCCTTGCACACCATATAAATTCACTCAATTTAATGTGATTACCCAGGCTCACTGAGCTAGGAGCTGTACTGTCCCAGGAAGGCCTTGGTCCGTAGGTTAACAGAGTTTCATATTCTAAACAATGACCATCCTCATAGGCTTGCTGATACTCCCACGTGCTCTACCCTCTCAAGCCCACTGGTTCTCACAACACCATTCTCTCTTCTTCTTTTTCTTCTCAGATAATTTGCTATGTTCCTCTTTTGATTGTGCTTGAACTTCTAGAGCTCGGTCCTTGGCCTTTTTTCTGTTCCTATATGTTTAATTTAGGCAATATTAATCACGCCCTTATGCATATCCTCTTGCATTCTTATCCCATTTCCTGAGCTCCCGATGCGTACGTCCACTTGCTTAATTAATATCTGCGAATGGGTGTCTTGTGCGTACCATAGATGCAGCAGCTCTACTCCCTCCCCTCGTTCAAACACTATTACTTTACTTCCCGCCTGCCACTTAATTATTTCATTAACATGTTAGGAAACCAAGGCCTGCAGAGTGATGCTGAAGTGTCATGACCAAGGTCCCCTAGCTGGTAACTGATGAGGCTGGGATTGGAACTCTTCTTTTTAATCAAAAGCCCTCATCCTTAACCAACAAACTACAATAGCTCCAGAATATTCCACTTTTTAAAATTTTAATTGTTGTTCTTGTACAGTTTTCTGTCTTTTACTCCCATCCCAGCCCACCCCCCAAGCCTTCCCCACCTCCCTCCCTTTTCTACACCCCCCGCCGCTAGTTTTTGTCCATGTGTCCTTTATACTTGTTCCTGCAAACCCTTCCCCTTTCCCCCTGAAATCCGCTCTCCTCTTTCCTCTGGTCGCTGTCAGCCTACTCTCTATTTCAGTGTCAGAATATTCCACTTTTGTTTTAGACATCTTCATCTGTCCCTCAACTTCAGAATGTCTAAATCCAACGTAGGTTTTGCCCCTCAAATGTCACTCCTTTTATTCCCTTGTAGTTCAACAATGGTACACCATCTGCCACTCATCCAAGCTAGGAGTTGATCATGACTCATTCCCCACATCCAGTCACCGGATGCTCAGAAATCTCTCTTCCTCGCCCTGACCCTCTGCTGCAGCAAGGACCTCATCCTCCCACACCTGGGCTACTGAACTTGCTTATTGTGTACCCTGCTCCATCTGTTTTTCCTTTTGTCTGACTCATTTTTTCTAAAACCCACAGATGTAAATCATGTCACTTCCATGCTTTAATTAAGTGCCTCTGAGGCCAGAGAGAACCAAGCTTACGGAAAGTTTGAAATAACATAGGGAAAGAAACCTATGCTTAATTCAACAAAACAGGATGCAGAATGACTATACATTATGCTAGTGAATATATGTTTTTAAAATTCTGCTCAGAAAAATAAACTGGAATGTAAGAAAATAAGCTGGAAAATAAGAAAACCTGCTGCAATTTCTCCTTAGTTTACATTTTCTTTTTAAGCCTCTCCTTGTACCCCTACACTCATTTCTCTAGCCCTCTGGCCACTGACTATGGGGCCAGAAATACCCCAAACATGGCATCTACTCTCCTGCCTCTACTCATTCCTCACACTTTCCTTCTGCCTAGACACACTACTCACCTCTTTCCCACCTACTCTGGACCACCCAGAGACCTCCCAATTCTTCCTTCAAGCTCCATTCAATTGCTTCTCTGCAGCCTGCCTCATCCAGCCCTCCTCCAAGCACCCTTTTTCCTTCATCGGTGTTTGAAGCACACAGCTAATATTGGGGCGATTTGCTTCTGTTTCTCCCTGTTCTGTGGGCAGAGTCTGTCTGGTTCATTTGCGTTATCACCTGGAGTGCAAAACTGGCTCAATGAATTTTCCAACTGAACTATAGGTGGTTTCTCCAGGTACAGGCTCTCTTTGCATTTCTTTCTAATATCTTTCCAAAATACTAAACAAAGTCACCACAAAAAGGAATGTAGAAGTTTCTGAGAATACCACTCAGTTTTAGGTGAATAAAGAAAAGCCATCCTCAGACTTCTGTGAACTACCCACATGGTTAGTGGGCAACCTTTCCCTCACCCTCTCCACATTGTTTGAAAACTCCCTCGACTTCAGCTGGAGTGCCCACCCTCATCCCAGCAACAACAAAAGGCTGGTCAGCCAAGCTGGATCATTTCTCCGCGGCGCTTTCACTTGCTGGGAATTAAAGCTGGATCGGCAAGAGGAAGAAATAGCTAAGGAGTGACTGACTCTGTCTTCAACCCTAATAAGACCTCAACAATTGTCTTCCTTATTTTTCAAGAAGTGAAAGAAATTTCAAACTTTACCAAAACAACAAAAAAGAACCCCAGAAAACTTGTTGCCCATCATAAGAAATGGATAACCAATATAAGCATTGTTTTAACTCCTAGAAAACTCTGATACCTCACATTATATCCTATAAAATTAATCGGCAATTTTAAGAATTACTATTAAACTCAGTGGGGAGAAACTAACAGAAAAAGAGGAAAAGTGAGTTAATGTGAATTATAGCACTGGTTTTCTATTCACAATTTACTTCTGAATTTGATTCTCTGTCATTCTTTTCCCTAGAAGATAATTATTTTCTTAATTTTTATTTGAGTATGTTCAAAAGTTATAAACCCTCAAGGTTCATGTAATAACAAAATAAATAAATTGATAATAATTAAGAAACCAGAAATAACCAGGAAATAAACAGATTAACTTTTTAAAATTTCATTTCTAGGGAATGACGTAACCACCATGGTGACACACATCGTTCTTGACTTCACTGTCCCCACAAGAACTAACATCTGCTCACGAACAAGAAACCTCCGAGAGAATCCTAGAATGTGGGGATGAGGCTGAAGCACCCCCCGCACCACAGAGAACAAGACAGACAGCGTCAGAAGTTGGCATGGCACTACTGAAACCAGCTTGTCAACACGCCTCTGGTTTTGTCAGCCACCACATTCAGAAATGATTGCCCCCCACCCAACAGTGTAGAAAGAAGAGGAGGAATGGGAGAAGACCTCGGCCAATGCAATGATGTTGCCCACACGTGCAGGCGAGGATCTGACCTGGTACCTCTAGTCATGACGTCAAGGCCAGATGATACCAACCGAATCCTCCCCTTTCCTGCAGGTGATGAACGGAAGACAACGCAGTGCACTCAGCATGACTACGACACAGGTTTAGGAAGAAGTCTCTGATAACAACGTAAAAGCCAACAATCCTAGGGCAATTTATATTTTAAAGGAGTTTTGGCCCAGGGACTGGGGCTTTAAAAAGAGCGATGTTGCTTATACACAGTTAGTTTATTTGCAAAAATTCCACACTTTCCTGGGGGTTGTGGAGGAAGAAGAAAGGGCAAGAAATGAGAGTATTGGGGGATGTACTAACACTGAGGAAAATATCTAAATCTATTACGGCATTATATTTTTTCAGGTGGGAAATCATCCCAGTGGATATTTTAACTCTACATAAAAATACTACTCTGATTTCTTTTTTAAAAAACTGTTTTTGTTACAGTCTTAATAAAAACTGCTATTATTAGAGGTTTGATACATTGCTGCTTTGAGCTTATGTTGCCAGTCACAGAGTTTGTTATTTACTTAAACTTTAGTCTTAAAAAGCGTATATCCATGCACACTTATATTTGGTTTATTGTATGAAATACAGAGGAAAACAACAAATCTCAGAAAAGTCTACCAATAAAACATATTAAAGTATACACTGGATATTAAGAGGCTCAGGAAAACTAAAGAGAAGTTTATGTGTACATGGCATAATCTATGAACACAGCATTTCACATGAGCGCACTTCTACTACAACTTACCCACCAAAGCCTACAAACCTGAGAAAAGGTGACCACGTTTAACAAAATTCGTTCTAAAATGCAGTGACCCGTTTACCTGAGTCTCCTAATATAATCTAAGCTAGGTAAAACCCCAGTTTGTCACGCCAAACAGAAACCCTAATACCATCACAATGCCCACCCCACCTCAGCCTCCTCAAGTGTGCAGGCGCAGCACACGCACACACACACACACGATATTCCTGTGCAGCTGCCTTCCCTGGAACTTATGGGTCTTAATGTTTCCTAAGAATAACATCTCCCCTTCAGCAGCTTTCAATCCTTTAATCTGCTGTAATATACGATTAACCTTAATTTAAAGATACTGTAACACCTTGTGGGTGAGAGAGAAAGGTACCTCAAAGTGCTAACAATTTTCCTTTGCTTCTGGGGTTTTAAAAAAATCTGTTTCTGGTAGAGTCGACAATTTCAGACGAGCAGGCAGCTTTATCTTTTACATGGTAAAAATAACAGTATCCTCTATTCACCACTGAAAGTGATTCTTGATCAAAATACATCAGATAATTAATGAAGCAGTTACATGAACTGAGACTATTTTAAAATCCGCTCTCAATTACTAATAATGATAATGATTGTTCAAGAGGCATTTCATGAACCCTCTTAGTGACTCTATTCTATCCCTACCTTCCAGCCCTCAACCCCTCATTCTCACACCCCTGGTGGGCACTTAGTAAGTGTCCATTAAATTTAATTCTGGTGTAAGTGAAACTTCTTTAAGACTACTCTGATGTAAATCTCTTAATTCAATTACATCCCACACATTAGGCAGTTCAAGAGGCAGCTGACAATCTGGAGGGCTGTGCCCACTGAGAAACGTATCTAGATATAACAGCGCGGAGCGACGGTATCACCACTGATAAGGGCCTGGTGATCACACTCAGTGTGTACCCCTTTAATTAAAGGCACAAAGAACTGACTGGTTGAAGCTCGTGCTGCCAGCAAATGGACAAGCCAGAAGCAGCATCAGGATTTCCTGGTTCTAATCATTTGGTTCACTACATACTGTTAAATGTTTTACTTAAGATTTTTTATTTTAATTATGGCAAAATTTACAGAGTATGAAACATACCTTCTTAACAATGCTAGCATTTCTGTTTGTACTTTGGAACAAGGACAGCCAATGCAACAAGCATCAGGGCTGCAAAGGAGAACCCATCTCCATGTGCCTCCCATCGGAAAAGGACCATGAGAAATTATATCCTAATATTCCTTTTCAGATGGGAGGCACATGTGGTGCTGGATCAACAGTTCCACAGAGGAAAAAAAAAACGTTTTTCTTTCCCACTACAGCACGTACCCTCCACTACTTAAATTCTCACGTAGGAGAAAGGCCAGCTGTACTTTCTAGATTTCACCAGTTTAATAGGGAAGCCCTATTAAGTCTCTCCTGAACCCAAGTAAGACATCTCTGAAAATGCACACACAGTAAGAGACAATGGGATAAAAGAGTAGTACCCAGCAACCACAGGCATCATTACCAATGAAAATATTTCCCTTAATAAGAATGGCTTACTGTTTTATAAACACTTGCTGGTGGCATCATTCCAACGGTAAAAGGACAGATGTCTGAGTTCTGAGGCTCTTGGTCCTAACCTTCTCTTCCGTCCACTATCATTCAAGCAGGGAGACGCTAAACCTTACAGTCAGTCTATCAAGATGTTAAGAGATTCACTTTGCAATGTCCTGTTTCTTTAATTTCAGATGTTACCAAGTATGACTCACTTTCTCCCACCCACTTCCTTCTTTGAACTTTCTCTGCTTGAAAGTCAGCATTCAAAATTAAGTTCCTAACCTCAAGAAAACAAACCACTGGCTCTGTTTTGGATTTTTGTATAGGAGCAGTGAAAATTGTACCATAAGGTGGATTTTGCTTTAAAGTTGTAAATACATCAATATTACTCTATTATTTTAGTAACAGTCCTTTTGAAATTCTGCCCATGTTAAGATACAGCACCATAACACAATAAAGTACATAGATTTAGGACTTGGATTTGTCACTTACAAAATTTCCTATAATTATCAAATTTTTAAAAAATTTATTTTAATTGTTGCTCTTGTACAGTTTTCTGTCTTTTACTCCCATCCCAGCCCACCGCCCCAGCCCTCCCCACCTCCCTCCCATTTCCACCCCCCCTAGTTTTTATCCATGTAATTATCAAATTTTCAATTCTCAACTCTCCTACACAGATTACTACTTTAAATTGATAAGAGAGACTCAGCAGTGGAAACTTTTTTCTTGTCATCAGATATGTCAACAACTTCCTATGCACCTTTGATCTAAGAAATTCCAAGTACTTTGGAAAAGCCATTATTTATTAATATTTCCAAAGCATTATACTGATATGAATAAAGAATACAAATGCAATTGTCTTATCACTGGAGTTGCATCCAAGTTTTTGCTGTGGCACAGGTGAATTACGAATGTATTTCACCAGCAGATGAACTCTTTGTTCACACATGGGCAGCAATGCCACTCAGGGGGTTCACTGAACTACTGCCCTCTTTGGAAAGGATGTCGAATTCCAGTTTGCCACAGTCTCACCTCCCCAGGTATATTACCATGGCTGCTGCATTCATGACATTTCCAATATTTTGGCATTTACATTTGTGACTTCTTGCATCAGGGATACAATAGCGCCCCAGGAACCGGGGCACAAGGGGTCTAGGCTATTACTATTGTAATCTTGGAAAATCACTTCAGCTTTCTAGGACTCTTTCCACTTTTGTGGATGAATTGCTGAACTAAAATGATTTTTAAAGAGCCTTTAATTATAATATTGTGTATTAATTAGAATTTTTTTAAAAATTAGCACCCCAGAAAAAGTTACAGATATCTGCTGAATAATTTGTGAGTACTTCCCTATTCATATCCTTACAAGAAACATTTGCTAGTGTAAGTTAATCTTCCAAGTCTATTTATTTTACTAGATTAGAAATGTCTGAAAAGCAAAGATTGTGTACTTTCCTCTTGCTTAGCCCACAAATATTAGGGTTGTGCCCCTAACACCTAGAGCAACAAAGAACATTTTCTTCCCATGTAAACAAAAGCAATGTTTGTGGTTTTCCTATATCAGTCTTCACACTGTTCTGACTATTGAAATCACAATAGATCACCAGAACCCACAGAGAAGAAAAGGTGACCTATCTCCTCAAAAGAACAGGTGAAACACTCTTTAGCAGCTAGAGCCTGAAAACTGTTTAAGTGGTGGCGAGGGTGGTCTGACTCATCCATTTCACAGGTGCTATGACACAGTTTTAGAACAGCAGGTGAATGGTGAGTGCTCCCTCCTACTTGTGAGCTGGTTTCACGCTTTACCTTCATCTCCTGGTGCTGATCCAGCTGTTCCGGTTCCAGAGGGCTTTCCCCATCTTCCCTCTCCTGCGCCTTGGCTTCTGTGTCTGCCCTTCCTTCTTCCAGGGGCAGGGCTGGGTCTGCGCTTGGAGTCCTGCCGCTACTGTCAGAAGCATCCGCATCACAGTCATTTGTTGTGGGTGAGGCCGGGCCTGTGGTGCTCTCCTCTTTCTCTCCATTCACTAAGCTCACACCAAGCAAGGGCTCGGAAGTCTGAACAGGCATGTCTGGGCCAACGGCGGCCGCTTTATCCCCCTCACTTTCCATCTGGTGTTGAGCCTCTGCCACCCCGTTAGCCACACAAGTCTGTACTCCCTGAGCTGGATCTGGATCATCTCCCTGCTTCTGCGGTGGGGGCTGGGAGAGGAGTTTGTGCTGAGGTGTGGTTGTCAGCCCATGCCTTCCGGGGGTTCTAGGAGCATTTAGGTTCATAGCAGAAGTTTTCTTCAAATCGCCATAACTTGATAATGTGCTAAAAGATAAAATAAAAAGGAAGTGTGAAAACACTAGCAGGGATAAGCTCTAGAATAAAAGCAAGTTGATCCCAGCTAAAAAGGGATATTTAGGAAAGTCATCTACCCCTCCCCTCTGATGGTTTTAGAAACACAGACAGGAATATTCCAGGGTTGTTTTCAGTCTCTTGCAATGTTATCCACACTATACATTTAAATCAAGATGATAGGCCTGAGCTTTATCTGTAAGGTCAGAAACATTTCCTTGAGCTGCTTATCAATATTGCTAGTTAGTAAAGACTTCAATAGGATTTATACTGATATTCAATAAAACCATCTTTTCCCAAGATTTTTAACTCTTACCATTTTAAAAACAATTACAGTGAGCCCTCAATTCACGAACAGGTTAGAAACCAAAGTTATTTTGTCTGGAAGAGGCATAGGCTGCTGCAGCCTCCTGACTGACCTCCTGAGCTTCCCTGCCCGACCCCTCCAGTCCAGTCCCTCCAAGTCCGCCAGGGAGACCAGGCTCTGTGAGGGCTCCCCGCACACTTCTCAGTGAGCCTGGCATCCTGACCATGGCCTCTGACATTCTGTCTACTCTGCTAGCTCTGGCCTTGTTAAATTCCATCTCTCCTCACTCACAGTGCTCTCGTCATGCCTGTCTCCTCGCTGTCCCTCCACCCCAATAAGCACACACATGCATCTAAGGGTCTTTGCACCAAAGTTCTCTCTGCCCAGGACAAAGTTCCCCAAGACAATGGTGCAGCTTCCTCCTGCCATCCATCATTCAGGTGGCCACTCAGGTGTCACCTCCTGGATGGCTCTGTCAATTCCAACACACTCCACCACTCACTACCATTTTATTTTCATTGTCTAAAGCTCTTGTTTTTACTCGACATTCTATAGAACCACAATAGTATGATGGAACCTAACTGCCAGTATATTATAGTGTTCCTGTGGAAATATTTGTACAGCATTTGAGTCTCAGGTTCCAAGGAGGAAAAATCCAAGAGGATTTTTCCAAGGAGGTTTATCCCAGAGGAATAAACCTCTGGGCTGCAATCTTGGAGAGATTCCTATGACCTAATGAGAAATAAAGATGAATTTAGAAGAATATTATGTAAAGGGCCAGAATGTGCCCGTCTTGTTCTCTGCTTTATCCCCACTTCTCAGCATAGCACTCGCCATATGGAAAGCACCCAATACCTACCCGATGAGTAACAAGTAGCTGTGACTGTGACGATGAGCGTGGCACCAATTCAATGCCAGCAGCTAACATTTGCTAAATGCCAGCACCACCCCAGCCCTTCACAATGATGATCCTGTTTCAGCCTCATTATATTTCCAAAATAGAGACCCCATAAATCCATGCTTGAATCTTATGCAACGTGGCAATGCCACATGGCTAACAAATGAGAAAGCCAGAGTTCAAGCGCCGTGAAGTCTGATGCTAAATTCCATGGTCTTAACCCCACAGTATAATAAAGACACGGGAACATGAAGGAGGGAGAGAGGAGCAGGTGAGTAACTGCATGCAAACATGGGAAGGCAGCCCAGGGCTCACATCCTCCCCAGCGCAGGAAGAGGTCACAGGGTGGAGGGAGGTGGCAGGAGGCAAAGTAGCAAGGGTCCTGGGCAATGCTGGGGTGTGTGTCACTGTCTCCCCTCACTCACCCCTCCCAGACTCTGCTGATCAGGCCTGGAGCGTGGAACAAGGAATAGCAACAGACAGCAAGAAAGTAGTAAGGGAGGAAAAAATACAGTGTCAAGTTTGGCCCCAGAGGAAAGAAAAAAATGGTAAGGGGAAATGTCATATATTGTAAAAGTTGGAGGTTATCAAAATAAAAAACTCTGACACACTCCGCCAATAACAGTTGCCTTCTATGACAATATACCTGTGGCCTAGATAATGTCCCAAACTGTCCCTGGCAAACTGAATCAAACCGTCCGCCCTCTCCTGGCCATATCTGTGTCCAGCAGTCCAGTAGAAAGACCCCCAGAAGATCCTCTGTAATAAACTTTGGGCTTATGAGGATTTCTGGAAAGGACTACTTTGGTTGACAGGCAAGAATTTCCTGGAATAAGTGACATCCAGAGGATATTTTGGGGAAACAGGGTAGGAATGAAGTGGGCAGGGGAAGATTAGCAAAAGCAGTGGTTCAACCAGTATGTAGAAGATCCCTGCTGCTTTGGAGAAAAACAGTTGGCCTAACAGTGTCCTTGGGAAAAACCAATATTCGGTTCTGTGGGGAAATATATATGTGTGTGTGTGTGTGTGTGTGTGTGTGTGTGTATTTATTTATTTATTTCTAAAATCCCGAAGTCTTTCACAGGTTAAAAGATTAGTTTCCCTCACTCTTAAAAAATATTTAAAAAGATAAAGAAACCACAATAAAAAATAAAATTTCACCTGCTTCAAATATACTCTCTAAGTCACCCATAACAATAAAACAGCTTTCCTTAGATTATTGCGAAGAAGATACCTATGATACACAGGTAAGGTCTTAATAAGAGCAATATGGTCTTCAACGACACCATTTGACAACACTGGTTTTTCTTGCCATCCTACTGTGGTAACTCACAGCCTGTGAATCTCCCTCCATCCCACACAGAGCTAGTTTAAGCTGTAACAACTGGGCTATAACCTGAGAGCTACACTGTAGGTACATGGACATCACTCAGCAGGAAATACAAACTTTCCATCCCAGCCCTATAGATCCAATGCAACACTAACCCTTCATATACTTTTGGGGGTCAGTTTCTACGGCTAACACCTCACTATGAGCATGTAATTATTTTTTGTATTGGCAGTGGATGTAGCCGCAAGTAACAGCCCTTCACCAGGTTTGCCAAAACGCTCACATGACATCCTAGCTTCACTTAGAATAAGGTTTTTTTTAAAAGATTTTATTTATTTATTTTCAGTCTGAGGGGAAGGGAAGGACAAAGAGAGGGAGAGAAATATTAATGTGTGGTTGCTTCTCACACGTCCCCTGCTAAGGACCTGGCCCACAACCCAGGCATGTGCCCTGACTGGGAATTGAACCAGCGACCCTTTGGTTCACAGGCCAGCACTCAAGCCACACCAGCCAGGGCAAAACAAGTTTTCTTAAAATGTCATAAATTATAACACATCTCTCCTTAGAACCAAGAGCTTCACATCAAAATATGGGTTTGAATCTGTGAAGTCTGAAAGAGTAAAAAAACAAAACAAAACAAAACAAAAAAACTGCTATTAATAAGCTGGAACACTGTACGCCTTTTGTATACAGGGAGGAAGGCAAAGAGAGGGTTATCAAATTTGTGAGGTCTAGAGGACTTGGCCTTTGAAGGGATTCAGGTGGGGCACACATGAAAAGCAGGGGCCAGGGCTCCCATGGCCCATCGTGGTACAGAGTCACTGGGCAGGGCCCTGGAAACCTGCAAATGTGCGGGGTCACTCTCTGTGCAATTAAATCCACTTGCCCTGAGAAACAAAACAATGTTAAGTGTCATTAAATCATTCTAGTAAAGATTGCTATAATTTAAGAGGGCAAAGCTATTTAAAATCCTACTTCAGAGGGGGAGGCGCTGAAGTTTAAATATTCATGATTCAAGTTCCCACAATTGATTGGAAATGAAAATTGAAGACAGGCTTCTGAACTAATTTGCTCCAGAACTTGTTACTAAATATAGTCTCACTTTAAATGAGGGACACTGCAGTTCTGTACTTGGTCACAATTTCCAGAAGATTTTGAGAGCATTTCCAAGCTTTGATTCATTACGCATATAACAATAAATCCTTCAAATAATGAAACCACCTAATGGGAAACCATTCCCAAATATTACACTGGAATCGATGGAAATAGTTAGCTACAAGGATCAGAATAAATTTATATATAGGCTGTTAAATTATACACAGACTTTTGGTGACATAAAAATGATAAAATGCTTCTGATAAAATTTTTCAAAATTTCTATTTGTCAATGATGGGAATTCTAAGAAAAAACAATTGAGAGTCATACAAGTAGAAAAGCAACTTATATGAGTTTGTTCTTATCTTTAAGTGAGAAATACACAGTATCTCACCTACCTTTTTGGAAACACTGGGACTAAAGAAATAAAAAACTATCAAATAAATGCAAGACTGAAATTCAACATGAATGTTGCTAGCGTCAGCATCTCTTCGCAACTCCTAGCGTGCAGTGCAAGGGAGTGGGGAGAGGGAAACCGTACACTGAATGGGTACAGAAGACCCGCCTTAAATAAAGTGGGTCAGAGAGGAGCCCACGGAGAGGGAACAGGCCCACCAGAGCCACATTCACAAACACACAAAGTGAGACACAGAGACAGAGACAACCTCCTGCTTTTCCAGCCTAGGTATCCAGGGACCAACACCGTGGTCCCCAGGACACACACAGACACAGAGCAAATGACAGAGCCGTATCTACAGATCTACACAGGACACGATGTGCAGAAGACGCTGTTGGCATAAACACTACACACAGATAACAAACAGCAAATGACAATTTATATTAGGGCAAGATGAAATACTTTCAAAATTGACTCTTCCTAAAGGCCTACCAAACCTATTGGGAGAAGATGTATGTTTGATTTGGAAAACTTAGGACTCTATCATCTTTTCCCAGACCCGGCTTTTGTCTCCCCTCTGCCTTCTCCCATTGGGAATTAGCTCTTACCTGCCTCCTTCAAAGCGACTGATGAGATCTGATATCTTACTGGATTTTTCTTTTGAGACACAAGAAGCAGAGGCAGGTTTAACTTCCTCCATCCTGGGTGCTGCACTAGACAAAGCTTTCTGCCTGGGGGCCTGGTGTATACTGGACAGAGGTGGATTCTGCAGGTGTAATGGCTTTGGAGGCACTGTGGAAAAAGAATTAATAGTATTTCCTTAACAACAACAACAAAAATTCTGGTGTCCTGGTGATACAAATCTTCAGCATTATCAAACTTTTGTAAAGAAGTCTGTCGACTTTGTAATGAACCTTAACCGAGGGACCTTCATCTATGTTGGACACTTGCTTTGTGTCCTGTGGAAATTTTATATCCAAGGTTCAAGTGGTTCTTTAATTTTAAATCCCTCTGAATATGATATTATTAAACACCTAGGGACCTACATAGGGCACAGCATTCCAACATCATTAGAGATCACATAGCAGTTGCTTATCTAATGAGAGAAAATAAAGTGCTAAATTTGAAACTGATTCCTAGAGACACACTGCTTGCTACAAAACACATTTTTAACAACAGAGTGATAACAGATATACCAGACCCAGTAAGTTAAACATAAAAGCCGACAAAACAACAACAAACAATAGTAGTGTTGCAATAACTATAGCATCTTCCCATTTAACAAAAGGACCTTATCGCATTTGATCTTAGATAATTTTTTTTTTTTACTTTACAGTTCTCTGAGGTACCTACCATTACTCATCTCTTAATCCACAAAGGCTGAGAGAGGTTAAGTGACAGATCTGGGGCAAGGAGGCCAACCTGGACACCAGCCAGTGTCCAGAGCCTGGCTCCTTCCATAATCAGCATCACCCCTCATCATAAACCCAGCCGAAGGGGGCCAGAGAAGGTCTGTTAGTACTGTCTGCTACATTAATAGTCGGACTGCATCAACTTAGCACAGATCATCTGCTTACGATAATCCCTTCACTCAATTAATAGAAAAGGAACAGATCATTTCCTGAAATACCAATATCTACAGATATTCCCCTAACAGATGAGAAACTCTGTAGATAAAAAAATATACTGTGTCATACGAGCTAAATGTACATTCTGGATAAAAGATTATAACATGTATGTGTTTTCCTACAACTAATTTTTAACACCTGAAATAGAATCATATCCTTTCAAAAAAACAAAAACAATAAAACCCCTGTCTCCTAACTTCATGTCTCCTCCTGATCACATGCCCCATTTCTCCCAAGTCGCTGCTTTTCACTCATCTCTTCTCTTTTATAAACTCAGTTGACAGCTGGCCGCCTGATGCTCACTGGCCTAGATCTCATCAGTTCTGTGCCAGTTACCAATTCTTACATAAAGAAAAAAATGTATACCACAGTAAGCTACAGGTATAACAATTCATCTCATTCCCTTCAACACAAATGAGAAGAAAATCCCAATGGAAAAATGACATGCTTCTATTTATAAAAACAATATTCTTTTCCAAGATATGCTTGGGGAGGGTTAATATAGTACCTTTTGGGAAGGAGGGGGCTTCCCAGTAGGTTCTATAAGTGTGATATTTGTTAACCTTAAGGAATAATTTCCTGTATAAGACAAATACATACCAATACAGCAAACCAGGACAAGATCCCACCAAAAAAAAAAAAATAGTTTTAACATTTGGAGTAATTTTCAACATTCATAACTAGAATATTCAAAAAGAAGGAAGTAAATATGTTCTTTAAATTCTTTAAATTTGCAAAGGTTGTTATAAAATAACTCATCTTAATCTAGAGTACGCTCATAAATATTACTTATTTATTACATACCAGACACTGGAGATGCTTGAAATTTTCAAATACAGTACCAGCTAGTCAGATTCTCAGAGATGATCCCACCGACCTTTCCCATCTCAATTGTGCCTGTCTCTTAAACTGTTTCCTAACAAAGTGCACTTTTCCCCCAAAGTGCTTATCATTGTTATATGATTATTAATTAGTAGAAAGTAATATGAAATGATGGACCAGCAGTAAAATATAAAATACATTACAGATGCAAAGCTTTCTCCTCCTCAAGGCTGCAGCCCTGTAAGCGTGGGAGCACGTCCGTTTCGATCGCGACTGCATTCCCAGTAACTGCGTGCACAATGCTTGTGGCACATCTGTGTCATCAAGGAGCTCACAGTCCCGAGCAGAGACAGTTTAATGATGTGGATAAAGGCGGGCATTGGAAACACAGTTATTTTAGAAGTACAGAGTAGGCATCTACATTAGCAAGGGACATAATTCAAATGTACAGTATATCACTGGATATACACCTTTGACCTCTCACTTTGCAGGATGACACCCAACACCAGTTAGGGCATAAACATGCACATTTTAAATAAAAGAGCATAAATGCTACAAAAATCTCAGGATGGTATGCGAATGTCTAAATTGTCAGAAACACTGTGGTAAAGAATAATGCATACAAAAGACACAAAAAGAGAAAACAATTCCTCTCTCCCTCTTTCTCACCATTTCTGATCTTTCTTTTATACTCCAAAGGGTGTAAACATTTTGAAATATTTTCTGAACCTCTCCTAAGTATCCTATCAGCACCTCCAGTTCCTTATGACTAAAACCTAACTTACTTCTTCCTCTGGTAGCCCAAAGGATGTGAGCAGGAAAAATAGTGTTTCACCTCATTAATAATCAGGGAAATGCTAATTAAATCCACAATATGATACCACTTCAGGCCCATCAGACTAGTAACCAAAAATTTTAAATCTGACAATACCAAGTGCCATTGAGGATATGAAGCAATGTGAAGTCTCATACATTTTGAAGGAAAATATAAATTAATGCGACCATTAAGAACTCAACATTCCCAAACTACCTATCTTAGAGAAATCTTACATCTTTACTGTACAGGTTTTTATTAATGTTTACTTTTTCATTTATTCAACAAATATTTATTGAACACCTATTAAGCTCTACACACTTGATCATATCAATGAGAGGAAGGAAAAACAAGAACCAAAAAACATGGTGAGTAAAGGACATACTGGAAAGTGGTAAGCGATAAGAGAAAAAAGGGGGTGGGCTTAAAAGGATAAGAGAGAAGGGATCTGGAGTGTGTGTGGGGGGCATACTGCAGTATTGAGGAGGGTGTGCAAAGTGGGCCTCTCTGAGAAATCATCTAAGACTTGATGAAACTGAGGGAGTTACTTGAGGAAGGGCATTCCATTGTGTAAAGCAAAAGCTGGAGACCGGTGGGGCCGATGTGACTGGCTCCAAAGGAGCAAGCACACAAGAGCAGCTATTGGGGTCAAAGGGTGGGCCTGATACTGCAACACCCTGTACAGATTTTGAAATGAGTGAAATGAGAAGTCACTGCAGAGCTCTGACCACAGAAGCGACATATGACAAATTCCAACAGCCTCACTCTGGCTGCTGTGTTGACAGTGCGGGGGAGGTGGGTAGAAGAGCTAGGAGGCAGCTGTAAAGGTTCAGGCAAGAGATAATGGTGCTTAGGAGGAGATAGTGAAAAAGAGTTGGATTTCAGTTATATTTCAAAAGTCGATTTCCTGATAGATTGAATGTGAGGTATGAGAGAAAAATCGAGGAGTCAAGGATGACTCTGAGAGCTTTGGCTTGAATAACTAGAAGGATGAGATTGCCAACTGATACGTTAAGTAGAGGATATTTTTATTGGCTTTAGAGAAAAAGGAAGGGGAGAAGAGGGAGGGGGGAGAGAGAGAAAGAAACATCAATGTGAGAGAGAAACATGGCTCGGTTGCCTCCCATACACACCTTGACTGGGGATGGAAACCACAACCTAGGTATGTGCCCTGACCAAGGATCAAACCTGCAGCCTTTTGGTGTACGGGACAAAGCTCCAACCAACTGAGCCACCGGGCCAGGGCAAAATAGAGTGAGTTATTGAAGAAGAATCAATAACGTAGTTTTGGGCATGCTAAGTTTGAAATATCTAGATGACTATAAATAAAATGGAATCTATTACAGCCAAGTTTGCAGACAGTAAATAGAACAAAACAACTTAATTATTAAAAATATTTCCAGCTGTGCAAAGTAATTATGAATGAAAGACACTAATTGCAGTTTAACTTTGGGGATGCCCACTACATTTTGATTATTTCAATTTTACTATGAAAAACAATAACTGGCTCTATATTAAGGCACTATAAATTTATAACATTATACCTTAAAAAGTAAATATTCTACAAAGATTGTTTTACTTTAGAAGTAAATGAAATAGGTTTGAGTACTTTGCATATACTTAAATATTTCAAACAATAATGTGGCTTTCCAAGGTCATGAAACCTTGAACATTTAGGTTTAATGATGGAGAAGTGACAATATATGGGTTTTACCAAAATAATTAAGTATGGAGAATATTGTGAATCAAAACTCTTAAGAGAAAAAGAACTATTAGCTTTAATTGCTAAGAGTTTTTTTTTTTTTGAGTCATGTTTAGCATGGCAGGAAATAGGCCAATATTGAAAGTGGTGAACAAGAGGAAAGACTTACATTTGAAGTTGTTCTGTAATTTATTTGCTTGACTGGTAGGATTGGTATGAATTGAATAAACCATTGTTTTCCAAGGCCTCAGGGTGTTTTCCAAGGCTGAGGGAAAACAAGCCCAAACTATTGAAGGAGTCCATTTTTAAATCTACAGGCTCCAGATTAGATTCAAATGCAAGCTTATCTAATCTCAAATGTAAGATTTCGCTCTTTTATCCTTTTAAAAACTGTAATTCTTCAAAAATATTTACTTATTGGTAATTAATAAACATAAACCTGATGTTGTTCCAGACACACTACTACATAAACACTACCAATAAAGTTATTCAATATTGTTTCTACTTTTAAAAACCACCAAAATAAATTATAGTTATGATCTTATTAGCATTCCACGGGAGAAACAAACAAGGAAGATTTAATTTTGAGCCGTTTTTAGAATGTAGATGAGAGTCTCATAAACTATTGACATTTCAAGTTGGATAATTCTTTGGGGCAGAAGTGGGGGGATTGGCATGCGTCTTGTAGGCTACTGAGAAGCATCCCTAGCCTCTGTTTGGTAGAGGCCAGCAGCAACCCCCACAAATTGTATCAAACAAAAAAGTCTCCAGACAATACCAATGGGGGGATGGTCTCCAGGTAAGAACCTCTGATCTACACCAAGAGTCTTCAATTACATAATGGACCTGGAAGCCTCAGCAGCCTCATCATTCACAACTTGTAAGGGATTTGCAACATAGTGAAACCACAGGTGTCAGTGTGATACAAAGGGATCTGGCCAGATCACAGGGGAGAGGGAAGGGATCCCTGAAGCCTGGGCTGCAAGCCTATGTTCCTCGGAGTGAGGGAGGGGCCGCAGGAAACAAAACCACAGAGCTGCTGTGTGTGTGTTGGGGGGGGGGGTTAGAGTTCCACAGCCCCAGGTAAAGAGTAAACAAACCATAATCGCAGGCTGCTGGGTGAAGGTCAAAGCCCAGTTCAGAGGTCAGGGGGCAGTGCAGACCTGCCAGCCAAGCCTGGATTGGCTGGGAAGCGAAAGCTTCCAGAACTCACAGAACTTTGGGGCCAAGGATTTAAACGGAGGGAGGGCAGAAATGCGGGCCTTTTTTTAGCCCCTTCTGTTGCCCCTCATTCGCCCAGTCAGGGGTTGGCTTACACCAAAGGCGAGTCCCATACGCTGGGCCATGTGCCCTGATGGTAGCCTGCAGGACGTTGGCACAGGTCCCAGACTGCGCCCTTTTACTCGGAGATCAGCGCACAGACACATGGTCCAGAAAGCTCACCTGCCCCAGGGGCACAAGCAGCCTTGGCCATGGGGCTTCGTTCACAACCAGCTGCAGTGGCCTGGCAGGAAACTGTGGTGAGGCAATGGTGGCCCCATAAGCACACACTCCCAGAAAGAAGCCTGAAGCTGGAGCGCATTTGCCAAAAAGCCTTGATCCCCAAAAGGAGATAAAGATGGAGCAGGTTTCTGGACACTGGTTCTGGTCCTGGGGGTGGTTGGATTCTGTGTGTTGTGGAAGAGATTGGCCTGGAGCATAGAGTTGCCTGCTTCTCCAAATTGGGCTACATTTTAATAAAGACCTTTTTCCTTCCCCACCAATCTGCTTTATGCCTGCGTTTGGCAGCAGGCAGCTGGATCACACCAGGCTCAATAACAAACGTGATAATCCCTTCATCTGCACAGAAGTGCTCATTAGCATCCCCTTCCTTTCTGGGCCTTTTTCACCCAGATGTCCTTAAGGGTTTGGAGAAATGAAAAGGGTGGGGAACACTGATTACTGATCAGCAAGTCAATAAACAGTGCCTAATCTATTTGGCAGCTGATCTCTCAATACGAAGATAAATCCTCACTTCAGGGATGTTGGTCTCTATCTGACACACATTCTAGGTTGTAAACAAAAAACAGCAGAAGCAAAGAAAGTGGAAGAAACGTGGTGAAGCAGGCCTTCATTCCACAAGTATTGCTGAAGACCTGCTATGCTGTGTCATAGGCACGGGGAATGCAATACTGCAGAAGGCAGGGAAAACTGCAGAAGGCATTCAACATGGATGGGTACACTGTAGAGCGGTGGGGGGGGGGGGGCGGGTGTTGGGAAGAGCCAAAAAAAGTTAGAATATTCTTTAAAAGAAGTGTGCAGACTTTATGAGTTTATTGAGTACAGTCATTAACAGTATGACAACATTTTGGTCAATGAGGAACCAAATATATGACTGTGGTTCCTTTTAAGATTATAATGGATGCCCTGACTGGTGTGGCTCAGTGGGTGGGGCATCATCCCGCAAATTTAAGGCTGTCAGTGGATTCCGGGTTGGGGCATAAGCAAGAGGCAACCAATTGATGTTTCTCTCTCTCTTTCTTTCTCCCTTTCCCTTTCTCTAAAAAATAAATAAAATCTTTGTTTAAAAAAGATGATAATGGAGCTGAAAAATTCACATTGTCTAAAGACTGTAGCCATCCTAGGTAATGCTGGTGAAAACAAACCTACTGCATTGTGGGTTGTATGAAGCACAGCACGTGCAATTATGTACAGTTACAGCACAGTTTTTTATTATAATATAATATAATATAATCCACTGTTAATAATATAACAATTGTTACTGGTTTATATATTTACGGTGCTTTCTATCATTACGTTTGACTATACTCTTCTTACTTACAAAAAAAATTGCTGTAAAACAGTATGCCATAGAACAAGAACAACAGAAAACAAACCCAGTATGCCATGTTATGCTGCAGGCAGCAGCCTCATACTTCTCCTGTTTGCCATGTTTCTTCACTATCATTTTCCCTGTGCTTGATCTAATCTCGTGCTGCTTTGTACAGTAACATGCTGTACAGGCCTATAGCCTAGAAGAAACAGGCCTGGGTGTGCAGTGGGCTAGACCATCTAAGTTTGTATAATGTTCTACAATGTTCACAAAACAATGAAGTCACCTAATGATGCATTTCTCAGGAGGTATCCACATCTTATGCAGCACATGACTGTATTTGGAGTTAGATAACATTGTATATATCAACCCACATTAAAAGTAGGAAGTAAATACGTATGTATGTATGTATTTTTTATCAGCTCAATCTTCTATCCTACTTACATATGTTTCATTATTTCTTTTTTTTCAATTGTTGTTCAAGTACAGTTGTCTCCATTTTTCTGCCACCATTTCCTCCCCACCCACCCCTACTTCCTACCCTCAATCCTTCCCCGCTTTGGCTTTGTCCATGGGTCCTTTATATGTGTTCCTTGACGATCCTTTCTCTTCTTTCCCCGTTAACCCCCGCCCCCCACCTCCCCTCTGGCTACTGTCAGTTTGTTCTTTATTTCAATATCTCTGGTTATATTTTGCTTGCTTCCTTGTTTTGTGGATTAGGTTCCATTTACAGGTGAGGTCATACCATATATGTATTTAAGTAGCAATATCTTGACTTTCATATAACTACAAACAGCAAGAACAAGGTTAAGTGTTGTGTCCCTAAAGGACAGGATTATTTCAGCACACAGTAGCTCAGGAAGGACACTGCTATAATTTATCTCAGTGAACTATGAAAAACAATGAAGTAATGCGATGATGCTTCCAAAAAAAGCTTTATAAACAATGAAATTCTTGCTTTTGATCTGGGCAATTACATAAAATTAAATTATATTCATTTTTTATATTCTTACCCCATTTAATCTTTGTCAGCTCAGGTTAAGTAAGCAAGATGGAATTTTGTACTTTGCAAATAAATGGCTTAATTAAATCATGATAAAAAAATTTTTATGTTCATATTCACATCAATGTCATAGGGATGAGTATAGCCAAAAGAAATGGTTATAAACAGGCTATTCATTCGAATCGCCAATTTTTTTAACTTGCTTTATAGCCATACTTCATACCACCACCAATAGTAAGAGTAGGGAAAGCAAAAGAAAAATATTCCATAATGTGGAAGACTCTATTTTAAATCCTCCTTAAGGGTCTCTTTCAGAAATCCTTAAAATGTAAGAACTTTAAAGAATACCATTAGCTCTTTTACAATGCATTCTCCGTAGCACTTTTTTTCTTTGCAAGAACAAGAAAGAGACCCAAGTAAATACAAAATAAATTGAATAGAAATTGATTTTCCCAAAGAATAGTAATTCTACAAATGCCCAGTTTGTTTCTTGGCTGAATGTTGATCATTCAGTATAAACAAAAATCTGTTGGAAAGAAATTATACATTAGACTACAGTGGAATTTAGCTTTATATTACATCATCAAAATTATAATTTTGTGCTTCTCAAAGTCAATACCCAGTTCACTAGAAATTTATTTGTAAAAGGAAATGGTCACTGAATAAGCTCACCATTATAACTGCTTTACCACTTGTTGGCTACTCCATTCTTGAGCTATTTATATTTCATTTCTATGGATGACTTTACCAAGAACGCTTCTCAAGCCCAGGTTCCTTAACATTGTAAAATCACCTCACTAAGCATGTTCAGTACTGTTTCAGAAGGGTCTGTTCAACAGAAGGCTCTGCCATCTAGCAAATCATAACAACTGCTGACAGTACTTCTAAACTCATTCCTCTGTTACACACTTATTACGCAAATGGTAAGTTAGGCCCTGCGCTAAGTCAGGCATAATGCGTGAACAGATCACAGTCCCCTGAAGGGGACATGTACACAATCTCTGAAACATGGAAAGAACCATGACAGACAAATATATAAGGTGTTTTAGGAGCAGAGCAAACACCCAACTCTGTGTGAGAAGGCTCACAGAATGACTTTTCTCCTGAAAAAAATAAGTGCACCCAGCTCCTCCCATCTATAAGTTAAAACTCTTCCTTAGTGGTTGGTCATCATTCTTCTGGGTCACCTTCACTAATGAACAAAGGGCCTCACCGGTTCAAAGAACCCTGATCAGCGTACCTTGTGGCTTTGGACTTGCAGCTGAATGTTTTGCTGGCGTTTTTCCATTTATTCCCTGAGCCTCTTCATCAGATACATTCTGATCAATCAGCGTGCTTGTGCTGCTTTTCACAGAGAGTGGAACTATGGCGATCTTTGGACAGGTACTGCTGCCTGAAAGAGTTCAAACAGCAAGGGCAGGTAAATGCAGAGGCAGACTACAACTATGTCTCATGGCTTAAATTTCTCCTGACCCCATACGACAAAAACAATCACAGTGACAAGACTAAGCGTAGAAACACTTTTCCCATGTGTGCTGGCCTTGACCAATTCAAGTTTTCCGGAGAAAGATCTCATCCCATGTGCTTGAGAAACCTTATAATACATAGTGGCAGAGACTGCTGTGCATGCATGTGTGTGCACACACACACCCTGCCCCCATCTCCTCCTTCCTTGCAGGGCCATGAGAAGGACATAATGCAGCTGCTATAATGCACATGAAGGCAACTAAGAGGACGACCAAAGGGCCCCAGCACTAATCTGGTGAAAGCGTCCTTTCCAGAGTCCAGTCCAACTCAAAAGAACAGAGCAGGAAAGTACCAATCTGACAGCTGACCTAAGAGGAGGAGAACGGCAAGAACGGCTGGATTAGAAACGAGCAGCTTACACACACAACACCCCTCTGACTCACCAGCTTACTCAGACTCCAAATTAGCATATTGCATAAACTAATACCCATGCTTTCTCATCCAAAAAGGGATGGTGAGATTATATGGGTAACACTGTCTTGTATTTACAACTCAAAACTCCCAAATATGCTTTAAAACACTGAAATACATCATGAGAATGCATTAAAAAAATAGATACATTTTTAGAAGTTAAATATTGAACTTAAAGAGACTTGTAAAGAAATCATATGGCAATGTTTTGTCTTTATACTCATACTAAATTTCCCTTTCTTCTACTTGACATGGTGATATTAATAACAAATTGGACATTGCTTAGGAGAAAAGGAATTTCTACCAGGGAACTGACCATCATTAAATAAAAGTATGCCATTTAAGAAACTGTGATTGGTTATGAAACAAAGAGTTTCATTTTTACGGAATCCAAATATCTATGAAGAGAAAACCATTAGGGATAAAAAGCATTATTAGTCAAAAGAAGAAAAGCTAATAAAACCCAATGAACTTTCTACTGAGCAAGAAAAAAAGACCCTTTTTATTTCAATTGATTGTTAAATAATATTGATTAAAAACCTCATCACTGCCTTCTTGTCTCTGCTTCCTTTAAAATTCATCTTGGTAAAACAGATTTTAGAAGATATTAAGAGTTCCAAGTATTGTTGGAGAAGTTCTGAGAGACCCAGAGGTGAAACAAACACACTAAGTTTCCATCGGACAGCGCCCTGCTGAAGCGGGCTGCCAGCTGGATTAAGCATTATTTAGCCAAATGTGCAAGGCCTTGAATGTGCAATTTGGGGAAAATCATTTCACAGCACATTACTAAAATTGTGAACAGAAGAAATAAAAGCTCAAATGTTTAAATGTGTGCCTTATCTACCTTCTCAGAAAAACCATGTGAAGCAGGCAAAATATATCCCTGAAATCTGAAGCATATCATCCAACTGGTTAGTTTAGCCTTTTAGGGGCCAGAGGATGCGTGTTCCACAGTGATCCCAAGAATGTTGTGGTAATCCCACAGGCCACCTGCTGGGGTCTGTGAAGGATGGCCTGGCGCAGAAACGGAAAACCACAGCCCAACTACAAAAGCAGAGGCAGAAACAGCAATGTGCCAAAAAAAAAAAAAAAAAAAAAAAGAGAGAGAGAGAGAGACAGAGACTCTGTGAAAGCAAGAATGCAGCTTTAGAGACAATTGATAGCAACGAAACTATGAAAAGTGAGCAGCTAATGGGTTAAATAAGAAAACAAATTACATTGAATCTCAAAAAAACAGATCATCACTTTTAGTGTTAAAAGATGAAAGTACTCTAAAACTAGCCTATTTAGAAACAAAATATGTGCTAAATCATTTAAATTGAAAAGTAGGTACTTAATTTCCAGATAACAAATTCTGAGGTAACAATGAGTTTCGTTAAGTGTCGTATCCGTTGGAGACTACCTCACATGCATGTGCTGAAAAGCCTGCAGTAAGAGGTGAACTGCAAATTCCATTTTCTTATAAATCCATTAAAATCATGACTACAAATCTTTTGCTCATACAATAAATCCATAGCCAGAAACTTCAGGAGGTTGCTATTTAACATCAGTCTCCAAACTATCACAAGGCATGAAAATATGGTAAAAGACAGAAAACATGTTATTTTTTTTTAATCTTTAGACATTAGTTTTTCTACCCATCTGGTCAAATTATTTATTTTTTAGCAACTGAAGTATTAAACAATGACCATTTCTATTCTCAATCTTTAATAATATTATATTCATTATACTTGAGATTATTTAGCTTTCCAATGGGGGGAAAAACCCAAACATAAACCTTTATACTATTTACCTATTAGTTCTACAGCACAATTTTAATTTAAAAAAAAAGTTTTACTGATAATTGGACAATTTATCTGATGTGGAAAGAGAAATATTAAGAGTGATTTTAAAGAGGCCAGTTTTGCAACTCAAGAGCTATGATCTTCGATCCACTGCTCAATCCACTTACATATCTGATTGATATTATCCCCTGGAGATCTTGCTGATATGTTGCTAGGCAGCTGATGCACTATATTTTCCTTGCAGGATGCCATGCTTCCTCAGAAAGAACTTGAAAAGTTTCACACTGAATATTACCTTTTAGTTTCTTCTCATAGTAAAACCCTTTGTTTCAAGTCTTTTGTATTATATGCTGTTACCTGCTTTCAGCACAAAAACTATATGAAACCAGAGTTTACGGAAGAAATCACAACTGTGTTAATCCACAATAATTCCACCTTCATTCACTTAGCTTTCTAACTCATCTACTACTCTATCTTCATCTAAAATGGGACAGCCATACTCTTTACCATAGCCATCATATGACGGCCCTTCTTGGACTAAATCATCCGCACTAATGTATTTCAGTTCTGACCTTGATGCAAGTTCTTTGCCTAGCGTGGTTTTCCCAACCCCTGGTGTACTGACTGGTGAGCAGGATGTTTATTTGCAATGTGGTCCTCAACATGATGGCTCTAGAAAACAGTCTTTAAAAAAATGTTTTTTAAAGCAGTGATGAATATGCAACAGAGACCATATGTGCCTGCAAAGCCAAAAATATTTCCTATCTTGCCTGTACAAGAAAATCACCTGCCCACATAAGATAATGAAGTTTACCTAAAAGCAGCACCATTTCATCAAATACTTTATCTTCTAACATCTTGGATACTAGCAATAAAAAGTTAAACTTCTTTTTGCGTGTTTATAACTGACTCAGCCTACTCATGTTTGGAGACGGTCTGTCCTTATTTGGATGCCAGTTGCATAACATGTAATTGAAACAGAAATTGTAACCAGATGGTCCACCCATTCAAGAAAATTTTTATTAACTATAGACACTTTTTGGTTCCAATTTACCAAAGAGAACCAGAAGGGATGATTAAACTGTTATCTTGGGCACAGATATAACTAGTCACACTATATTAGCATGGAGGAGGGGTCTGATTTAAATGCTCTTTGTTATCTCTTAATGATTGTGAGCTTTTTTATCCACTAGCCCTGACCATTTTGAATTCCTCTGCCTTTAGGTTACTCACTTAAGCTTTCTGGGCCTTATTTCCTATAAAGAATGTCTAGACATATGATAACTTCAGGGGCTTCTCAGATATTCTCAATTCATCCAGCATCATCTTTGACTGTATAAGGCTTCCTATTCCAACCGAAGAGGTTGCTCCCATGGCCTAACTTTCATTTATGTCTTCTTTTGCAGGACACTTATGAGTGGCAGATATAAACCTCTAATGGCTTTAAGGTGACTTTGTCTCCAAAACTTTGTGTTGGGCCATTGTGTTTTACCAAATCATTCTTGAATGGCTCTTTTACATTTTAAGGTTGGACTTACTTTTGGGCCATCCATTCCAAAGCAAGGTCCACTCAGTTCTCCGATTCTTCAGGCCTAATCTCTTGCCATGGTACCCAAGACCTCAGATCACATCTTTATGGACTTGCCATGGCCAGGTCTATACTGCCTCATCCATCCAATAACATCTCTCTCCCAACTGCACTAAGTCTCTGACTCAGAAGATCTCAACAGGCTCTACCCCTCCAGGTAAGAGGATCTCTTGGATTTAAGAGGACAGAAGTAGTTTTCTAGGGGAGACAATCTTTTTCCGAGTACATTGTCCAGCAATAAAGACATACCTTAAAAAAAAAAAACAACTATATTTGAAATAACTTTAGATTTACAGAAGAGTTACACCCAAGGTGCCTAACCTTAGCATCTTATGAAGCCATTGTACATTTATCGATACCAAGTATGTAATATTGGTACAATACTAAACCACGGATTTCATTTGGATTTCACCAACTTTTCCACAATCATCCTTTTTTTCTGTTTCAGGATCTTATCCAAGATATCCGGTTGCATCTAGTTTTCATTGTGTCCCTTGGTGCACTACAATCTGTCAGTTACTCAGTCTTTGCTCATCTTGCATGATGACTTCGGCGCTTCTGAAGGTCAGGCACTTTGCAGAATCCCCCTCTCAAGAGGCACATACAAATAATGGAATATGATTCAGCCTTAAAAAGGAAGGATTTTTTGATGAATGCTACAACATAGTTGACCTCTAGACTATTGTGCTAAGTGAAAGAAACCAATTAAAAAACACAAATACTGTATAATTCCACTCATATGAAGAATATAGAGTAATCAAAGTCAGAGACAGAAAGCAAAACAGTGGCTGCTGGGGACTGAGGGGCTGTGAGAATGGGAAGTTACTATTTAATGGGCCGAATTTCACCTTCATAAGAGTTTCAACTGCAAGATGGGGTGATGGTGGTCATGGTACCCCAACAATGCAAATGCACTCAATGCCAATAAACCATATACTTAAAACAGTTAAGATAGTAAATTTTACTATGTATTTTAATATAACTTAAAAATTTCTGTAATTACAACAAGCATATCTCTTGCTTAATGAAAAAAAGGTCAAGAAATATTACTACATATAATTGCCTGCTTAGCATCTCTACTAGTATGTCTACGAGCTCACATTCAACATACCCAAATGTGACTCTCTCATCTCCCAACTCTCTCTCAGAACTAACAGCCTTTATGGTCTCCTCCATCAAGTCAATGGCAACTTCATCTGTGCTTGGGGCAACAAGACTGGGAGCGTCCTCCGGTCCTCTCCTTTTCTCTTACCCTCCACATCCTATTTATCAAGATTTTCTGTGTAAACCCAGGCTGGGTAGCTTAACTGGTTAGATGTTGTCCCGAAAATACAAGGTTGCAGATTCAATGCCCAGTAAGGGCACATACAAGAAACAAACCATGAATACATAAATAAGTGGAACAGCAAATAGATGTTTCTCTCTCAAATCATCTTTTTAAAAGAAATTCTGTTGATTCTACAACCTACCACGACCACCTTCACTGCTACCATTTTGGGTTAAATAACCATAATCCTTAAGTAGATTTCACCCAGACCCTCCACCTGGTCTCCCTGCTCCTGCCCTTGTCCACTGCTACTGTCTATATTTTCAACCGGACCAGAGGAATCCTTTTTATAAAATTCTCCAATGGCTCCATATTATACTCAGAGGAAAATCTCAGCCCTTTACGGTGACTGACAGGCTCTGCACCATCTGGTCCTAGTCCCCTTACCACCGACCTCCGAGCTGTCACTGCACCCCTTTGCTCACTCCACTCGGTCAGACTGGTTTCCTTGCTCTTCCTCAAACAGGCCGAGTACCTTAGGGTCTTTGTTCTAGCTGTTGTCAATATGCGCTAGCCTGACAACGACAGTATAAGTGTTTTATTTTGTTTTACAGTTTGTTTTTTCCCAAGCACTTATCACCTTCTAACAAACTACAGGATATTTTGTTTGTTTTTTATTGACTGTCTCCTCTCATTACAATGTAAGCTCTGGGAAAACAATCCCAGAGCTTTATCAATCTTTGTTTTCTGATGTACCTCAGGGGCTTACAGCTTACATAGTAGATGGCTCACTTATCACATAGTAGATGCTCAATAAATCTTTGTTGAACAAATGAAATCTAGAGGCCTTAGGCAAGTTCCTCTTTGCCCACTTTCTTAATTTCCATCTCATGAGACATGTTTTCTAACAATAAGGAAAGTCCAACAATAAGGAACTGTGTACCTGTTTTAGTACACAAAATTTCAAACATGTCCATTCTTATCTAAATTTCAAAACATTCGACGTTATTTCTATACAAACTATAAATATCTAGGAAAAAAGCTGTACCCAAGTAATCTTCCTTATAAATTAGATTCCCAAACCTTGGGAGATGTGAATACATGCTTCTCCTGATTAAAAAAAAAAAAAAAATGACAGTGGCCAAAAATTCCAGCAACTGACTAAAATGGTTTTGTTTATTGTAATCCGTAATTTTATTTACATTTACTAGCGTTGCTAACAGAAAAGCACTAACTAAAGGCTGCCGATGTTTCAGCTGCATCATTTGAGGCTACCTAAAATTATAGAACGTTATACTGGCAGGAAAAGCTGGTCGCTGGAAGGCTTTAAAGTTCAAAAGCAATATGAATTCAAAATAAGTCTTAAAGGTAGATAAGTATGGATATTCAATATTTTTAAAGGTCCACAGCCATATGACACCAGAAAAAAAATGTGTAAAAAGGCAGTTATTACTACTGTTCTTAGGCAAATGTAACAATATATGTATAAAATGAGACAAATATGCAGCTTCTAAAAACACAAAAATAAGTTTTGTCTTAAAGCTAGAAATATTTAGCCCTGGCTGGGTAGCTCAGTTAGTTAGAGTATTGTCCCAATATGCCAAGGTTGAAGGTTTGATCTCAATCAGAACACATGTAAGAGGCAACCAATGAATGCATAAATAAGTGGAACAACAAACTGATGTTTCTCTTTCGCTCTCTACCTTCTTCTCTCTCTAAAATCAATAAATTAAAAACAAAACAAAGCCCAAAACCTAGAGCCCTGGCCGGGTGGCTCAGCTGGCTGGAGCATCATCCTGTGCACCAAAAGGTTGTTGGTTCGATTCCCTGTCAGGCACATACCTAGGTTGTGGCTTCCATCCTTGGCTAGGGTGCCAACAGGAGGCAGCTGATCGCTGTTTCTCACATAATGTTTCTCTGTATCTCTTCCTCCCTTCCTCTCTCTCTAAAATCAATAAAATCAATGAAACATATCCTTGGGTGAGGATGTAAAAAAAAGAAAAAATGCTATCATTTGTGGTTCGGACAACAGGGGGCAGAGGGAGGGGAGGGCTGAATGTGAGGGAGGGTGGGTAGGGCAGGGTAGAGCAATGTGGGAAAACCAGGGACAACTGTAATTGAACAATAAAAAAAAAAAATGAAAACAAAGGGAAAAAGAATTCCATTAGGTGAACTGAACTGAAACACCTTTCACTAAGCTTGCCAAAATTCAAGTTTTGAGTTGGTGTTCACAGGTGGCCATAGAGCCTGTTATGTTGGAGACTACAATTTGAATGTGGACTTAGGGGTCCAAATCCCTGCTCCTCACTTTCAGGGTCACCACTTGTTAGGTACCACGAATTCCTGCACAGGAAGTGTTGAAAGCGCACACTCCATGATGGCATTGGATTGGTGCTGGGCCCGGCTTGGGCGGAATGTTCTGCTGTGTCTTGGTTTGGTGTCATCTTAGAGACGAAACTCCCTCCAGAATCTCCGTGTTCGGAAAGGAGGTGGAGGTAGCTGGCCCATCCCCAGTCATGCATGGAGGGAGGTTTCCCTTTTGGCTACAATCAGCTAAGAATGTTGGTCAAGATCACAGAAAGCTCTTGCTATTTAAAGCACAAAAATTACTGTATCTGCAGCCATGACTAGAGCGGAAGCAGGGGCAGTGCAAAGAAAAACCACAATCAATGATATGTGCTTCATTTTGCTTCCTTGCAAAGGGTGGTTCTAGTTGACAACATCTTGAGTTACGGATGGTTCAGAGCCTGCTGTGCTTCATCTGATACATTCTTTCTAATTTGTAACATCCATTTCTGGGTTTATCCAAACACCCTATATTACTATCATGCTGGTCATGAGAAAGGTCCCTGAGAAACTGCCCATGCAGACAATCAAGTGACTAAGTTTGAAGTTATCACATTTTGTCAGAGCCTAAGATTCATTGGTTTTAAGCTTTGATATTAATGAATACACCACAAAGATCTCTAAGTACATTATTGTGCGGATGGACCTGATGTTAGATTTCTAACTAATGTTAGATTTCCCCAAGGATCATCTGGATCAAAGGGCAGCTCAGGTGCTAGGCACACGCACACCTACGCAGCTTTCCTGGATCCCAGAAGCACGCCACCTGGCTGTTTCCATGCCAATTGCACAAGTTATTGTATATTATGGAGCCCCAAATATACCCTTACTGCAATTTAAATATCTGCCAGGGCACCTCAGTCATATATCTGTCATATAAATCCTGGCTTCTCCATTTACTAGCTGGGTGATTGACTTACTTTGTCTACACTTCAATTTCCTCATCTATAAATAAGCATTCATAGGATTCATAACAGTACCCTCCCACATAAGGGTGTCGTGAGGATTACGATTTAATTGATACTAGTGAAAGCACTACTGTAGCAGCAGGCCCAAGGCAAATGCTACATAACAATTTACTACTATTATTATTTGTATGACACTCAGTTCTATACAGCAGCAGTACAACCTGCTGGTCAGGGGACCAGATACCCGGTCTCTCCTCCTTCCAGACTCCTGAAGTCCGTAACTCTTTGCCTCCTGTCTGCTTATATATTTTCCCCACTAGTATCTACATGTGGATTGACTACCACCCAGCACTTTCTCAGTACCTGCCATTTGGTCTATCCCTCCACTTTCAGGGATTCCCAATAATCATTTCGGATAAACTTTGACCAAGTAATGACTCTTTTGCAAATTAATACCATAATTAATTACTTACAAGTGTATGGCCTGGTACGGCAATGATGGGTCTCTTATTCACTAAAGATAACAACAGTGTTAGTGATGATGAAATGATGTCTGATATTTGGAGAATTTACTGAAGATAATTTTAACCCCAGATGTTTTTTTAATCCCATCATTCACTCTTTACCATGATTGCAACTGTGTGTCCTGAACCCATAAACGTTTTTTTTTTTTGCATTTTTCCTCCATTCAACATTTCTTTATTTGATATTAATCACAACTGCTGTTTTGACAACGAAATCAGTTTCTGAAAAGCACATTTAAATATGTTTATGACCACTTAAACAAACTTAGTGTTTAATTTTAATAGCTCTCATCTTTACGCCTCCAAAGTACAAACTGTTCAGCAGGCACTGAGAGTATCTAACAAATCAACCGCAGAGAGTAATAAAACCTACCAAATGTCTAATTTATTCCGCTCTTTGTTTCTTCTTTTTGTCCCTACTTAAATGCACTGACTGACAGCTCCCTAACTAGGAATGCCAAGTGCTCTGCTAATTACTGGGGACAGGAGGACAAATAAGACAGAAGCCTCACCCTCATGTAATTCCCAGTTTAAAGAGGGAAAGAGCTGTGCAATTCCGCAGATATCTGGACCCCTGCCGCTCCCACCCCTTGCTGACTTTGGTTTGGAAACAGCTGCAGCAGCCCATGAGTAGGGTAAGACCCTGTATCATGGCTGGGGGGCGGGGAGGGTGGAGAAGAGGAATGGCTGTGGGCTGGCTGAGAAAGGAGGAACCGACAGGAAGAAAGGATGATCCTTGGGTCGGCTGCTGCCTAATGTGACATGGAAACGGTGCCTTTCACTTTAAGAATGCAAGAACAGATTTCTGTGCTTTAAGTTTCAGGAGCTTGTGAGACGGTTCGGAATGAACAGTCGTCCCTAACATTCATTAGGTTCGACCATCCCTAAACACCCCATTGCCTCATTTTTCAATCCCATTTTAAGGGAGGGGAGAAAGAGCCCGTTTGTCTGAAGCAGGGCCGATGGTACGGAGGCTCTGATCCAGTTTTTTAGTTTGTTTTTGGGCTTAGTAATTACAGGTTAAATCACTTGTCCATCTCATAAGGACTAATATCCTTAATTTTATTAACAGCAGTACCAAATATCAGCTAAGTGCTTAGGCTGGAGGGAGAAAAAGAGCCTGGAGAACATTTCTGGGGTGTCTGATGGTTCCTTCAGGACCATGCAGGATCCGGAGCAGTTCACCGATGAGCCCACGCCACACGACCTAGGGGTCTTTTTCCAAACCACGTTCTGTGAAACACCACTCCAGCAGCAGGATCCTTCATCCCCCCCCACCCCACCACAACCAGCCATGATTCTATACGACATATTTGTGACCTGCCAAACTTAGAGCTTGACCTTCTGTATCCATGATGCCAATGGGCACAGCAGAGGCTTTGAAAAGCCCTAAGGGAGAAAAACCTGTTTAACTTTGAACCCAGCACATTCCAGGAAACCTTTCCATCATATATTACGTACAAGTAAACATCCCGTGGAGCTAGTGCGTCTTGAAACACATTTTGGGAAAAGTTGCCCCCAGAGACTCCGTCCTGCTTCCTGTCAGCAATGGCCTTGGTGATTTCCCACACTTTCCCATGTCCATTACTGGCACCTGCTCCTGACTTCCCAATAACCATCTTGGCCTCCCTCATGACCCCGACTCTGAAATTAAGAACCAAAACTCTAACCTGCCCTCGGTTGCTGAATGGGAGCCAGCTGCCCTCAGCTTCAAGGCCACACAATCCCACAGGGAGCTGACCACAAAAACCCAGGGCAGGTGCTTCAGCTCTGCTCATGGAGCCTAAAGCTGGAGGAGCCCTCGGCTTAAAAAAATGAGCTGGAATCTCATTCTGTAATTCTGCCAGTCCACTTCCTCTCCATCCTCTTCACCCTGCTCCTCCTCTCAGCCGCAACACCCAGAGCCTAGGACACCTGGAGGCATGCTACTTAGTGACACAGGAAAACCTACAGAGGGGCTTTTGCTTAAAGTGGTTATGACATAGAATGCAAAGTATTACAATAGTTAGAAACGCAGAGATTAATCATATGTAGCACTCTAGCAGTTTTATGTCACTGAACCAAGTACCATAAGCATGTATGTATTTGCTCCATTTTACCGAAGACTCCACATACAAGCATTACAGTGATCTTAAATCCATGTGAACCGAGATACCGTTTTGAGAAACTAAACATACTCTGAATGTAAAAGCACATCACTGACCTTTCATTTTGTAGTCAAAACAGACACAACTGTTCCTTTGCTCTGGGACCTCCCTGTGATCTTGGGGTTTAAACCCCAAGATCAGTCAAAACACTTCATTTGATAAGCAGCTTAACTTCTTTCTGAAGGCTTATAATCCATATACTAATGGAGTATTGGAATAGGCTAGGTCCCCTGAGAAAACCAACTAGTTTTCAAAATGGCCTTTTTTTCAACTGGCTTGTTTTCTAGACTCCAAGAGGAGTTTGTATAAACGCAACACAAGGCAAAACTTCAGACTGGGATACACTGATGCTAAGAGACACGTCCTTTAGTAACATACACAAAAACATTTATCCTGAGCTTCACAAAAACATGAGCAATCACAGCTTGGGAGTTCACAGTGCTTTAAAAACCTTGCACCGTTTACAACAAACTTGCCTGCAAACACTACTATGGTTCGTACTACTACTATTAGCAGTAATGGTAATAATAAAATCTAACAATATGATTTATTCTGTGCCATGTAGGCAGTATATGAAGTACTTTGTATGCATTCTTTCATTCGCTCCTCTCGAGAGGCTTCTGAGATAAATTAAGGCTGGCATCTTTATGTCCATTTAAAGGTAAATAAACTGAGGTGATGTTAAGTGATGAGGCTGATGTTAGATGCTATATTTACATAGAGTTTGTAAGTACCTCTGGACAGGGACTTGAGCTCATACTCCTTTGCTTTTCACTCAGCACGTAATCAACAATTACGTCTCTGTTATATTACAGCTATTTGCCCTGACTCTGTGCCTCTATTTAAGTCAATACTGTGCAGCTAGGAGCCTCAAAACACCTAAGAAATTTTTAAAAATCCAATTTAAGAGATACAAGAGATCCAAGACGGCGGCAGAATAGGTGAAAGTTGCACTCATCTCCTTTCAGGACCACTAAAATATAAAACAATCAATCTAACTAAAACCAACTAAAACCAAGCTGAACCGAAGTCTTATAACCAAGGATTTACAGAAAAAAACCATATTGAAACTGCTAGGAAGGGCTAAGATGCAAAAAGGGCTGGACCTACTCCCACTTGAAGCAGCTGAGAATCAGGAGGGAAAGCTCAGCTGCAAAGGCTTCCCTTGAGAAGCTAGGGTCTCCTCACGCCAGGCTCTCCAGCCCAGAGCACCAGAGCCAGGAAGAGGCACCCACATAACATCTGGCTGTGAAAATCAGCAACAGTTCTGTCTGCCAGGGAGACAGGAGTTGGCTAGAAACCTAGACAGCCCCTTAAAAGGACAACACACAAAATCTCCATTGTAGTCACTCGCCTTGGCTCCAGAGAAGGAGGGGCAGCTCAGAGCAGAACGGAGTCCTAAGAAGAGAGACTGGGATCTGTGGCTATCGGTGAGAGCTGAAGGGACAGCTGCCAGGGTCCCTGTGGTGAGTACTTCTCTGAAACCGCAGACACAAAAGCCATCTTTCTTGGGTGAAGCAATTCCCTCCTAAGTACCTCAACCTGGAGTAAAGCAATAGCCCACTCGCTTGACTCCTTGCCACACCCTGTGGAGGAGCTGGCTGCCCAGGTACTGGTGGTCTTAGGGCTGTCAGAGGCTCGGTTCTGTGGCTGTGGGGAGAGGGCCATTCCCTCCACCTACCCAGCAGACCAATCTGCACCGCCGCCTCATGGAAGACACACTACCCACCCCTGGCAGCACTGCCCTGAGGAGCTCAGGACCTCCAGGAGGTATGTATGGGAAGAACCCAAAACAAACTGACTTGTGTTGCTCCAGGACAGGGGCCATTTTTCCCTCACACTCCTGGGCAGCGCAGAGCCGTCCCTTCACACAGCCAAATCTTAGTCTGTTTGGGCCCGATAAACTCTGCTGGCCTCACCCTGACAACTCCCTGAGAAGCTGCCAACACAAAAGCCTGAGGGCAATGGCAAGTGGAAGCTAGCCTTGGGGTACCCTGGGATTTTCCTGAGTGGCCTCAGACCCAGCACTGGCTCCAAGTTTGAATCTGTATCAATCTAGTGAAAAGCATACACACCTACCTACTGATTCACTAGGAACCTTCCTCATGCAACTCAGATACCACCAGAAGCTCTTTCAGTGACTGAGCCTAACAGGAAGCCAGCAGGCAGAGGAAACTCAGGATGCCGTGGGCCTTTTGCTGACTTAGGTGCTGGTAAAAGACAGACTGGCCCTACCGATGGACACCAAGGCCCAGCAGACACCATCACAAACTGTGGATTGCTTTATAGCTCCAAACAGGTTGCCCAGGGCTAGCTGCAAGCTGCATCTGACATTGGCTGCACCAGAGTCTCACGCAAGAGGCCCCAGAAATAAGTGGCCAGATACAATTAGCTTCACAAGTGGCATATCCAAAGGGAGATCTCGGCAGGCACCAAATCCCACTGAGGAAAATTCTGCTTTGTGTGGTCAGTTCCTGCACAGCAGCTCAAACACTGGGGTCAGGGTTGATCCTCACAGCCTGCCAGCCTGAGGGTTGACCCCATGCACGAACAGGCCAATAGTAACCAAAACTCAATTACAACACGAAAGACATTCCTAGAGCATCCAGGTCAGGTGATCAAGGAGATTGTACCAGTGGATCCCACAACACACCTAATCACAGAAACAGAATGGCAGCCAAAATGGGGAGACAAAGAAATGTCCTAAATGAAAGAACAGGAGAAGTTTCCAGAACAGTAAATAAAGGAAATGGAGGCAAGTCACCTACCAGATATGGAGTTCAAAACAATGGTTATAAGTATACTCAAGGAAACTAGTGAGAATTTCCACAGCATGAAAAAGGACAGAATTCACAGGGGAAGAAAAGCCAAAAATGAAGAATATATTATCTGAAATGAAGAAAAGATAAGAAGGAATAAACAGTAGGTTTGATAAAGCAGAGGATGAAATCAGTGATTTGGGAGACAAGGTAGCAGAAAACACCCAACCTGAGCAGCAAAAAGAAAAAGATTTTAAAAATATATGGATAGTTATTAAGAGACCACTGGGACACAATGAAGAGTAATAACATCCACATAACAGGGGGGCCAGAAGGAGGAAGGAAAGAGCCAGGGACTGAGAACATTATTTGAAGAACTAACAACTGAAAATTTCTCTAACCTGGTTTAAAAAAAAAAGACACACAGTCCAGGGAGAATAGAGTCCTCAACAAGATGAGCCCAAAAAAAGGCCGACAGCAAGACACATCATAACTAAAATGGCAAAGGTTAAAGAAAAAAGGGAATCTGAAAAGCAGCAAGAAAAAGACAGTTACCTACAGGGAGTTCCCATAAGACTGACTAGTTTATTTCTCAACAGAAATATTTCAGGCCAGAGGGATTAGCATGAGATATTCAAAATGGTGAAAAGCAAAAACCTATAACCAAAACTACTTTCCAGCCAGGATATCACTTAAAATTGGAGGAGAAATAAAGACTTTCAAAAAGCTAAAGGAGTTCATAGCCACAAAACCAGTAGAGCAAAAACGGTAAAGGGTGTTCTTCATGAGGAAGAAAGAAAAAAAGGAACACAGTAATTATTTTTTTAAAAAAGGCAGTAATTTATGTACCTATCAATAATCATTTTAAATGTAAATGACTTAAAAGCCCCAATCAAAAGACATAGGGTAGGTGAACAGATAGGAAAACAAGAACCCCTGGCTGAGTGGCTCAGTTGGTTGAAACACTGTCCGTGCACCAAAAGAAGCTGCAGGTTCAATATCTAGTCAGGGCACATACCTAAGTTGCAGGTTTGATCCCTGGTCAGGGCACAAATGAGAGGCAACCAATGAATGTTTCTCTCTCACATCAATGTTTCTTTCTCTCTTTCTCCCCTCCTCTCATTCTAAAATAGGAAAATCAATAAAAACACATTCCTATATATATGCTGTCTATAAGAGACCCACCTCAGAACAAAAGACACACAAAGACTAAAAGTAAAGGGATAGAAAAAGATAGTTCATGCAAAGATAAATTTTTAAAAAGCTGGGGTAGCAATACTTAGATAAAAGAGACTTCAAAATAAAGGCTATAATTAGAAACAAAGGACACTCCATAATAATAAAGAAATCAATCCAAGAAGATGATATAACCCTTGCAAACATTTATGCACTCAACACAGAAGCATCTAAATATATAAAGAAAATTGTGCCCTGGCTGGTGCAGCTCAGTGGATTGAGAGCAGGCTGTGAACGAAGGGTTGCCAGTTCGATTCCCAGTCAGGGCACATGCTTGGGTTGTGGACCAGGTCCCCAGTGGGGGCCACATGAGAGGCAAACACACATTGATGTTTCTCTTCCTCTCTTTCTCTCTCCCTTCCCCACTCTCTAAAAATAAATAAATAAAACCTTAAAAAAAAAAAAAGAAAAGAAAATCTTGATGGATACAAAGGGAAGATCCACCGTGGGGCTTAAGCCAGGCTGCTGAGTACAGTTGAAGGCTATTCTAGTCATTAAGCCTAACAGCAAGGGCAGATCTCTGGGAGCTCTGAGACTTAAGCTGACCCTCCCCTGAGCCCAGTACTGGTATAAGCTGGTGTGGGTGCTCAGTTTGGTTCTTTCTGCATGTACCCAAGCCCAGCAGAGGAAGCAACAAGCTGTGGATTGTCAATAGCTCCAAACAGGTTTCTCAGGGCCAGACACAGGCAGCATCTGACTTGGACTGCATCAGAGTATTTGCAGATCTGTATAATACATAGAACCAAATACAAAGAAGCAGCCAAAATGGGAAGACGACGACGACAACAACAACAACAACAACAAACAGACCCTAAATGAAAGAACAGAGAATTTTCCATAAGAAGAACCAAATGAACTTCAGGCAAGCAATTTAACAGATACAGAGTTGAGAGTAATAATTATAAGAGTACTCAACAGCTTGAAAAAAGACATAGAAACCATGAAAAGGACCAGTTGGAAATAAAGAATGCAATATCTGAAAGAAATAACACACTGGAAGGAATAAAGAGTAAGGAGGTTAGATGAAGCAGAGGATCAAATAAGTGATTTGGAAGACTAGGTAGAACAAACACCCAGCAGAGCAAGACAGGTAAAGAGAATTTTAAAATATGAAGAGAGCTTAAGAAACCTTTGGACAACGTGAAGTGCAACAACATCTGCATAATGGGAAAACCAGAGGGAGAGGAGAGTGAGCAGGGGATCAAGAATCTACTTGAAGAAATAATGACCAAAACCTTCCCTAATCTGCTGAAGAAAACAGACACACAAGCCCAGAAAGTTCAAAGAATCCCAGACAAGCTGGACCCAAATAGGCCTACACCACGACACATCATAATTAAAATGACAAGACTTAAAGACAAGGAGAGATTCCTAAAAGCCACTAGAGAAAAGAAGATAGTTATATACAAGGGAGCACCAAGAAGACTGTTATCTGATTTCTCAACAGAAACATTTCAGGACATAAGGGAGTGGCGTGAAATATTCAAGCTGACGAACAGCAAGGAACTACAAACAAGGCTACATTACCCAGCAAGGTTATCTTTTAAAATTAAAACTGAAAGAGTTTCCCAGACAAGGAAAAGCTAAAGGAGGTTGTCAACACAAACCAGTACTGCAACAAAGGTTAGAAGGTTTACTTTAAGAAAAAGAGGAAGAAGAAAAACACCAGAGGAACCTGACCAGTGTGGCTCTGTTATGTGTCATTCTGCAAAGACAAAGGTGTCCGGTTCAGTTCTCAGTCAGGGCACAGGCCTGGGTGGTGGGTTTGGTCCTCTGTTGGTATGTGTACAAGAGGCAACCAATCAATGTTTCCCTCCCACATTAATGTTTCCCTGCCTGGCTATCCCCCTCCCTTCACCTCTCTCCAAAAAATAAATAAATAAAATCTTTAGGAAAAAAAAAAAAACAGAGGAAAAGAGTTGAAATCATAAAATGGCAATAAATACCTATCTATCAATAATCACTTTAAATGTAAATGGCATAAAGCTCTAATTAAAGACATAGGGTAGGTGATAAGAAAACAAGACCCATTTATGCTGTCCAAGAGACCCACCTAAGAATGAAAGATACACACAGACTAAAAGTAAAGGAATGGAAAAATATATTTCATGCAAAAGGAAAGGCAGAAAAAAAGTTTGGGTAGCTATACTTATACCTAACAAATCTGATTTCAAAATCAAGGCTATAGTAATAGACAAAGGAGGAGGCCACACAACAATAAAGGGAACAATCCAACAAGAGTAAACATTTACACACCCAACACAGGAGCACCCATATATGTAAAGGAAATCTTGATTGACATAAAGAGAAAGATCAACAGAAATACAGTCATAGTCAGGGATTTTAACACCCCACTGACTTCAACGGATAAATCTTCCAGACAGAAAATCAACAAGAAGACAGCGGCCTTAATTGACACACTAGATCAAATGGATTTAAATAATATCATCAGAGCATTTCACCCCAAAATGGAAGAATATACATTCTTTTCCACTGCATGTGGATCCTTTTCTAGGATAGACCACATGTTAGGACACAAAACAAGTCTTGATAAATTCAAGAAGACCGAAATTATATCAAACATTTTTCTCTAACCATACTACAATGTAACTAGAAATTAGTCACAAGAAGAAAACTGAAAAATATACAAAGAAATGGAAGCTAAATAACATATTACTAAACAATGAGTGGGTTAATAATGAGATCAAGAAGAAATAAAAACAAACTTGGAAACAAAAATGAGAACACAACAATCCAAAGTATGTGGGACACAGGGAAAGCAGTCTTAAGAGGGGAATCCATAGCATTACAGGCCTATCACAAGAAACAATAAAAACTCAGATAAACAATCTAACTTCCCACTTAAGAGAACGTGAACTAGAACAACAAACAAAGTCTAAAGTGAGGAGAAGGAAGGAAATAAAGATCAGAGAAGAAGTAAACAAGATAGTCTTAAAAAATAATACAAAAGATCAATGGTCCATGAGCTGGTTCTTTGACGAGATAAACAAGATGGACAAATCTTTAACCAGACTCATTAAGATAAAAAAAAGGGACCCAAATAAATCATCAGAAATGAAAGAGAAGAACAAATGACACCAAATAAATACAAAGAATTATAAGAAAATATTACAAACAGCTATATGCCTACAAATTGTACAACCTGTATGTACTGGATGTAATGGACAAATTCCTATAAATATATTAATACAACCCACCAAAATAAATCAGGAATAATCAGAGAATCTGAATAGACAGATTATACCTAGTGAAACTGAAGCAGTAATCAAAAAACTCCCAAAAAACAAAAGTCCTGGACTGGATGGTTTCACAGGTGAATTTTACCAAACATTACTAGAAGAACTAACACCTCTCCTTCTCAAACTAATCCAAAGCATTCAAGAGAAGGGAAAACTCCCAGAGTTATTTTACAAGGCCATCATTCTCCTAATTCCAAAACCAGATAAAGATGCTACAAAGGAAGAAAATTGCAACCAATATCCTTGATGAAGACAGATGCTAAAACCATCTACAAAATACTAGCAAATTGAATTCAGCAATACATCAAAAAGATCATACACCATGATCAAGTGGGATTTATTCCAGGGATTCAAGGTTGGTACAATATTTGCAAATCAATAAACATGATATACCACATAGAGAAAATGATGTATAAAAACTACAAGATCATATCATTAAATGCAGAAAAAAACTTTTGGTAAAATTCAGTACCTATTTATGATAAAAACTCTAAGTAAAGTAGAAATAGAGGGAAAAATGCCTAAACATAGTAAAGGCCATATATGACGAACCCACTGCCAGCATCATACTCTGAGGGCAAAAACTACAAGTGTTCTGCTTAAGATCAGGAACAAGACATGGATGTCTGCTTTCACCTCTCTCATTCAACATAGTACTGGAAGTCATAGCAACAACAATATGACAAGAAGAAGGAAAAAAGGTATCTAAATTGAAAAGGAAGAAGTAAAACTATCTTTATTTGCAGATGACCTGATACTGTACATAGAGAACCCTAAAGATTCCACTGAGAAACTACTGGTACTGATCAATGAATTCAGCAAAGTAGCAGGATACAAAACTAATATCCAGAAATCAGGTGCATTTTTATATGCCAATAATGAACTATCAGAAAGGGAAATTAAGAAAGCTATCCTATTCATATTTGCTTCAAAAAGAATAAAATACCTAGGAGTAAGTCTAACCAAAGATGTAAAAGACCTGTTCTCAGAAAATTATAATATACTGAAGAAAGAAATTAAACGAGATACAAATAAATTGAAGCACATGCCATGTTCATGGATAGGAAGAATTGCCATCATTAAAATCTCCATGCTAACCTAAGCAATCCATAGATTCACTGCAATTCCTATCAAGATTCCAATAACATATCTTACAGACCTAGAACAAATATTTCAAAAATTTATACTGGAACCACAAAAGGCCTTGCATAGCAACAGCAATGCTGAGAAAGAAGAACAAAGCTAGAGGAATCATGCAACCTAATATCAAACTATACTATAAAGCCAAAGTAATCAAAACAGCATGGTACTGGCATAAAAACAGACAGACAGATCAATGGAACAGAATGGAGAGCCCAGAAGTAAACCCACACCTTTATAATCTATTAATATTTCACAGAAGAAATGAGCACACACAATGTGCTAAAGATTCTTTATTCAATAAATAGTATTGGGAAAATTGGACAGACACGCACAAAAATTAAACTAGACCACCTTCTTACACCACAAAAAACAATGGACTCAAAATGGATTAAAGACTTAAATGTCTGACCAGAAACCATAAAGGTCCTAAAAGAAAACATAGGCAGTAAAATCTTGGATATTGCTTCTATCAGTGTTTTTTTTTTTTCTGATATATCTGCTCGGGCAAAGGAAACAAAAGAACAAATAAATAAATGGAACTACATCAAACTACAAAATTTTTGCACAGCAAAGGAAATCATCAAAAACATAAAAAGACAATGCACAGAATGGGAAAATATATTCCCTGAGACATCTGATAAGGGGTTACTATCCAAAATTTATAAAGAACTTATAAAATTCAACACCAAAAAACCAATCCATTAAAAAATGGGCAATGGACCTGAATAGACAATTCTCCAAGGAGGACACACAGATGGCCAACAGACATATGAAAAGATGCTCAATGTAACTGATTATCAGAGAAATGCAAATTAAAACACAATGAGACATCACCTCACACCAGCCAGCATGGCTATCATCAATAAATCAACAAAAAACAAGTGCTGGCGAGGATGTGGAGAAAAGGGAACACTTTTGCATTGGTGGAAATGCAGATTGGTGCAGCCACTTCGGAAAGCAGTATGGAGTTATCTCAAAAAACTAAAAATCGATCTGCCTTTTGACCCAGTGATGCCACTTCTGGGAATATATCCAAAGAAACCCAAAACACTAATTTGAAAGAACATCATAATACCCCTACGTTCACTGTAGCATTAACATTGCCAGATACAGAAGCAACCCAAGTGTCCATCAGTAAATGAGTGGATGAAACAACCATGGTACCTATACATAACAGAACAGTACTAGGCCATAGAAAAGAAAATTATACCATTTGCTACAGCATGGATGGACCTGGAGAACATGCTAAGTGAAATAAGCAGTCAGAGAAAGACAAATACCATATGATTTTATTCATACATGAAATCTAATGTACAAACTGAACTAACAAGCAAAAGACAGACAGACTCATAGATGGAGAGCAGGCTGACAGCTCTGGGGGTTGGGGGCATAGGGGGTGGAGGCATTGAGCAAAAAGGAAAAAAGGGCTCAAGGACACGGACAACAGTTTGGTGACTGTGGGGGAGGAAGCAGGGAATAAGGGGCATAAATTATAATGAAAAAAAAAAGAAAATGATTTTTAAAATGCTATCTGAATCAAGGATGGAAAATACCTGTTATATTTAATTTACTCTTCTATCCCATTTTATATTTATTTACATACATAAATAAATATATATACACACATATCATACACACACACACACACACACACACATTTCTCACTGACAGGTGTGGTCTTAGAAGGTTTTCCCAGCCCAGAACTCCAGTTAGTCACAACCACTTGGCCTGAGTTGACACACGAGAAACCTACTTGCTATACCTGACATCTAAATCATCCTAAATACGGAGTTTTCATTTTTTAAAAAAGAAAAGAAAAACAGATGTAAGAAAAGAATTTGAAGGGCAAAAGATAGTTTGGTTTTTTTTTTTTTTAAGAGCTACAGTCCACACATTTACTCAAGATGTCTGGTTTATAAATTAACAGAATCTTGGCTTTTCTTCTTCCCCCTGCCCACTGCCAAACTATTTGTCTCACAGTAAATTTATCTGCAGATCCAAAAAGAAGAAAATCAAACTGGCCAATGTTTCATAAGACTGGTAAAAGAATGTTGCTAAAACCAAACAGAATTGTTTTTAATTATCTTAATCACAAACCAAGAATGGGCTACTGTTTCTCTCCACAAAAGGGAATGTATATGCTTTTCCTAAGCACATCCTTCCTGACCTTGCTGATTTTCCTTAATTTTGTTACTTCTTTTGTGGTTTATTTTTCTAAACTTGATTTCTCTCAACCTGATTCCCAAACATTCCAGCCTAACATTCTCTGCAAACTAATTTCTGGGAGCTGCTGAGGACTTCACGTTGCCTATTTACAATGACTGGCGGACATACCCTTCTCAGCTGACTGTGCCTCAACACTTCGTTGTGCAGTTACTGACACTATTCATTCTTTTCAGGCCTAGATTTAGCTGATCAGGGCAACAATTGAGAAGATGAACAGGTGAAGCAAGAGGTACAGAAGCTGATGCAAAAATAACTCTAGCCTTGAGGTGTCCTTGAGGTGTCCTTATCGGAAGCTGGGTGGACAGAAGCCAAAGTGGGAGTTAGCTGCTACACAGGTACAGAAAGCTCCTGGGGGCGAGCCTGTCCTTTGCTACTTATTTTAAGTGAATCAATGCTGTCACGTAGTCCGTGGCCAGGATCAGCCCAACTGGCTCTACGAAGCAAGGCCCTGTTTACTGCAGAGCACTTTTTAATTCCCCTGGGAGAAAACAGAACGCATTAGTAAAATTGTAGTTGAAAGGTCAAAATTTTGACCTGAGCATTTATTTACTTTGCAATGTGAGAAAGTCATTTAAGTTCCTTATAAATTAGAGAAATGTTTACTGCTCTAGTGCTATTGCTTAGGTAAAGGTGACAGGTAAGTACCGGGGTGTCCAACCCGTGATGAATGCGGCCCAACACAAAATTGTACATTTACTTAAAACCTTTTTTTGGCTCATCAGTTTTTGTTAGTGTTTGTATATTTAATGTGTGGCCCAAGACAACTCTTCTTCGAGTGTGGCCTGGAGATGCCAAAAGGTTGGACACCACTGACTGTAGACCTTAAAATGCTTCTATTTGAGTGGCAATTCTTAAAAACACTTGTGACAAATAGGTAGCTTTGTAAAAAGGGCTTGGCGGCAGCCTCTACTCAATATATCCCAGCTCTCCTTTTTATTTTGCTTGTCTCTCCTTTAAGACAAACATTAATATACATCCCATTTTACTAAAATTTTAATATTTAGCGTCTTACAAAGTTAGTTATTTGCTTTCCCTACTGCCTTCTGTGTAATCAGGCCAAAAGGCCTCATACTTCCCTCCAGCTACATTCTAGACTAGGAGCACAATAGCATTGTGTTCAGCTTCTAACAGAGTCCAGGACTGTTTCAGTCACACAAAACTTAAAAACAAATACTGCATCTAGCTTATCTATTATTTCCTATATTTTTTCCCCTGGCTGATGGAGGAAGTAAGTTGGGAAGGAAAATAAGCCAGTTCACCAACGATAACCACTTTTCTAATTCTGAATTTTAAAATTGCATTACATATAATCATATGTATTTGCTTAGATCTAATACGATGGCTCTTAAAAAGAAAAAGTTTAACTATTTTATTCATTCACTGATAAAGCCAATCTTATTACTACTTGGAGCTTCCTTAAAATCATTTAAATGGGACTGCAAGATCCAAAGGAAAACAACTCTAAATTTCCATAAAATATCCTTCACCATAAAACACCAATACACCTTCACACACATCTAGTCACAGTTGCGCACCCCCACAGCTCTAGCCCCATGCCCATCTTCTCTGTTTCTGGAACATGCTGTACTCTTTTCTGTGTGTCTCTGTGTGTTTTTGCATATGTTGGTTCTCTGAGCTTGACAGTTTTTCTTTAAACATAGTTGAGTTCCAATGTCACCTTTTTGGAGGACATTTTCTTGAATCATATAAAGGGTCAGATGCTCTCCCATTTTTATTTTCCAAACATGTACTTGGTACCTCCTCTATGACATCTATCAGACACAGTCACTGCTTTTAGATGTCTATGATAGAGACCGACTTAAACTTCCTTCGAGGCAGGAAGAGTAGATGTTTTAGGACTGACTATAGTGAACACAGGTAAGTTTTCTGTCTCTGAGCATGCCTCGTTAGCATTGTCCTGTGTGTAATAACTGAACCTATGTTGCACTAAAGAGGTATACAAAAATTTCTTCTTTGTTCAATATTCCTATTCACTATTTGCTAATTTACACTCTGAATGAACAACTCTGATAGAAGTCAAGGAAAAAATTTTGTTGGACAATGTTAAAAGAGAAAAACTGATGATACTTCATAGAAATTGGCAACTCCACCATTTCGATAATCATTAGGGGGCTTATAATTATTAAAAAATCACAAAAATAATCATTTTTGAGCTTTGTATATTTCCTTTTACTACATATTCAAAATAGTTTCATATTTCTAAGAAGTCATATGATCTAATATTGTTATTATTCAGATCAAGGTTATTATCATATAGCAAATAGTAGTTAACAATGTTGCATGAGTATAAATATATAAACAATTCTCACTTTAATTCACCTGTTTCCTACCCCTTCAAATCAAGCTTTATAAAAACCATTGAAAGGAAATACTAAACTGTTATATTTTATTCTATCTTCTTTCTTTGCTTACCTTCCAGCAGAGTTTCAAAGAGCTAAATGCTTTAAATGGAGGAGAAAAATAACATACACCCTTAATACATAGCAAAACGTCTTAACTAGTTTTTCTTCATCTTGCTACAATTTTCTCCAAGCAGACAAATGTTCCCCAAATTTGTCTCAAACTCCAAAACTTCTTCCATCTGTTTCCTTCTCTCTCAACAGAGCCCAGAAATTTGCAGTCCAAACCATTTCCCGAGCCCATCAGTGTACTCCAGTCTTATTACCCACCGTCCTTAGGCTCAACTCTTTATAATTGTGATCAACTTCGCTTCTCAGGGCAATCAGAAGAAACTCAGTACTCGCATTCTGCTCAACAAGAGAGGATAGAGAGGTAAGGAGAATATTTATTCTTTAAAAAAGAATTCAGCCCTGACTGGTGTGGCTCAGCTAGTTGGGCCTTGTCCTACAAGGCAAAGAGTCGCTGGTTCCCAGTCAGGGCACATACCTGGGTTGTGGGTTCAGTCCCTGGTCGGGCACATACGAGAGGCAGCCTCTCTGTGATTCTTTCTCACATCGATGGTTCCCTCCCTCTCTGTCTCCCTCTCTTCCCCTCTCTCTAAATATAAATAACATCTTAAAAAAAAAACAATAAAATAAACAAAGGAGAATCCAGGGGAAGAACTGGAGAACACCATAATATTTATAATTAACTTCTCATATTCCTGCTCATTTATCTTTAAATTTACAAACAAAAAAGGCCCATGAATATTAGAAATGTATTCATTCAGCAAATATTAATGAAACACCAAGTATATATCAGCACCCAGGATAAACCCTAGAGATACAGCAGTGAACCACACAACAACAAAAAAGCATTTTGTATAACATGCTAGATGTTATAAAGTGCTATGAGGAAAATAAAGCTGAGTAAAGGAGACAGAGAGTGCTGTTGGGTGAACAGCTGCTATTATTTTTAAGAAGTTCAAGGAAAGCTTCCCTGAACAGAGGAGAGTTGAGTAGAGACATGGAGTGAGGCACACAAATATTTGGGGTGTTAGCATTCCTAGTAAAGGATAAAACTACAGAAGCCCTAACAGGAGCATGGGCAATGTGTTCAAAGGGAAATAAGAACAACATGGATAAATGAGAAAAAACATGGACAAGCATATCTGGAATTGAGGTCAGAGAGTTAAAAGGACAGGACAGGTAGGGCTGAGCATATCACTGAGAGGACAGAGGCTTTTCCACTGACAGAGATGGAATCCAGCAGAGGCGTGACAATGATCTGTTTTCCATTTTTAGAGGAGCCCTCAGGCTGCTGGGTAGAGAGGAGACTTCAGGAGGTCAAGGGTGGAGAGGAAGCTGCTGAAGTAATCCAAGGAAAAGTTGTGCGTGACTTAAGCCAGGATAACAGTAGTGAAGGCACTGAGAAATGGTCAGTTCAATATCTCTTACAGGAGGATCTGTGCACTGATTGAATGTGTGTAAGAAAAAAGATTCAAGAAAGACCAATGTATTTGGCTTAAGCATAAAAAAATGTTATATAATGACATGAAGAAAACTGAGCTCACAATGACTTAATGTTTTTATTTTTTGTTTAAATAAAAAAAAATCTTGCCTATATTCATTCTCTAAGAGGGCGAAACAGTCATTCTTCCTGCACCAGGTGTTAGTAATCACCATGTAGAATGGCCACCTTCCATGACTAACAGTTATTTCTTGTCAAAGGCGCTTTGCTTCTGCCTGCTTCAGCCTATGAACAACCAAGCACAGACCCTGGGTCAATGAGAGGAAAACACTTTAGACGAATCTGATCAAAGCAGGGCTTGACAAGGTACTATGGTAGGGGAGCAGCCAGACACCATTTAAATCACAGTGAAGACCTTTAAAAATATATTTCAGACCAATAAAATTTAGCTACCTGTTTTATAAAGAAGGAAGAGCACAGAGTAAAGATGATCGATTGGAGGGGGTGGGGGCGGGCAGGGATGGATAAGTCTACAAGTGCCTAGGAAATGGCCCTTTTTTGGGGGGGAGAATGAATGGTGTTCTAATGTCTAAGCACAGTTGGCCAAATTTAAATCTTAATTTTGGATTGCAATTTAAGTTACCTGTAGTTTGGATAAATATCAAAGACAACATTATCACCCTGCAAAGAAGGAACAATAACACTTCGTACTGAGTCATTCATCACTGTTCAATTTTCATGTGTTTGCCTACAAGCATAAGTTTTCATAAGGATAGTTTCTTCATGCCATCAGAAAAAGATAGAACTTGTACAAAAAGCCTATATACTAAATATGTATATTTAAAGTTTTTCGAAGGCAATAAACTAACCCAGTAGCATGGGCAGGAAGTGCCCACTGCATCACTGTCCTTTCAGTCTAAAAACCGTAGAAGGAACTTCTAAAGCCACATCTTTGCAGCAGTGGTCACCCACTCACTATAGGGAGTTGTTCATTATTGCAGAAAACTTCTAGTAGTAGTTCTCCCTTTATTTCAGAGCTGCCTTCCAGGAGGGAATACTAATTCTCTAATCACCCCTAATTGTTTGAAGATAGAATGAATAAGGGACAGAAACTGTTTCAGGTAAAGAGAGAACTTCACTGATGGAGAAAGAAAATACTTCCCTTTTGCCAAGTTAAAAAGGTTCGTATTTAGAGTGCAATGGTAGACCATGGAGAAGTCACGTAAAACTTGAACTTCATGCAAGAATGGTGGGACCCTACAAAGGAATCGGGGCTCCTGCCTGGATGAGGGAGGAAGCCCGGGCAGGCATGGATGGGGCTACTCAGTCTAAGCAGAGGCTAGAACCTGGGAGGTGAGCCAGCCCAGGCCACGCAGCTGCGGGCAGCAGCACTGCAGCCAACCCCACCCTTGGGCTCGCACACAAATAAGCCCAGCAGAGGCCGAAAGAGGGAGAGAGTGACACCACAAGGGACAGAATCTGGGTAACCCCGACGACTGCCTGTTCTCAGGGTCCATCCTGTTGAGCAGTGTGGACATTCTTCAGGGAGGTTTCTACCCAGGCAGAAATGATGGGAAAATAGCTACACAAAAGGAACCCATTTCAGTTTTTTAAAATATTTTAAACAGAAATTTCCTGTCACATGATTACATTTCTACCACAAGGTAGCATTTCATTCCTCTTTGAAAGAATTAATTTTTCATTAATACACTGTAGAATACTGGAGGGAAAAAAAAAACAGTGACTTAACACTACTAACAATTTAAAATAACAAATCCAAATCCACGCCTGTCTCTACAATGTTATCTTCCATGGAAAAACAAGTCGCACCCACTCCCCCCGAACTTTGCTAAACCAAGATTGGGACGTTTTTGTTTGTTTGAGCAGAATGGTGCTCCAAGCATCAGCACTAGAAAAGGATTAGTAGTAAACATTTCTGGGATTAGTTTAACACCAGAAGCAGAAGGAAAAATGAAAACTGGCTTTCTTTCTCTGCTTTCCTCCCTTCAGTGACTGAACTTTCAAACTTTTCTAAATGTTACTAAAAATGAGTCAGAGGAACAGAACTATTAAACAAATTTGTATTTCACAAGCCCAGAAGAAGCCTCCTAGAAAAAGCAGACCACATGAACACAGGACATATTTTTAATAGTTAAGCAGAAAAATAATGTGAACCTGATTCTGAACTTTAAAAAAAACCAAACTGCCACTTCACTGTCCCTCAGCATGCTGTATTGTAAACTGACCTCCACATCTGGGAAAAAGAAGGAAAAAAAAAAAAAAAAAAAAACAGAGGAGAAAGATACACTAGAAAAATGAAACTACTTACCTTGATCTGTGGACATGATTTCACATATGCTGATAATTAGTCCACTCTGGTTTGATAAGAAAATACTTGGCCTCACTCTTTTAAACTTCATGTGATAAAATCTCACTCCTGGCTGTAAAGCCTCTGGTAGATTGGCGACCACACACATCAGCCAGGAGCTCCGAGAGGAGCACTTTGTACTTCAGGGCATTCTTTACTCAGACAACCTCATGCATAATATGCCACACCTCCCAGAGGAAGGGCTGCCGCAGCGTTTTCAAGAGACCAAGTATATGAGGATGGAGAGACTGCTATATATTACAGTAAAATAAACAACAACGGAGGCACATGGAAGCCTCAAATGCACTAAAAATACATTTGGGAATAGGATGGTTTAGAGACTAATTCCTTAACCATTAGTAATGGTCTAAAAAAGCCTACATGAAAACAGTTTGTTTCCACTTTAACTGGGTACAGAGGTTACAGAATCAGGATTCACAGGCTTAAATGTTACAATGTCCTTTTAAGTGATCTCAAGTGTTGCTTTGCCACCTAACACTTTCCATTTTAGCCATAGTCATTGACCTTGGTAAATCAATAGTGCAGAGTAAGTAAATACTACTCATGAAAGTTCCTCAAGAAACCAAGTTCTGTATGTTATTTCAGAACATTGTTTAACTCATAAAATATTTATTACTCCTTTCTGTGTATCTTAGAAATCTTGTATCATTTAATCAGTACTTGATAATTTTCTCATGACCCTGAAAAATGAGAAAATGTCAATTTAAATATTTATAAAATCAAAATGATGTCACTCAGGTCACTTGTATGGTATTTAACACACTATCTGGTCCCGTCTCCCCTAGAATTTATATTTCTCACAAGGTCCCAGGGGTCACTGACACTGCTGGTCCGGACTGTATTTCAGGGGCCACACTAGGAGAACCACCAGGGCAGAGGCTTGCTTGTTTAAGGTCTGCACGCACTCACTCAAAGTAAGCTAACGCTTCCTTTGTGCCTAAAGCTCTGGGTCATTTGCACCTGCTTAGGAATTGCACTTGCTAAGGGCAAGGCTCAGGATGCGGTATGAGGGAGGCTTATGCATAAATTCAAAGAGGACACACTGTAGCTTCTACCTGCTCATCAGGAAATGGAGTTATCAACTTGACAATACTTTTATTTTATTTTATTTTATTTTATTTTATTTTATTTTATTTTTCAATTACAGTATATAGTCAACATTATTTTATATTAGTTTCAGGTGTACAGCATAGTGGTTAGACACTCATGTACTTTATAAAGTGATTCCCTCCATGTTTCCAGTACCTACCTGGCACCACACATACTTGTTACAATATTATTGACTGCATTTCCTATGCTGTACTTTACATACCTGTGACTACACTGTAACCACAAATTTGTACTTCTTAATCCCTTCACCTATTTTACCCAGCCCCCCCGGCAACCATTAGTTTGTTCTCTGTATCTATGACTCTGCTTCTATTGTTTATTATATTCATTAGATTCCACATATAAGTTAAAATTATGTTATTTGTCTTTCTCTGACTTATTTTACTTACATAATATCCTTTAGATCCATCCATGCTTTTACAAAAGGTAAGATTTCCTTTTTTTTTTTAACAGCACAGCAGTACTCCCTGTATAAATGTACCACACTTCTTTGTCCACTTGTGTATTGATGGGCACTTGCATCGCATCCATATCTTAGCTACTGCAAATATCTAAGGCTGGCTGCAGTGGGCACAGGAGTGCATTGCATATATCTTTTTGAATTAGTGTTTTGGGTTTCTTCTGATAGATACCCAGAAGTGGGATTGCTGGTTCATTATCAACTTCATAATTCTTAATAAATTTGTTTGCATATTAGGCATGAATAGGTTTTAAAACTAATCTAAAAAAACAGACTTTAGAGTAAAGGAGTCAAGGAAAGAGAAGAAAACTGAATTGTCTTTTATTTCCTTTACAAACTCTACCCATGTGTTTAAATTTTACTGTGGCAGACCCTGGCCGGGGGGCTCACTTGATCGGAGCATCATCCTGTACACCAAAAGGTTGCAGGTTCAATTCTCAGGGCACATAACTAAGTCGGAGGTTTAATCACAGTTGGGCCATGTACAGGAGGCAGCCGATCAATATCTCAATGCCTTTCTCTTTCTTTCTCCCTCTCTCCCCTGCCTCTCTCTCTCTCTCTCAAATCAATAACAAAATAAATGTATCCTCAGGTGAGGATTAAAAAAAAATTTCACTCTTGCAGGAAAACTGTTTATATTTGATTCCAAGGCCACTTAACCTTGGTAAATTTCAGTAATGTAAAAAACAGAACACTTTCCTGTCATTAAAATGGCCCAACTTCTGTACTTCCTGAGCTTTGATAGCAATGTTTAAATTATAATCTCAGGTTTGGTTTTCAAACAAATCCCATTTCTTTTTTTTTTTTTTAATAGCTAACGCTTACTTTGTGCCAGGTGCTACGTTAAGCACTTTCCATACAGCATTTCATTAAATCTTCACTCCAAGGTAATAATAATTCATCACTATTTTACAGAAGAGAACCACTCTCTGTAAAAGGAATGACACAGGTAAGGCAAGGAATAACCATTTATTAGCCTTTCGCAGAAGAGACTACTAAATTTCAGAGGTTAAAAATCTTTGCCAATTACACTAGTAAAATAACTTCTGAGAAATTTAATTCACTTTTACACAATAAATTAAGATAGCATCCACTTTTGAATCTTTATGGATAAAAACTAGAAAACCAAAACATGCTTTACAGCCAGAAAGTTTTAATTAAGATCAACTATAACTATTACCATTGACCCTCATTGTCCACAAGTAGGTGATCTGCAATTGTTTTCAGCAGCTACCACCAACCTGTGACTACAAAAATTCTAGGCTCCCCACTGGTAGCCATGGCCGTTTCTCATAAACTTAAACATGCATTTCCTTATGACCCAGCAATCACACTCCTAGGAACTTACCCAGATGAAATGAATACCAACATTCACACAGAAGCCTGTACACGAATGTTTACAGATGCTTTATGCACAATCACCCAAACCTGGAAATACCCAATTGTCCTTCAATTAGCAAATGGATAAACAAACTATGTTAAATCTATACAAAGGCACAGCACTCAGCAATAACAAAGGATGAGTTCAGGGCACTCATATGTGCGTTAGAAAGAAGCTAACTTAAAAGGCTACACAGATATGATTCCATGGGACATTCTGAAAAGGTAAGCCTGCAGAGGACTGAGATAGATCCGAGGTGGCTGGGGGTGGGGAAGGGACCGATTGCTTACAAAAGCACGTTCTGGAATTTGTAAAGCTAATGGGACTGCAGTGCGTCTTCATTGTGGTGGTGGTTACATGACTGTATGCATCCTCAAAAATCAAAACTGTCCCCTAAAAGGGTGAATTTTACTGTATATGAATTACCCCTTAAATTTTTTAAAAAATGAGCAGCAAATAAAAGTAATTTATTCTTTAAAAAATCAAGAGGCTATGAAATGAAATGAATGGTTTGTCTTGGATAATGTAAATTCAAAACTAAGTAATTTTTGGTATATCGATTACCTTTCTCATCATCAATAGTAGAGATAATCACTAGTTCACTGTATCTGATTCCTGTGATTTAAAAAAGTCATGACAGACTTCCAGTCAAAATGTCAGAACAGGTAAACATTGTGCTCGCCTCCTCCCATGATCTCATCAAAATGATAACTAAATCAGAATAAACACTGAAGAACTATATGAAAATGAGTGGAATGAAATTCCTATAACCTAGGGTATAAAGAAGAAGCTACATTATGACCAAATGCTAACTATAATCGAAAAATAAGAAGGAAAGAGATCCAAGATAGCGGCAAAGTAAAGTTACTGTCACTTCATCCCAAGAACGAACTGGAATTACAAGTGTATATAAACCAATTGACCTGACTAACCAATGGAAGTGTAGCTGATTAGAAGTCATATAACCAAGGATTTACAGAAGCAGAATCCAGAGGGTACCTCAGCTGCAACTGAGGCAGCAGATTGTCAGGAAGGAGGAAACTCCAGAGATAAAGGCTAAGCCTTAGGCTAAGGTAAAGGACATCGATACAGGACAGAGACCCTGTTCTAAGACTAATTGTTCCCGAAAAGCACTGAATCATGGTGACTCACCTGTGCAAAAGATGCTACATGACCCCTGCTTCATTATAATGGCATCATAATAAATTAACATCATGCAACCCCCTTCCCTGGTGGCCAACCAAGGAAAATCATGGGAGACCACATGCGCAGGTGCATGGGAGACCAGTAGCTTTAAAGTAATATAATTACTTATGCATGCACAATAAAACCCTGCAAAAACTATCCAGGAAAGATCCGCCCTATAACAGAATCCCTCCAGCCCCTGAGGTCAATTTCTGCTCAGAGTTGGCCTGCTCCCATGTTCTATGGAGTGTACTATTGCTTAATAAATCTGCTCTCCCTCTTTCTACTATAAACTCTCTGGGTGTGCAGTTCAATTCTTTGTCCGCAATCACCAAGAACCTGGTTACCTGTGTCCACCTGAGACACAAAGACTTCATCTGAAGACTGAGGCTTCTCAACCCCACACCAGTTCCGGAGCCCGGAGCACCAGAGCTGGGTGTAGAAGGTAATATAACATCTGGTTGTACAAATCTGCAGGGATGCTGTTGGCCAGGGAGAGAGAAGAGTCTGCTAGAACCCAGGTGCCCTCTTAAAGCGCCAGCACACAAAATCTCATTCTCTGAGACTCACCCTTGGTTCCAGTTGGAGGGAGGGTAGCTCAGAGAAACAGGGATAGACACCAGAGTCACTGCGCTGAGTTCCTGTCCCACACAGCAGGCATCATCTTTCTCAGTCCTTCAGAGGAATCAGCTGCTTGGGCCCTGGTCTAGATGTTCAGGAGGACTTAGACATTGGCAGTGACCTGGGGCAAGGGCCATTGCCCCCTCACCTTCCCAAGAGCCTGACTAGAGCCACGCCCTGATAGGAGATCCATTAGCCCCACCCTCTCAACGCCTAGCAGCCCTACCATGCCAAGCTTGGACTCTAGAAGGTCCAGGCAGACTCTGGGAGAGACTGAGTGGTGTGACTCAAGGACAGGGGCCATTTTTCCCTAACATGCCTGACCGGTGCAGCAGAGACCTCCTGCACACAGCCAAATCTTGTTCCGTTTGGGCCTGAGAATCTCGGCTGGCCTCCCCATGATGACTCCCTGGTTTTGCGCACCACAATGGTCTGTGGGCACCCAGCAAGGGGAAGCTAGCCTTGGTGAACCCTGGGACTTTGGCTGAGTTACCTCAGACTCAGCACTGGTACCAAGTTTGAATCTGTACCAGTCTGGCAAACACCATTCGCCCCTTACCTGGTGACTCGCTGAGAACCTGCCTCATACCATTTGCTTACTGCCAGAGGCTCTTTCAGTGACTGAGCCTAACAGGCAGCCAACAGGCAGAGGCAGATGGAGGTGGATCTCAGGGTGCCTTGGGCCTTTTGCTGACCTGCTCCTGGGCTTGGTGCCAGTGGCAACTAGCCTTGGTGGCAACTTGGTCCTTCCCATTCACACCCAGGCCCAACAGAGGCAGCCACAAACTGTGGGCTGATTTGTATCTCCATACCGGTTACCCAGTGCCAGTCACAGGCAGCTTCTGACATTGCTCTGCCCCAGAGTTTCTCCCAAGAGGCCCCAGAACCAAAACACGCAGTGACAAGCTTACAACAACATCAGAGCAGGATACAATTAGCTTCAAAAGCAACATATCCAAAGGGAGATCTCGTCAGGTACCAGACTTTGCTGAGGCAAATTCTGCTTTGTGTGGTGAGTATCTGCAGAGCAGCTTTTCTGCTGTGGTTGGGGTGATTCTCACAGTCAGCCAGCCTGACAGTTGACACCATGCATGGCCAGAGACTCACGTAACCCACACAAAGGTGGGGAGGAGATTGGGGGACTGGGTGAATGAGGTGAAAGTATTTAAAAGACCTGATTGGTAGTTACAAAATGGTCATGGGGATGTAAAGTATAGCATAGGAAATATAGTCAATAACATTGTAATAACTGTGTATGGGGCCAGGTGGATACAAGAGGAAGTATATCAAAGGAAATCCTTTGTAAAGTATATGATTTTCTAACCACTATACTACACACCAGACACTGATATAAAGTAATACTGAATGTAAACTATAATTGAAAAAAATTTAAAAATGAACAAAAAAAATTAAAAATAAAATATAAAAAAAAAACAAAAAATCTTGAAAAGTAAAAAATGACCTAATTACCTGCCCCCAAAATGTTCACTTGTGAATACAGACGTTTATGGTGGTATAATTAAAAGGCCCTTTCAAATAAATGTTTAGGTAATTTAGTTAGCTTAGTAAAAGACTATTTGTCAAAGATATCAGTCCTGAAGAATAACCTGAAATCCATGCTAAACAACTCACAGCTATTCCCAAAACACCCTGTGCCCTGGAGACTTACGGGCTGTCGCCTTGCTCTCAGGCTTCCCACCCAGCAGAGCGGGTTGTTTCTTCACAAATTCTGTTGAATAAAGAACTTAGAAAGTTCTGCCAAACATTCACATGCTATTTCATAACTACTTTTTTTTCATTATATTGAACTTAGTTTACTTTTTATTAAAGGCTATCTGTGTTATTTTTAATAGTTTATACCAGTTCTAGTGGAAATAATCTAAAAGAAAAATTTGCCACTTGTGCTTCCTGAATTAAAATGTATTAATCTGTGTCATTTTTTTAAAAGGTGGCATGAGGGGAGGGGGACTAAGTTCTCTGCACCACATTTGGTATTTAAAGCCACCTGGCACACCATTTGTCATGTAATTGAAAACTTCCACGCACAAATGGCAAAGTTGGCTTCGATAATTATTTACTAATACACCTTTTGGTAATAACGGGACGATTATACCCAGCGAACGTTAATACTTCACTTGGCTCAGAGAGAACAAGAAACAGGAAAAATAACTGAAGTGCTTCTGAGCAAAGCCCTCAGACCAATGCTCCAACGCTGTTTGACCGAAAGGCCTGCTCCACTTTCATAAAATGAAACTCATCTGACCCGTAATCTATTTCACACTCTTTAGTCTTCTAATAACAACCTAATAAAATTGAATACTGGCTTAAAGGACACAGTTTAATTAAAAAAAAAAAAAAAACAACTGATGCGTAATTTTCATTTTGCATGTCTGTAAGCCTTACTGAAGTGAGGCCTGGAAATTCTGGAACACACGCCAGGTAAATCCTGTTGCTTGAATATTTTGGTACCAAACTATTTTTATGCAGATCTTCCAAGCAAGCCTATTATTTCTGAATCTCTATTCTTAAATTTAAATGTGAATTTAAGGTAAATTTTTATATTAATTTTTTAGTAAGATGGTCAGTTAAAGTCCTAACCACGCAGTACAGTGCAAGTACACACTGACTCTCAAACCGGGGTTCCTAGAGGGAAGACAGCACAGTCTTAAACTCTGCCCATTCCGGGTTCTAATTAAATTCCATTACTCCATTACCACTTCGGAAGCCCGTGGAAAGCTACCCATCTTTCCATGACATGTGACTAGGGACAGTTTGTATATTTTGGGTACGTGATGTAGGAGAAGAAACTTTGTATTTCAAATGTTATCTGACTTTAATGACTCTCTTCTAATAAAGAGTATACAACCCCAGAAAATAAAATCACTCTTTCCTAACCTCAACTACGGAATTGATCCCCATGCCCTGACTTATGGGGTGCCTGACCTTATCTGCAGGGATATCCTAAACATCACTCATTTCATTTGTTTATGTACTCAGTTCAGCGGTAAACACAGTTTTAGTTGGAGATATTTCTTCCGTTTTGGCATTTTCCCCCATCATGGTCCCCTTTTCTCTAGGTTTGGTGTGCCTTTTATCCAATTTTGTTTTTATACTAATCCAGGGTAACTGACATTATGTAAATTCCAAGCAGAAACAAAGTTGATGGATAAATACGGTATTTGTTTCTTCTTTCATTATGACCATTATTATTTTTAGAGAACCTCTTTGGATTCTACACGATGAACGCCAAGTAACCACCCTACACTGGAAGAGCTACGTACTTCCTGTAAGTAAATCACATTCACATCATTAAGCAGTTGATTCAGAGATTTAAAATACAATTCTCATCTTGCTACCACCTAGATTTATAACTTTCCTACCCAAAACTCTTAAGTGTACCATTCTTAGCTTTCATAATAGCTTCCTTAAAGAGCATACACAGAGCATTTAACGTTATGCTGGGCAAATGACGGATGTTCATTCTCTTCTCTGTCAATCCCCTCCTGTCAGTCATTCTGCTTCTCCCATCTTACCACAGGGTCACTCTTCCCAGATGCTTTCTCCAGCAATTTAGTGTCCTTCACCTGCCTCTCTTTCTTCCATCCCTATCGTGACAATGTCCACACATAGGGATCTAGTGGGAAGCTGCCATGTATTGTGAGCAAATTATGACAGCAACATTTTAATGGCCACAGACTTTCAGTAAATGAAGATGGAAGGGTTTCAGGGGTGATGGTGGTGATGGAGGTGGAACAAGGGAAGGTACTAATGTCACAGAACTGCAGACTTAACAAATGGCTACAATGGTAAATTTCTTTACCACAATAAAAATTACTGCAACTAGAACATTTTTCCGCCATTGATTTATGCTGCCCAGCCAAGCTGCCTCTGCTGTGCCCCAATCTGTTTGTCCATGCTTATGAATTCCCTGTCAGAGACCCTCGAATGCCTGTACTGCTCCTTTGCATTTTTCTCTTCCTTCAGCTTCTATGCTGGACCACTGACTCGCTCCGGGGCTGAACTCCTCCACTATGCGGGCGATTCTGAAACATCTATTTCCAGTACCAATCTCTCTTTCCAGCTTCATGTTCTCACTTCCATGTGTCTGGAAGCTATCTCCTTTAGCAAAGAAGGAAAGTTTGAACTTCATCTTGAAGAATAAGTGAGATTTCATTAAGCAGCTAAAGGTGGAGGGGAAAAAAATCTTATTTCAGGTCTGCAGTGCGGAAATCTGAGGCAGATTTGCAAACTTCGTGATGGTCAGTAGAAATGTTCCTCCCTCACCAGCTGGTATCCTCAGTGGCTGTTTGCTGACCTTAGAGTGAAGTCCAAACTCCATACAAGGCCTGAACGGTCTGTCCCCTACTTACCTTTCCAGCCTCATCTCTTGCCACTTCACTTTCAAAGTGTGTTCCCCAACTATGTTCCCTCTATCAATCATTGGTTTTGAGAAGTCAGGAAAAATGTTTTCTTTTCATAAATTTCCACAGGAACCTAACTATTATTTTTTCCAACTTTGAAATAATCATGTAGCTTCCAGAAAAGGCTCCTCTGAGGCTTTAAGAAAATAAAGCTTAGGCTGTGCCCTTGCCAGGTCAGACAAAGGGTAAAGCACACCCAGTCTTGCTACTAACTTGAGAGAAAAAAGAAACTTTTCTCTCTCTCTCATCAGCTGCCTCATGCAGATTTCTTTTAACGCCTGCCTTCCTTTCCCCAGGACCCTAATGCACACACAGCTTGCTGGAGTCCCAACAGCTGCTTAGGCCTTTTGTGTGGGCCCAGATATTCTTAAAGGACAAACTCCGAATGTTGAAAGAAACAGATACCCTAAATATAACCAACAACACCATCCTCTCTTTGCCAATCAGCCACTGTACCTATTTCTTGCCTTTTGTCCCACAGATGATGACACACTTCATCATGTACCTTTCTTTTTGAATCAATCTCAAAAGTATATTCCTGGAATAAAGAAAGTTCCAAAGAAAGAAATCTAGATCTAAGAGTGGATCCAGATTTCAGTAAGCTTTTATACAATTTTTAGCTCAGTTATCTCCTACCTTTCTGGTAGGAGATAAGATTAAGGATAAAAAGGGAGCTAATTTTTTTAATCCCATTTCTATCCTGTGGGCCATAACTGATAATGGGTACTTGATAAATTATAAGTTGGTTTGCTTGAAATTTTCTAATTATTATTCCAGCAATCTATATATTGTGAACTTTGCCAATAATAATGGACCAAAACAGGTTTTCGAGATTACACTAAGAATTGTAAAATACCCATATAGCCTTTTAAAACTTTAGGTTATACATTAGTCACTAGCAGAAACCAAGATAAACAATCTCATGTCAGTAAACAGCTCACTGTCCGTGGAGCACAGCGGATCTTTACCCTCTACATGGGGTAGAGAAGGCTAATGTGTTTAGTATCCAGGCCGATCACACAAAAGGGAAAATTAAGAGTTACTTGTGGCAAACTGGAGAATGATTTTTTTTTAATTAAAATTTTAAAACTCAAAAGCATTGGGTGGGTCAAAGAAAACTAGGAGTTTGAGATCCCTTCTAAATTGCTTTATCTGTTTATTTACAAAGAATTATTGAGCCCCTACTTGGGACTCAATATAGTGTATGTGGCACACTGCTAGGCACCTGGGAATTTTTTAGCAATTCCTGACCATCTCTTACTTGGAGTCTCATTTTCCTTCAGCCACATTATCCTTTTCAGTTCCTAGAGCCTTAACAAACTACTACAACAAACTGCTACTCTGACAATTTTCTATGACAAGAAGACAAACTTTAATAAAGGCCAAGGAGTCCCAAATGCTGCAGAACCAACAGATACTTGAAGGCTAAGGCTAAGTGAGCATGAGGTCGTGAACACTCCACTCGGAGCCCCCGGCTAAGTGAGCGTGAGGTCGTGAACACTCCACTCGGAGCCCCCAGGGTGCCCAGGCCCTTGAGGGACGCTTATCAAACTTAGTCTAGAAGCTATTCATCGCAGAAGAGATTCCATGTACACAATGATCAGAAAACAGAAAAATAAACCAAGGAAGAGCTGTATTATCAATCACTTTCACAGCAATATTTTTACGCCTATTCCAATTTTTTTAAAGGGAAATTAGCTTTACAGAAAATACTACACTAAGTCTTAACCTTGAGATCAGCTTACTCCTGAAGGAGCTATGCCTTTTTCTAATGAACAGAAAGAATTATTTTTAGAATTACTCAGACAAAAAGACAACACACACACACACCAGTAAAATGAAAGGTCTTTGGTTTCCATGTAATTGAGATTTGGGGTGGCCGTGGTTTCTGCCATCCACACGGAGATGCAGAAGGAGCCAGTCTGAGGGAAAGAGAGCATGCCTGGCTGGCTCAGGCTCCAGCGGGGCCAGGGGAACTGACTGGCCCCTTGGCTCTAGAACATTCCTTTTTATTGTTTCTAGGTATTTCTCTTTTCTTTGTTAGTGGGATTCTTTTGTTCATTGCAACAAAATACTAAGGTTATATTGGATTGGCCAAAAAGTTCATATTGTTTTTTTATAGAAGACACATTTTTCATTTTCACCAATAACTTTATTGATTTGGATATTTTGAAGATGTCAGCTATCTCCCCCATGGCATAATGTTGCTTGCTCTCAGTCAGTGTCTCAATTTGATCACTATTGACTTCAACTGGTTTACCCGACCGTGGAGCACTGTCCAGTGAGAAATCTCCAGAAGGAAACTTCACAAACCACTTTTAACATGTTTGATCGGTCACAGCACCTTCTCCATACACTGCACACATCTGTTTTTCGCATTCCAGTTGAGATTTCACCTTTCCTTGAGATAATAAAGCATAATATACCAAAAATGCTGCTTATTTTCTGCCATCTTTGATATTAAAATGGCTACACAAAAACTCACCAATTTCGATAGGGTTTTTTAAATGCACACTGATATGACAGCTGTCTCAATACAATCTAACAAAATTGTTTCAAATGAAGTTAAAGACAGCTAAGTACTACTAGAGCCATCTTTTTTTTAAGTCTTTTTTTTAAGATTTTATTTATTTTATCTTTAGAGGGGAAGGGAAGGAGAGAGGGAGAGAAATATCAATGTGTGGTTGCCTCTCGTGAGTTCCCTGCTGGGAACTGGCCTACAACCTAGGCATGTGCCCTGACAGGGAACAGAACCGCCATCCTTTGGTTTACAGGCATGCGTTCAATCCACTGAGCTACACCAGCCAGGGCTTACTAGAGCCATCTTTTTTTTTTATTATTATATTTTATTGATTATGCTATTACAGTTGTCCCATTTTCCCCCCTTCATTACCCTCCACCCTGCACACCCCCTCCCACCCACATTCCCCCCTTTAGTTCATGTCCATGTGTCATAAGTTCTTTAGCTTCTACATTTCCCACACTACTCTTGCCCTCCCCCTGTCTATTTTCTACCTACCACCTATGCTACTTGTTCTATGTACCTTGTCCCCTCTCTCCTCCTCCCACTCCCCTATTGCTAACCCTCCATGTGATCTCCATTTCTGTGTTTCTGCTCCTGTTCTGTTTGCTTAGTTTGCTTTTATTTTAGGTGTGGTTGTTAATACCTGTGAATTTGCTGTCTTTTTACTGTTCATATTTTTTATCTTCTTTTTCTTAGATAAGTCCCTTTAACATTTCATATAATAAGGGCTTGGTGATGATGAACTCCTTGAACTTGACCTTATCTGAGAAGCACTTTATCTTCCCTTCCATTCTAAATGACAGCTTTGCTGGATAGAGCAATCTTGGATGTAGGTCTTTGATTTTCATG